>AP025367.1:13311964-13798775 GCA_030295005.1 Cephonodes hylas | reverse complement strand
CTGAATCAAACAGCGGGCGACGTTAATCCGCTTCCCTTTAATCAAATGAAACGCCTTTTGTCAGCCAAACTGCCAGACTTAAAAGATCTCTGGATATTCGAGTGCTTATAGCATTGTTTGCGCTGACAAGACTAGTCGCTGATCTTTATCAATTGACTTCTAATATAATTTAAATGGAATTGACAATGGTATTACAATTAGGTCTTTGTAAGTATGTTAAGAACTTGATAAATTGGCAATTGGAATTGAGTTTGTACACGAGTTAACGTTTTTTTGAAAACAGACTCTCTACACTATTCTTTTTTATTAATTTTAGTATACCAAATTTATAACAAATAATTCGTGATTAAATACTACGTTTCTTACTCGAAACCTACACGAAGTCCACGTAATTCGTTCGGCAAAGACGACAACAATTTTTCACAAAATTTACAACTCACAATACTAAATGCACAACCGTCTCTGGGGAGATACGAATACTTTACCCCCAACATACCACTCATGCAAGCTGACAGGTTAGTTCTATCACTTAGATGTTTGTTTCCATAATGTCGGTATATTTTGTAGGTAGAGCGGGCAGGGTGCCAGGCGCTAGGTTTTGGGCTCCATTCTAAATATTTTGCGGTTTGGCGACCGCTCGCCTCGGCTCTTATCTCCCGGGGACGGCTGTCCGTTAATAATTCTTAAATATAGCTCCAGTTATGTATAACAATATATTTTTATGCGAAAAAATAGCAGTTGCTTTTTACGTCTCTACTAACATTGGATAGTAAAGGAACTGTATTAAGGTATGAATATTAATTTAATTTTTATTTACGTATGTGTGTTATGAGTCAAGTAAGTGAATGTATAGTTGACAAAGATTTAATTTGTCAAGTTTGATGGCGACCTTCAGACCGAAGACTTGATAGTTAACGCATTAATTGGTGATTAATAATTATTTCTTATTCCAAAGTTACATGACAATGATTGCTTACGGTGACAAAGCAGCCTTAAGTATTAACAAAAGAATAAAAAAATCTTATAATGCAGCTGTAATTCTAATATCGCTTGTATAGTTTTGTATTTTTCAAGTAAAGTAGAGTAGCACTAATATGTTTTTAACTTCCTCTAAAATAACCATGAAATGTATTTTAAAATCATCATCATCATCATCATCATCATCAGCAAAAGGACGTCCACTGCTGGACATAGGCCTCCCCCAGAGACTTCCAAAGCGCTCTATTGGAAGCGGCCTGCATCCAGCGGCTTCCCGCGACCTTTATCAAATCGTCGGTCCACCTTGTGGGTGGACGTCCAACACTGCGCTTACCTGAACGTGGCCTCCACTCCAGAACCTTTCTGCCCCAGCGGCCGTCAGTTCTGCGAGCTATATGCCCTGCCCATTGCCACTTCAGCTTGCTAATCCTTTGGGCTATGTCGGCAACCTTCGTTCTCCTGCGGATCTCCTCATTCCTGATTCGATCACGCAGGGAAATACCAAGCATAGCCCTCTCCATAGCTCGCTGAGTGACCTTGAGCTTTCTTATGAGGCCCATAGTTAGAGGCCACGTTTCAGTGCCGTAGGTCAACACTGGTAACACACACTGGTTAAAGACTTTCGTCTTTAGGCACTGAGGTATATTGGACGTGAGGATCCTGCGAAGTTTCCCGAACGCTGCCCAACCGAGTTGGATTCGTCGATTGACCTCTCTCTCGAAGTTGGATCTGCCTACCTGTACTACCTGTCCAAGATAGATATATTCATCGACAACTTCGAGAGTAGAGTTCCCAACTGAAATAGGGGTGGGTACAACATGGACATTCGACATTATTTTAGTCTTGTCCATGTTCATTTTAAGACCCACCTGTTTGGAAACCCTATCGAGGTCTTTGAGCATCGTGCCCAAATCTTCCAGGGATTCTGCCAAGACGACGATATCGTCGGCAAATCGAAGGTGAGTGATATACTCGCCGTTGATGTTGATGCCGAATCCTTTCCATTCGAGAAGCTTAAAGGCATCTTCCAGCGCGGCAGTGAACAGTTTCGGAGATATTACATCTCCCTGTCTCACGCCTCTATGTAGCGGAATTGCCTTTGTGCTCTGCTCTTGTACTCGGACCGACATGGTGGCGTTTTCGTGTAAATGTCTCAGCACTTCGATGTACCGATAGTCTATGTGGCACCTCTGAAGAGACTCAAGCACCGCCCAAATCTCGATCGAATCGAAGGCTTTCTCATAGTCCACAAACGCTAAACAAAGGGGCAAGTTATACTCCTCGGTCTTCTGTATAACTTGCCGCAGCGTGTGTATGTGGTCTATGGTACTATAGCCTTTTCAGAATCCGGCTTGTTCGGGAGGCTGGAAGTCATCAAGCCTTCGTTCAAGACGATTCGCTATAACCCTTGAAAACAGCTTGTAGGTATGGTTCAGGAGCGAGATGGGTCTGTAGTTCTTCAAGAAAGTGTTGTCACCTTTCTTAAAGAACAAAACCACCGCGCTCCTGCTCCACGCCTCGGGTGTCATACCGTGAAGGAGGACGGCATTAAAGAGCCTCTGAAGGACTTTCAGTATCGGCATTCCACCCGCTTTCAGAAGCTCCGCAGTAATGCCGTCCTCGCCTGGGGCCTTGTTGTTTTTAAGCTGCTCGAGGGCCCAACGAATCTCGCTCAGGCTGATGTCCGGGATGTCTTCGCTGTGATGTCGGATTAATTCGGCTCTGGGATCTTCGGCCCTGTTAATAGCGGGATTAGTGACCGAGGTGTATAGTTGTCCGTAATATCTCTCGATCTCCCTCAGTACCTCTGCCTTTGTCGACGCTACTCTGCCATCTTCTGTCTTCAGCTTCATCATTCGGTTTTGCCCAATAGACAAGTCTCTTGCAAACACTTTGGAGCCTTTATTCCGCTCAATTGTGTCCTTAATGCACCTTGTGTTGTAAGCACGTAGATCGTGTCGCAAGGATTTTGAGACTTGTCTATTGAGCCGCCGGTATGCATCAACATCTTCAGAAGACCGCATTGCTAAAGATCGGCGTTGGGACATGAGGTCGAGAGTATGGATCGAGATTTTTTGTTGTTTATTTTTGCGACAAGGTCTAAAATGCTTAGACCCAGCCGTTCGGACAACTTCCACTATCCCGCTATTTATCTCGTCCACAGTATCGCAGTCTAGGCAATCGAAACGATTTGCAAGCTCCAGCTGAAAGCTCTCGGGGTTTTGTATCTGGGCGCGAGTTGGTCGGAGCGTAGACTTTATCAAACGAGATCTTTCCAATTTGACGTTGATATTTAGTGTGGCTCTTACCATTCGGTGATCGCTTCCGGTTTTCACCCTGTTGATCACAGAGACATCACTAAATATCCGTCTTTTCGTCCCCAGGATAAAGTCTATCTCGTTTTTTGTGGAACCATTAGGACTAACCCAGGTCCATTTTCTATGCGGCGGTTTCTGGAAGAAAGAGTTCATCGCAAAGAGTCCCTCTTTCTCCAGAAACTCAGCAAGCCTCTGTCCTCTATGATTCCGTTGCCCATAACCAAATTGCCCCACTTTCAGCTCATCATCGCTTCTTTTGCCCAGCTTTGCGTTAAAGTCCCCCATAACAACACTGTAGTGGGTTTCGGAGGTATGTATGGCTCGACTGATATCCTCATACATCTGCTCCACCTCCTCATCTGGGTGTGTCGAGGTCGGCGCGTACACCTGTATGACTTTAAGCAAATATCGTTTAGATATTCTGAGTATAAGGTATATTACCCTACTCGACACACTTTCGATGGTGACAATGTTGCCAATGAGGGACCTGCGGACGAGAAATCCAACACCACCTTGGGACTGCTGATCTCCTTCCCGGTAATAGAATAGGTTACCCGACTTCAGGGTTACCGTGCCCTCTCCGGTTCTTCGGACTTCGCATAACCCTAAAATATCCCAGCGTAACCTACCTATTTCTTCTTCCAGCTCGAGGATCCTCTCGTCAGTCCTCATTGTGCGTATATTATGCGTTACCAGGGCCAGTTGTCGTTGGGGGTGGTAGCGGGGTTCGACCCGGGGATTCTTAGCACCCCCTGCTCTGTCATTACTCTGTGCGCTACCGGACCCAGAGATGACAGAGCTGCCGGGGACTGGGGGCCTGGTTTTTATCATTAAGTCCATGTGGGGGGGATTGCCGATTCTCGCCACGCTTGGCAGGCGGGTTGGCGAGCGCAGGGCGTAGTGATTCGCACTGGTGGCGCTGCTGCCCGTCACCAGTCAGTGGGATTTGTCTACGCCAAATGGGATGGTTATACCGCCATCGAATCGGTCGCCAGAGCTTCGTTCGTTAGTCAGCAGGGCGCACCACGAGCAGGTGAAGTTGGCTTGGATCCATAGGATGATATTTGGAACCCCTTACACCCCATTATTTATTATTTTAAAATACCGCCTCTTTATTATTTCTGTTAGGAGTCAATAAGACCTGGACCGAGGATAAAAAACGTATACCATCTAGTTAATAGATTAAAGTTCACAAAAATGTTTGTGGCTCATCGCACCACCATATTTCACCTCGGCAAATTCACGATTTATCGATAAAAAACAACTTGGAAAACGACCTTCCATAGCTAAGTGATGCCCTTGTCTGCGACCTATAAAATAGTGTTTTGTCATACTCCTGAAAAATGAAACCCATGAAAAATGCGAGTCTCGATGATGGACGAGCGGGCCAGATCGTTTCGCGTCAAGAATTGTAGATCGCTTGTTGAGATGATAAACTCGTTTAGGCAACAACACTCAAACGGAACAGGGCTTGGTATATTGGAATTATTTATACGTTTTTAAATATAATGTATGTTACTTGAGTGTTCATTTGTTACGAGCATAACAATGAAACGTCAAATGCATTATTACACTTCAAAATGTCAAAAATTTTAATATTTTTTTCACTTTCTTATTTCCCGAGGGGTAGCCAGAAGTGCATTTTCGCTAGTTATGTATTAGTCGCTCGTAATTAGCTGCGAACCTATCGCCGTTTAACGATCACATTTCCAGGTTCTATGTTCCTTAGTTGCTACATTTCCTAATGAAAAAAAAAACAATAACACTTTGTCTGGCCTGAAAATAAAAACCAAGACCTCTAGATCACTATTGTCATCATATATCTACGTCCCACAGCCCACTGCTGGATCTCTGGAATTGAGAGTGTTTAGGCCTTGGTCCACCACGCTGGACTTGATTTGTGCTACGAGATCACGAGGCCAACAAAATATAAATATAAATAAGATGATTGAATTTATGAGATTCGGTAATATATTCAAAATGCGAGTTTCAAAAAAGTATCTTCCTAATCCTGTGTCACATTGCGGTTCACGTGCTGAACCCTTTCAGCCGACTGTGCATGAAACATTACAAATCTGTGATGTAGGGGTCACAATTTATTTCCTTTATTTTCTCCGAGACAATAGCCCGCCGAGGGCCGATCTGTGATTGATGAGGGACGAGTGAGGGTTCCGCCGATGGCTCCGCAACCATCCAATTTTATCAATACTTGACGTGTATTGGGTGCGTCTGATTTCTAGCTAACTGATTTGTTCTTTGCTACTATGTTGAAGGTTTTTTAGGAAATTGTATTATAAACTGGCATATCTCTAAATAAGTGATGTGGCTATTAATGCCAAAATGGCGCCGTATGTTATTGCATACTGCAAATAACGAATCAAATAGACCAAGTTTAGTTTATAACATACAAAACATTGCACAACACAATCAAAAGTAACAAACATGTAGTCTGTAAACCAAATTTCGCGGAGACATTTTCAATTCAGGGAATTGGCAACAAGTTGCATGTCCCGTGTATAAAAGTTTCGAGTAGCTCCGTTCAAAGAATTCAGTTGAAAGTTAGCGAATGGATAACAATATTTAAAGTTAGACTTAGAAATATATTATGCTATTCCGTTTTGCAAATAGAGACAAGTCAATACTTTTTTTTTGTAAAAGTAATAAGCATATATAAGTTAACATTATTTTTGCATCAGAGCATTGAGCATCAGATACAGTATCGTATATCCTGCCAAATGAAAAAGTTCATGCAATAACCGCTAGATGTAGCTATACAAAATTCCACTCCAACCAACAATCATTCGCCTCGGATTCACAAACAAAACCCAAACGTAATGAAAATTTACAACACGCTTTCGAGCTCACGAAATTAATATGCAACATCATCCATTTGAGGATTTAAGAGCCGTCTGATTTATCACCACAATATTAAGCGGTATTATTACGCGTACACATCGGAGACATAATTGAGAACGTGGCTTATGGGGACATTTCCATGAAATATAACATGGCCAGTCGGTCATGCGTCGGCGTAAGCTACCATTCGTCAAGCCGCAAGCACGGGCCAAATAAACTCACCTACTACATCATAAGGGTCGCCTTGTTCCAGTTGCCGGACACGCTCATGTTCAGAATGGTAATGAGAAGAATAACCGTCAAAGGTGGACATATTAAATGAGTTATGTTGGGTAACGAAGTTTCCTAGTCGTCAGCATTCATATGAAGACGTGTTGGCTTTTGATTTAACTTTTATAAGGAAAAATATTTAGTATTTTAGAGGTAGATGTAAGCAGATTGTGGGAATAAATAAACCCTCTTAATCAGGATAGGCTAGTAAGCAGTGATGGCCTCGAGGTTTAGGCACGCGATCGAGAATCTCGGCGGTCGCGGGTTCGAACCCCAGGCACACACCTCTGACTTTTCGAAGTTATGTGTGTATTCACATTGAATTGTCACTTGCTTTAACGGTGAAGGAAAACATCGTGATGAAACCTGCACACCTAAGAGTTCTTAGGAATTTCTTAGTTGTGTAGTCCGCCAACCCGCACTAGGCCAGCGTGGTGGACTACGGCCTAAAAACCCTCTCAATGGTAGAGGAGACCCGTGCTCAGCAGTGGGCGTATATGGGTTGATGAAGAATCAAGATAGGACCACTGTCTTTAAGAAAACCGAAGTGTAACACACTGCCGAGTCGTAAGGTGAATAGGTACACCCAATTTGATTTGTAAGGATATTCGTATCCGACCAAATAACAATGACCTCTAGATCGATTATTAGGTATAGTTTTCAAGCCAAATTGAGCATTGAAATTATCCATATTATTAATATTATAAATGCGAAAGTAACTCTGTCTGTCTGTCTGTTACGCTTTCACGTAAAAACTACTAAATGAATTTTAATGAAACTTCAATAATATAGCTTATACATCAGAATGAAACATAGGATAATTTATATCCCGGAAAATGTAGTTATTCTCGTGGGAATGGGTATTTCGTGATCTACCAAAGCGATTTGAATGAAATTTGGTATAGAGAGAGGTGGAGCTCACAGAATTAACATGGGATAGTTTTTAGCCCGGAAAATGGAGTATTCCCGTGAGAATGGGTATTCCTGCAACTAGTGAGAGAATTAAAATGATTTTTGATTTGGAGATAAATAGGAACCAAGGAAGTAACATAAGAAATATCTTATCATATTATATACTACATTTTCTGGGATAGATAATAATCTATCCCAGAAAATGTAGTATTCCCGTGGGAATGGGTATTCCTGGATCTACCAAACCGATTTGAATGATTTCTGGTGTGTGCATAAAAAGGACTCTGAGAATTAAAGAAGACTATAATTTATTTTCTATCTGAACTCAACCCTGTAGTCTACGCGGACGAAGTCGCGGGCAACAGCTAGTTATGAATAAAATTCCAAATATTATTCTCCACTCTATTTGGGGCAGGAGCAAGCAATCTATTTTCGGTAAAATGTATCATTATAGTGGATAATTACAATTCGGCAAGATTCGTCCCTGACGGAATAATTAATGTCACAATCAGCTTCGACATCGCCTGAGCGGCGCTTAGACAGCGGTTACATAGACAGCGAATAAATAATGAACTTCTAATATTTAGTCCAGTTAACAGCATTAGCCGTGAAATTGTCTACGATT
Source organism: Cephonodes hylas (assembly GCA_030295005.1). NCBI lineage: Eukaryota > Metazoa > Arthropoda > Insecta > Lepidoptera > Sphingidae > Cephonodes > Cephonodes hylas. The sequence continues at coordinate 13,790,816 of AP025367.1, read as the reverse complement.
ACCTTGCTCATTTTCTTCGTCTTATTTGACCGTACTAGTGCCTTATGATGAGAAACAGATACAGAAGACTGTAAATAATTAAAAATTTTATTAAATATAAAAACGAGTACATAGTTATGACCCCATGCTGAGACATGTCTTGTTTTGTGGGTATCAGAAGATCTGACACAAATATATAATGCGGGGATCGAACCCGTGGCCTCGGAAATCGAATTGCCCTGCCCATGCTTGCCTATGTCAATTACACAACTTTTCTATCAGGTTATTTATTAGAATGTATTTAGCGTCTCCAAACAGCAAATTAGAATTTTACACACCGAGCGGAAGACAACATTTTGTCGGTTTCACATGTTTTCACTTGGTAAGCTTGATGCAGAAATGCATTTCTGTGCACATATTTCGCCAGGTTCGCATCATTTCCACCTAAAAGGGGCCGAGTCTTTTGCCCTTACTTCAGGCACAATTTTGGACTCCGTGGAAGTCGAACCCAGACCTCAACGCTCCACCAAAAGTCCTCATGACAACGAGGCAGTCTTACATGTCAATAAAAGATTTCATTATATGAATCGAGAATAAACATAAGTAAATGATGTAGGAACAGCTGAAGTAATTGGAATGATATAATATCAAGTTGAACACTTAGCTTAACATTAGCTTTCCGAATGGAAACTCAACTCTCTGGAGCATGCTCGGTATTAAACAAACACTCGGATTGTTTATAATTAACTAACTTTCCAACATGATTTTACTTGGAATTGATGAAGCTATTTCTTGGAATAGTCTTCAATAAACTTGAATCGATCTATATGTGAATACAGAACACTGCAGCAGCTTACCAGTAACAATAAGTTTTTTTTATGCCACTATAAAAAAATGTAATGAGTACCTTACATAATACAGGCGTTAAAAAAATAAGTACACTATAAATAGACAAGCTTTATTTTTTTTTAAAGCCAATATTATAGAGTCGAAAAAAGTCTTGCTATGTAAGAGAAATAAACTAAAGACTCATTTATTGGATTGCGAATGCACAATATTCAAAAAACGAGTACATGCACGAATACTTGAGCTCTTAAAGGTACCTATGAGTAGGTATACATACGTTTCTACACACATTACGCCAGATATGTTTTAAGTCCCATGTATGAAGAGTCTCCTCTGAAATTCTATTAATCGCATACCCCTTAATCAACGAATTAATCACCAGGTTGAAAAAACCCGTTTGCTAATAGTAAAACTTTGGTTTAGTTGTACCTTACAAACAGACATTGCTATTAAGTTCTTAATGTTATATTTAACTTCACAGCGATTCGTACATGAAGTGGAAGTACAGATAAGTTATTTAGTTGAGTGCTCGCCCTAGAAAACTGACTAAGTTATGTAATAATATTGCGAATGGAAGACGGCTTTCTAGGTAAATATCGTTATAGTTTCAATATGTTTGTCTTTTGTTTTATATAAGAGGGTTCACAAAGGAAAAAAGAAAATGATTTGTTTCGCTAGCTTTGCCCTTTAGTATTTTTGGTCATATCCGATTTGTATGAAATACGTCTATATTTTGTTTTAAAGTAAGCTGAAATTCTTTTGAAATTAATTAATTTCATTGATTTAAAAATTTAATGTACTAGTATATAAGGTAGTAAATTTAAGATACAGCTCATAGAAACAAACTAAATTGAGGTGTAGCTATCCCAGTAAAAAAAATAACAAGATCAATATTAATATTAAACCAAAAGTGGAAATGTTTGACGTACATTACTCTGTGAGCGCCCGATAAATACCGCACCCGACACAGATTTCTTTCCCGGTAAAAAACAGTCACTCCATCAGTAACAGCGTTTTGTAACTGCCATCTCCACTAGTAGATTGTTTAACCTCATAAGCGGAAATTTGGCCGTAAACCCCTGAACGCTGGTGTTAAGAGAACAAGGAAAAGGTGTGGCCAGAACATTTGATAAACGCGACGCTTTTTATTAACGCATAGAGATACGACTGGCCCTGGCGCCGACGTCAACTTAATATGAGTATAACTACATAGGTTTACGAGCGTTTTTATGAGATACTCATTATTAGGGGTATCGCTAATAAGACGACTGATATTCGCATGCGGATGTCAGTAATAGGATTGTAGAACGATGTTATTGCTTTTATCTTAAGATATAAATTAGCAAATTGAGAATAAAAATAAATTGAATATACATACGACTGATGTGGTTGAGTTTTGCAATGGGAATTATAATTAGCGACTTTATCATTAAAATCATCAGTCGATATATGTCACTTCTGCGCCTAGGCTTCTTTTATATCTGAATTATTGACGAATAACACACCTAAGAAATTCTTAAGGAATTTTTAAGTGTACAGGTTTCCCCACAATGTTTTCCTTCAACGTTAAAGTTAGCAGTAATTCATTGTCAATATACACATGACTTCGAAAAGTACGAGGTATGTGCCTGGGGTATAACCTGCAACCGCCGAGATCCCCACCACCAAACCTCAAATTGTAAAATCTATACTTATATTATAAAGCTGAAGAGTTTGTTTGTTTGTTTGTTTGTTTGTTTGTTTGTTTGTTTGTTTGTTTGTTTGTTTGTTTGAACGCTAGGATCTCAGGAACTACTGGTTCGATTTGAAAAATTCTTTCACTGTTAGATAGCACATTTATCGAGGAAGGTTATAGGCTATATATCATCACGCTACGACCAATAGGAGCGGAGCAGCAATAAAGAATGTTTCAAAATCGGGGACTTTTTTTCCATTTTGTGAGCTTCCGCTGCGTACGCTGCAGAAACGGTTAAAGTTTCGCTAAAATAATGTATGACAGAATTGTTCCCCTTTAAAAATTCAAAAAAAAAGTCCGCGACAACATATGTCTATCTTTTAAGGTTGGCTCACTATAACGTTTTTTATTCTAACCAAATTTATTTTAAATAAAGCATTATTTGTGAAGGTGTTTTTACAAACATGATGTTAATCCTTATCCAAATAAATACGTTATTCATTACAAGTATTTAATATAAAATAAATTTGTCCTTTACATCATTTGATTTCAATAAGTATCTTAGAAGATATCGCAGTTTCAAAATAATGATCAAGCGCGCAATAATGATACTCAAGGCGTCGACCGGTGCGTTACGGTTTCACGTTGAAACAATTTGACCGATTGTATGATTTTTGTACATTTAAGTAAATGGGGCTCTGCGGAGTAAAATACTACAACTTATTTTCTTTCTGAACCCAACCCTGTAGTCCACGCAGACGGAGTTGCGCGCAAAAGCTAGTATTTACAATAAGTATGAAATAAAATCCTATAAGGTTGCAGTAACACGGCGAAGTTAAAAGGCTGAACCAGCGTATGTAGCGCGTTCTCCGCGGCCATCCATCCGGCCGACACCGCGCTCCGTCACACACCCAAACAGTGACAGGCCATCGCTCTTCGGTGCTGCCGCAAGGCACAGACGCAACCCTTGTTTCATACGAAAGAGTTTTTGCAATGCAAAAGTCTTTCAATGGGAGAGGAGACCCGTGCTCAACACTGGAACGTATGTGAGCTTATGATGACGATGAGTTTTTGCAGGAAAGCTGGATGTGGTATTATAATTTCTTTAAGTTATTATGTCACTCTAGTCAACCATAGCACATTTGTGTCAAGAAGTGTATCGAATGCAGAATAATGGTTCAGTTCAATGGCATTACTTTCATAGAAGCCTTAAATTACAGCTTGCCTTTCAAAAGTCCGAAAAGTAATCTTGAAGCTTTTACAGCTTTATTTAAGAAAATTAATAAATTTGTCTTATAAATGAATATCTTGACGATTGACAATTATTTTGAACTTACTCATAACTTCCAAAAGTCGAAGCCATTTGAATTTAACCGAGATTTTTAACAATAGGTACTACGCGCTTAAACCATCACAATAATAATTCATAAAATACCAAAGAGAACCTTTTGAAAAATTGCAGTCATTTGCCAAAAAGTATTTACGATAACTTCCTAAATATTTCCTACAAGCGGTATCTTATGACTTAGGCCACAAACCCTGTTCGCGAGGCACACAATAATACATCTAATGGATCGTTTGGCATTACGTGTGCCTGCTCATTAGTTTCCGCCTAACTTTCTCCTTTTCCACCGCAAATGACGACGCCGCTTAAGGACCTATATATTTGTTGGTTATAATCATAATTTATGACGTAATTTGTTAAGAAACAGCACACTCTGAGCGTGTTAGTATGATTAAGAGCCTTGAAAACGCGAATATAATGTTTGCAGTAACGATGACAAATATTTTAGTTTTGCTTTGAAGCTTTGAATTTATAAAAATCGATAGTACCTTAGTAAAATTTGCAGATCTTTTTTACTGTCTGCTAAGCTAAAGCTAAGTTAAGCTGATTTCTTTTACTGACAAACGTCTGACATAATTTTAAATATTGTCACCTCCGAAGGTTTTATTTTATTTCGTTGAATTTCAATTTTCAATTCAATTTTTTTTACATGACTTGCTACTAAAATCAGTCTTAAGTGCTTTAAAAATACCCTGTATTCGAGGTTACCAATGTTACTTACGTATTTTCATCATCACCCTCATCATCATCATCATAATTATCATCTATACTTTTTTACGTGATGATATCCTCAAGCCATGCGGTCACTATACCGAGATTGTAGAAGAAATCGCTTCAGTCTCCAACTTAAGTCTCTTCAACGGCATCTTAATGGATATTTACGAGTGCTCAGCTCTTTAGTTTATATATATTTTGCCGTTTTCCACTACAATTAGCGGCTATAGAAACAGTACCGTGTTTACTACTGTGTTGAGTCTTCCATTATCTTGGGTTTTTAAGTTTGTTGTTTTAAATAGCATTATATAAAGTATTAAATGCTCATTGCTGGCTTTTTTCAGTTAATTAGTGGAGCGAATGTTATAAAGATTTCTAAAGATTCTATACAAAAAATACACTCTTGGTGCTAAATCTACCTTCATCTAATTATGTAAATTTTTGTGAATGTTATTATAGTAATCCTCGAAGTTGCAGTCAAGTATATATTCGTCATGCGAACCCAATTCAATTCCTCGGGCTGTTTTAAATAACGTTTGATTTTGGAAATCCTCTCTAGAACAATAAAATATATTAGGTGTCCAAACGTGAATATAGAAATACGTCTCTTTTAGTTTTAAGCTTTAAATATTATCCATGTACAAATTTGAAATAAGAAATGAGAAACAGGAATAAAATTGTAAATCTGCCATTACTTATGAAGAGTATACATTAAAATATAAAGTAAAAATATTCTTCCACTAATGAAATGTATCGTTATGTAACATGTATTGTGTTGAATCCGGACACCTCTACATGCGGCCCGCTAGCACACTGCTCATTCGTTTTTATTTTATTGTATTACTATTGTATACCATAATATACAAATACATATATTTGCTTGGCTGATTATTTCATTCTATTGGCACAGTGTTATGACTTCTGTGAGAGTTTTTATGACAAGAGTATCTAGGTGATAAGGTTTTCGAAAAATAATATTCGTTAACATATCAAACATGATACGATTCTATCGAAATACAGCGCAAGCAGAGAGAAATCACACGTCACACACATTGATACTTAAAAACCGTTCAGCGCTTAATTAATGAGACCGTTTTTACATCTCCGCCGAGTGAATATGATAACAAGTATGTTATTTCAGAAAAAATCTTGAGCACTCTCATACTTTGGGCAATTGACGAATATCTACCCAACACATGTACCTACTCTCAAATGCTTGTACTGTAATCTTTCCATTTTATCTAAGTTTGTAAAATCCACCAGTAAACAAGTTAATTGCGATTCGTATTTTCTTTCCGTTAACATAAATAAATCTTCTCAAGTAAATCAACCTAATAAACAAACGAGATTGCAACCCACGCAATATTTCTTCTATTTTATCAAAGCAGCAGCAACAATAGCACTCGGCACAAACATCAATATCCAAATAATTAGCCGAATGAAAAAGGCACTACGAAACACTTGGGCACAGATTGATTGTGAGGAAGCGGAATGGATGTGCCGAAATCTGGTGCCGAGAGTAAGATCTCCATTCAGTTACGCATTCAAACATTTGCTTTGTTCTTGAACCGTTGTTCAATAATGGCTCGCCTTTCTGTCTTCGGCAACGCTGCTGAGTGCTTTGTGTTGGAGTTCTGTAGTGTTCTCATCGATTTAGATAACCTACTTTTACTTATTTTTCGATTACTTCATTTAGCACCACAAGCACAAGCAGTGATGGCCTCGAGGTTTGGGCGCGCGGTCGAGAATCTCGGCGGTCGCGGGTTCGAACCCCAGGCACACACTTTTGACTTTTCGAAGTTATGTGTGTATTCACATTGAATTATCACTTGCTTTAACGGTGAAGGAAAACATCGTGATAAAACCTGCACACCTAAGAGTTCTTAGGAATTTCTTAGGTGTGTAGTCCGCCAACCCGCACTAGGCCAGCGTGGCGGACTATGGCCTAAACCGTCTCAATGGTAGAGGAGACCCGTGCTCAGCAGTGGGTGATATGGGTTGATGAAGAAGAAGAAGATTTAGCACCAACCAGCTTCGCCTAAATTTTCGGGGTCCATTATTTTGGCAGTGTTTTTACCGTCTTTAGAACAGCAAACTTTATCCAAATTCAATATTCTCGGATTTATGAGTACAAGCGTATGAAGCACATTTTCCTGTCTAACTCAGGATTAGATGTTCGATCGAGTTTCATCCGAGCGCAAAGTTGTATCAAAATATAATCCATGCTCATTTTTACACTATCTTTAAATACAGCTTCATCATCAACAGCTGCTTAATGTTTACTGCTCTGGTATTTACTGGGTTACAGTTGCAGGTCGGTGCGGCTGATCTTCATTAGACACTTTTTCTAATTATTTGGTAGGCGTTACATATGTAAATACTTACATACATATCTACATAAAATTACGTCTATATGAAAGCGTAGGCATAGGTACTTTTTTACACCCACGTTTAGTAATATGATGACAACCCTCATATATTTTGATTTCTATTAACAATATTAACTTAGTAAAATAGATTGTCATTAGCAGTGTCGAAGAATTTCCCTTAAATTGTTTTATTATTAGAAGCTATTTTATTTACATTTTTTGCCTTTTCATTTATTGCGATGATGTCCTTAAAGATTTGCCAGCTTTCATTGCTTTGTATCATTTCATAAATCGTTTATGCTTTCTCTGCAACACCTTCCTCTTTCTTAGGAATTGCCTTGTCTTCTTCTCTTTTCAATATTATTAATTGTATATTATCAAAAATAGATCATCGTCACATACCGAATTCAGTCAGAGACACATTCTCATTACTCGGGTATGAGATTTCCTCTACTACGCAAATGATGAAACTTTTCCACGAACATATTAAGCGTCGAATCTCAAAGCATTTCGTGGCGGTTTGTACCAAGCCATTAAGGGTGGAGATATTTCTATGAGCGAAGATAATTAATGCCAATTAGATTTTCTACATCAGTTTAGATGAGCAGCTTTTCAAATTGGATAAGTCTAGCGTTATTTGGGTCGTTAAATATAAATCTTCGTTTTAAAATCGCAAAACAAGTTTGATACCACTCTTGCAAGAACTATAATTTCTATTATAAATACTGGTAGACCATAGATCATGAGTATACGTCTCAATAAACGTCCTAATTTGGATGCTAAAGGAACATGGCAGTCAAATTTATGTTTAAAACTTAATCAAAATGATTTCACACTGTTGTTTCCTAGATCTATTAGCATAATTACAGATAATCTGACTTACAAATAAGGTTCTTACTTTATAAAAGATATAAAAAAGTAAATATTTTGGACAAAATAAGTTAATTTACATTAATGCCTCCGAAATCCTTGAGCGCGTAACGACTTCTTAAAACCAATTTACTCATCGGATTCACACCTCTTAGTTTTCTTACGTTGAATCTTCCAGGAACCTACCTACGCTTTCCGTCTATTCGAAATCTTATGAAAGCTAAGACGTAAAAAGCTGATGCCGAGATTTCGATTATCATTTGAATTATCCTTTCATAATCATGATATTTTTTACGGAGTATAATCACATTAACCACTGAAAAGACAGTAGCATGCTCAAAATGTGGATCACTTCACGAATTAGCGTGTCATCCTTACGCAGGCGCCATGCTAATTTCCATATTTATTTTTTCCTCAAAATGGCTAAAAAAATTACCTTAAAAATTTAAACTTTAGTAACAAATTCAAAATGTCTCCAGCCGTTGGTCTACAACCGTTTGACAAAATATTACATCACGTTTCCTATCGGCTTGTACTTACACTAAATTATTGAAAAGTTACAAGTCATTTCGATTTTATTATCTCATTCCCTTAAACCTCGCTTACATATTAATGTAACAAATAGTACTGCCGTATAAAAGATTTGTAGTTCAATAAGCAAAGACAAAGCGTTGGTCCAAAGCAAACTTAGATAGAACGGTAAAAAAGCCCACGGTCCACGGATTTCATTATTAGCAATAATCGCGGCATTGTGAGCGGCCTACAATGGACTCCAGTGTAATGGGCTCGAGTCCACAATGGAAGGGGAGGGACGGAGCCTTTTTGCCGCAAAGCTTGTTTGCTAGAGACTTGGCTTTCTAAATTCTCTATTGTGAGCGCAGTGTCTGTCATGTATTTACTGTGTTGGGCCTTGGCTTTATCAGTTTTTAGTTTGGCTTCCTCTGTATTGATTTCGATGAAGTTTTCTTGTATTTAAATAGCGCCTACTCGTATTGCATTTATTTTTAAACAGCTATATTTTTTTAAGGAGTGAAAAGCAGCGGTGAGGATTGTGCTAAGTTCTGAAATCTTTCTGACATTGTATCCAGCAGCGATTAAATGTCGCATCTATTAACTTATTTTCTTCTCTATATACTTAAATATTTTTCTATGTGTAACATGCTCAAGTACTTGTAATTTTAACTTTATTGAAACCGGTACAACTAGACACAAATAGTATAATAGTCTGTGGCGTAATGGCTGGTAAGAGAGATAGGTTTCCAACATATGCATGCGGCCATTACGTTGACAATAAAGCCCACATACAAAGCACATCCTGGGAATCTGGACGAATTAATTATGTCGCCAGTTGCAACCGGCATTCCTGTCTCGGATTCACCTCGCATTCCTACACTGGGAAATACTCCGCTCTTCGGGATAAAACAATTATTTCGAGGATTTACTCAAAGTCCCGCAAAATGCTTAACATATCCGCTGGACAACTGAAATGACAAGTTATGTTAATAAAGATGTTTGGTTTTTGGCAAGGGCTCCTGTTTATGGAAAAACACACATTTCCTTGCTGCGCGCTGAAAGTTAATGCATATCTTTTATTGATATCAATCTTTTTTTGTTGTTAAAGCATATTTTCCGGCTAATATTTTAAAAGGCTATTTGATAGTCGCTATTACAGTAAATAACATAGACCGCTTTATTCAAAAAATAAGTAAGAATTCGCAGAAAAACATTATGCTCGAAGTAAATTCAATGCGGATGAAGTGGCGGGCAACGGTTATTTAAACTGAGAATTAAAATTAAAGTAATATAAGATTTTTAAAAAATAATTCGTGCGCAGTTTTTGAATGCGACTAGTGACTTTTAGAATTATTCATAATATTTTTTTTCTTACACAAAACTAATGGAAAAAACGTAGGCCAAGCTTAAATGCTTGAGAATTCTCCACCGCTATTAATTAAGGCTTAACCCTCACAAGCATATCAGACAAGGGACTTTGGCTTAAGCTATCAATAACTATGTAAATAATTGTATAACACGAATATTTGCCCCAAAATAATCCGAGCAGCATTAAGAAAGCATCTTGAAATTACGCTCCTCTCAGCGCAAAGCCGCTAGCTCATAATTCAATTTCTACACCCTCATCAATAATAACCGCACGTCGACGATATTAAAGTAACATTTTCGTTCGCACCAACAATACATTTCAAACATTGTTTTTCCTTTACAAAGACAAGACATCATTCTCATCAAGTAATAAATCAAAATGACATCTTAAGGAGTTCTTAAATTACCGCCTGTTGCGACGCTTCCGCCAAATGAAAAGGCATTTTCCACGTCCTTTTTCGCTGCTGAGTTTCGATAAAGGAGGCAAAAAAATAATAATAGAGTATCCGCCTTTTATATAAGAAAATAAGTAAAAGATTAAAATTGTCGAAATAAGGATTCGAGAAGTCCCCTCCAGTCCATTATTAATAATTGTGAGTGATTCGAAATGATCAGAATTAGAATTCGTTCAATGGACGTCATTTGAAATGTTGAAAAATTTGGAACGTTTGTTATTCTATTATTTCTCATGATTTAATTGAACACCTCATTTGGTAAGTTAAATATATTTTTGTGGTTACTTTGAAGTTCTTTGAGCGTATTAAAGCCTGAGTAGAGAATAGAGTTACATTATGTCTGATTATGTTGATTCTTTTTTATGTCGTTTTACAAAACATCACGAACTTGTTCTTAAAGCAATTCAATAAACATTTAGAATGTTGCTTCCTACTTAAATTATTACTTCCTAATTAAATTCTATAATACCTAAGAACATAAATGGCGTCATATTTACGTAAAGCTATTTACTAAATTACAGTAACAGGTTTAACCGTTAAATGCGACATCTAAAGGAGCTCGTGTGACTTGTTGCAGTTCATTGGGTACAAACGGCCCTTTGTGCTCCACTACGCTTTACAATTCACCTGTGACGGGTTTGAGGGTCATTTTGACTTACAAGACGGGTTGGAAGGCTCGGGTCGTGCGGTAAGACGACCTCCGTCCTTGTTTATCTTTACTGAAACCATTGGATAATACTCCTTCAACGTTAAATTGTTGGGGGCTGGATAACCTTATATCTTCCTACAGATTGGCTTTGGAAAATTTAATTTACGTTTAAAATTTTTAGAGAACAATGTGTGGGTTTTCGATAATTTTAAAAGAAAAAGTGCTGTTGTAAAAAATCATTATGTATTATCGGGATCAAACCATCTTACATCAGACTTCCATAACTATAATATCCACTAGTAGGTTTCGGTCAACATTCAACACAGTATTTTGACACAAACTAAACTAATCATCACGGTGATTTTACCACTTCGGCTTGCCAGTAGAAACGAAGACTTACAAAAGGATAAAAAACACAAACTCATTAGTTGAATCACTAACACTGCAGTAAACCGCAGCATAAAGCCAGTAATTTAAAGGAATAAATCAGTGGAGAACAAAGAGGTTCCACGCATTATTCAATCCTACAAGTGAAACAGTACTGTACGTAAAACAATTGAATGTCACAACTCCAGGGCTGCCAATCGGGAGGCTGGCAATGGGAAAATAAAAAAAATGGGTAAACAATGCGTCACGTCAACCCATAAAAGCGTGACAAAGGTAACACGTCTTGTCACGCTCCGACCAGGAACGATGGATAGCGCGAAACAAGGAAGCCAGAATGGATCTATTATTTTGGCACGCGATACCGTGATTACATTTGATAATCGAGTGTGTCTGTTATGAGGATTGCGGTTGAGTGTTGTGCGAGATCATTATTTTTTCGTTTTTGTACTGGCTGCTGTGACTACAGCACCTACTTAAATGGTTTTCAAATTGTATAAGTAAAAAATTCGTTTATGTAATATTGGTTCACTTTTCTTTAATCTTTAATTAAGCTGATTGTGTGCTAAAAGACAAGTGGGTTAGTATTTAAATGAATGAAATTATTTATTACGTTGGTCTAGTATAGGTTGGCTGACTAAAAACTTCAGAAGTTCCCAAGAATTTTAAGGTTTCCTCACCATGTTTTATAACAAACATAACTTCTAACATTTAGAGGTGTGTGGCGAGACTTTTATTCGTCGGCAAGCTTAAACTTTGGGGCTATTAAAACTTTCTGTAGGTAGATAGCTGATTGACGTTCATCTTAGTGATTTGAGAAGCGTAATAGCAATATTTTAGGATACTGTCAATACAATGCAAGTGTTTCGCGTATATATGGTAATAAATTGACCAGCATTATGCAATTGACTGATGAGAACCGTACCATATTCAACATGTGAAGCAAGAATATAAAGACCGTATTAACGATGTTTTTTGGTTTTAAAACACGTATTTTACGGTTACCTGAATCCAACGAACTGTGCTATCATTCACTTCGGAACCGGTGCAGGTAATTTGCGAGTGGTGCCCCGATGGAATTGGCTCGATACTTTAATTATCCGTAGTGGTCCTCTACTTAAAATGTACAAACATTACCATTACTCTTGGGCTGAAAACAATAAAAGCCGGCATGGAGTTGCAACTTAATTTACACTTAACGACCCGCTTTGTCGAGGACTATTGTGAAGAGCTCTTCGCTACAAATCTTACCGCCCTGAAAGTTGTATTGGAAATTTTTATAGAGAATTTCGTAGTGCACTCCACTGATGTTCTATTGTGTATCGAAGTTCATAAGCCTGGGGCAGCGCTTTGTCGCGGAATTGTGACTTAGTGCCTAGCGGTCTCATGTTTCGGATTTTTAAGATGCTCCATAGAAATAATCTCATGTGTTCTATGAAAAGAAACGAACATATCACATTATTTCATACGACAGCCTAGTATTCCAATTGGTTAGAGACCTATTTGCAAAACGAAAGGCAGCGAGTTTGATCTCCACACCTAGACGAGTCTGTGGTCCAGACATATTTCTTTCTATTTCGTTTCTGGTTAGGGTGTTTGTGAGAACGAAAAGTCTCTTGTTGCTGCTGATTCTCACGATACAAGGCTTGTGTCCTAATATAGAATCAGAATTATGTAGTTACATGTAGTCATATAAGTGTATAATTATTTATTTACCGTGAGTTATATACACAGGTACTTCGTGTAGTCATCGACTATTCGATTGTCTTTGGGTTGTGATCTTACATTCGGGTAATTAATTGTTTAACTAATCATGCGAGAAGTAAAATTATAGTCTGTATAATTTCTCAGCCTTTCTAGCATAGCAGATCTTCCTTCGTAATGATTTATAAGTACGATTTTATTCCATCTTCATTCGCTAGCACCAGTATCTGCAATCGATACATCTTTTAGTTGTTAACTATTGTTGGACATAACTTTTCCCGAAAATGAGTAGTACGACTGATGAATGTTTAAAATCATTCCTTATGGCTGTAATGTTCTTGTTTCGTGCGTGGTTGGACGTCCTACGTTACGCCTGTCAATATGTGGTTTTACTAAGTAACGACTAATCCCAAGCGGCTGTTGATTCGCCGTACTCCTAATATAAATGAATTACTCAGCCCCAAGCATTTTGAAGTAATTTATATGTGCGTAATTACCACTATATTGGTGAACAAAAACATTGTGTGGAAAGTTTTATGTAAATATGAGGATGGCATAAAAAAAATTAAGGGTACAGAAGTTTATACTGCGAATAATTTGAAAAAAAAAGTGTATTTATGAGTAAATACGTATTTACACTTATCTGTTACTGTATCCGCTATAGGCTTATATACTCTATCGCCCACATCATTAATGTAATATTATATTCCATTTTCTATACATGCCGTATTGTTCTAGATTGTTCGTCTCTTTAAAAATAATATTGAGAAAAACCCAAGACTTTTCGACGACATGCGCCAATTAATGCCGCATCACTGGTAGTATATCACACAATAATATAATTTGCATGAAATTTGGCAAGCAAAATTTGGCACTGAAATTCTCCTACATTAACATGTCAGCTAACTTTCAACTTGATGACGTCATGTTGTGGAAACTTTGTAATCTATTTTTTAATTTCTTTTGCAATTATCGTTCTGATTTTAACTAAAGTGCTTTTTAATAGCGGCTTTTATTTTTACATCGTGGTAAATTCTGTTACAAAGTCCTAATGATCTTGTCTTTTTGACACGTCATTATCGGCCCATATACGTCTCATTTTAGGCCATAGTCCACCACGAAGGCATTTCCTGTGAATATGCTGTCCTATCGTAAAACTAACGTGGCCAGATATGAGTCGAATTTAATTTTTATCACAAATAAACTTAACTATAACAGAAGTAATCAAGCATTATAAAACGAGGAATTTAAATTATACGGTGGCTATTTAATTGTGCGTATTCAAGCAAAGTCACAGATCGCAACCGAATGGACAAACTAAATAAATGAATCATTAAGAAATGTTTGATATCGATAAGGAGTTCTTAGAATTGTATTCGTATTTTATCTATGAAAACAGGAAGTATTGCAGTTAACAAATCTTCTTCTTCTTCTTCATCAACCCAAATGCGCCCACTGCTGAGCACGGGTCTCATCTACCATTGAGAGGGTTTTAGGCCATAGTCCGCCACGCTGGCCTAGTGCGGGTTGGCGGACTACACACCTAAGAAATTCCTAAGAACTTTTAGGTGTGCAGGTTTCATCACGATGTTTTCCTTCACCGTTAAAGCAAGTGATAATTCAATTTGAATACAAACATAATTTTCGAAAAGTCAGAGGTGTGTGCCTGGGGTTTGAACCCGCGACCGCCGAGATTCTCGACCGCGCGCCTAAACCTCGAGGCTATCACTGCTATAACAAATATAAATAGAAAAATAAAAATAGCAGTGTTCGTCGTAATCTGACTAAATAACACTTGATAGTACAACTCCTGTTTCACAATTCTAAAAACATTGAGTATAGACGCAGTAATCTACCACATTACTTGGACTGGTGTATGGTAGATTTAATTATACTTTTAATATCACCTTGTCTAATTAAGTTAAAATGTTATCTATTCTGTTAAAATGTATATCGACTAATTTTCTTGACCTTTAAAATTAAATATTGATCAGCTTTGCGAAGCAAGATTAATGGTACAGCATGTATCAAGAGATATGTAGAGGTATATTTCTACATCCCCGTTTTGGTTATTAAGTTCTAAGTCTCTTTTACTCATTTCCATACTCCGTAAGGGTACGGGAATAGATCGCGAATACACTTATGCGTCTAGATAAGCAATGAATCATCATTATTTATCAGCCAATATACGTCGCACTACTGCACTACTTTCTCTACAACTGACAGAGGTTAGGCTTAAAGTCAAAGTCAAATCTCCTTTATTCAAATAGACTTTTACAAGCTCGTTTGAATCGTCATTTATTATGCAATTTTTTTAAAACTAGTGCCGCTTCGAAACGTGTTATCGCTGTGGAGAAGAAACGGCAAGAAACTCCCTCAGCAACACGATATGTCTTAAGTCCACCACACCGGCCTAGTGCGGCTTGCCAAAGTTAAAAACCAAATCTTAATAAATCAAGGCTAATCTGAAAGACCATACAATTGTTAAGCGATAACATGCGATCGTGGTTCGTTTAGTGTTGTCGTGGAGTGTTATCGGTAGCGGGATGTTTTCCGCCCCGGGCTGCTAGGGGTGTCGGGACAAGGGCCGCGGGCGTAGGCGTCCCATATTGAGTTTGGGGTATCATCCCTATTTATCTGCGTTATTATTTTAGGAGCCAGATAGTACGTGTCTACTGCTGATGACGCAGTTTTGGAATTTTGTGGAAATGCGATTGAGATGTCTAGCGTCGGATTAGGTAAGTGTTACTGGACGTTTTCTATTGATATATAATGTAACGGAAAAACAGCAAGTGGTGATACTGCATCTCTATCTACCTAAGTGTAACACTTGAGATGATCAAATCTATTTAAAAAGGAGGTGAAAAAAAACCTAACATAACAGTGAAACATAGCATTTGGGAGTTATTTATAATTAAAAAAAAAACTACTTTTAACTTTACAATACCGAAAACTGTGTAACTTACAAGTATGAGGACCACGAATAGCAGTGATTAAAACTGCTATTTAAGTTTCTAGGCCTATATAAAATATACGGGTCCATGAAAAAATACTAAAACTTCGCTGGCGCGGAGTCTAGATCTATGTGAAATACAGGAGACCATAAAAAATACAGACACTTTGCTGGCGCTAAGTCTGAACAATTTAGTGAATGTTAATTGAAGAATAATATTGTTCTTATGGCAGCTCCGGAATGATGCGGTACAAATAAAATTATGCGAAGGCTAAATTATACTAGAGTTTAATTAAAATATTTGTATCCAAAGAAAACGTTTTCTTTGCATTGGATTTAGACTTATGACCAGGGTTGAGAGGAGATTACATATAATTATAATTTTATTTATGAGATTAATATTAACCTTCTGTCCGCCTACCTGCATTAAGTGAGCGTAAACTAAGGCCTAAAAACCCTCTCAATTATTTAGGAGGCACGTGCCCAGCAGTGGGACGTATATGGGCTGATAATAATATTAATCTTATGGTAGAGCCATCCTTAACTAAATGAGATTGCAGTACAAAGTTCCATTGTTATATAATTATTGTAGTGGAACCAATTTTTATTGGAAACAAGCAAATAAATACACTCAAAAATCAAGTGCAGATCACACCACCTGTCTATACTTGACTTGTGTGGATATTAAAACGCTACATGTGACTGAGTCACTATCGTTCTCAGCATGAGACGAATATTTAGGATTCACGCAAAATTCAAGTCGGTAGGAGTTTCAATCAGCGATTCACAACCCGCCTTCAAAAAACAGTGCTACATGAACCGTAAACCAGAGAAGAGGTAAGCTCCTTTGATATCATTTGGTTAGTAACACAAAGTATTTCACATTTCTAATCTTCATCTTTTTTGAGAATCACAAAATGTCAAGTGCATACTTTTGTAAGAGCCCATAGCACTTACAAGTTACAACCAGGTTGCTATTTGGCGTGTTAACTGTAAGAAAGGAATAATATGCTATGTAAATGTATCTTACTTCTACTACTACTTTAAATACATCTTTCGGCATTACAATTTCCAAAAGCAAAACTTCAAATACTGACACGGCAAATTCGCTTCGTCTGATTAAACAAAGTGAATTTTCCCGTAAAATGGATACAGTAGCGAGTTTTGAATCTCATCACTTGTCATAATGCTCAATGGTTCAATCAAATGGTTTTTGCGCAAATTTGATCTTTAGAGCAAGTAAATACAAATTCCAGTAATCTGTTTGTTAAAGAAATAAGCATTTCTAAAGTTATGCCGCTTTAAGACCAAAATAAGCGAATCATTTGAAAAATACACCAATTTACTCCCAAAAGTAGAATTTATCTAGTATCCACTATCTGTTAAATAAATGTGGCTTGTATTTAGGTTTGTATATATAGACATGAGAACCAAACATTTTTTTTTAACATTTTTATTCATTATACTCGCGAATCCAATTTCATTTTTGAAAAAAAATTCAACTGACCGTGGTTTGAAAAACATTTTTTCCCTAACACCGTTTTAAAATTACTCGCATTCCCAATTTGCTATAAATGGTAATGAACAAAAAAAACCATCCAGAACACAGCAATAAATTGCAAAACGCGTCGAACCTAAAATCCCAATGCATTTCTTTACTCAACGAGTACAAATGCAAGAATTTCCCGCCGCCCAGTTGGCAAACCCATTATTCCTTTGCCGAACCACATCAATTGTTCACTCCGGCGGGCGGTTAAACAAATTAATACCTAATTGCTTCTCTGAGGCCACTCGAGTCCCGGGCCACTGTTCCCGAGACTCGCAGAACCCAATTATACCGGGCGCGTAAACTTGAAAAGACCTCAAGCGTAATCGATAAAAAGAGTCTTTTGATTAAATCCGGGGCTCATCCAGGGCTGTGTCCATTGAATATTCATCGGGAATTCGTATCGCGAAACGTCTGTATCCCTAAATATGTTGTATTGAGTAAACGCTTGCGATGGTGCTAAGCTAACGGAAACCTTCTTGACTAGTTCTGTTTATGATGGTGAACTTTTCTCTAAAGAATTTACAGTCTTTAGAAAAGACAGACCAAATGACGTGGGATGGGGAGGCGTTTTATTAGCTGTAAAAAACACTCTGTCTGCTTCCAGGATCATAGATGATGAAATAGATGATAAGGAATTACTTTGCGCAATAATTATTTGTAAAAGTGTTAAATTTTTATGTTGTGTAGTATATCTGCCACCTAATTATAACGATGAGCAATATTTAAATGTTCTGAATTGCCTTGAAAACATTATATGTAAACATGCAACTTTAGATTTTGTAATATTAGGAGATTTCAATTTGAGTTCATGTAGTATCAATGTAAAAAATCAATTTAATTGTTTTAAAGAATTTTGCCATTGTAGTCAATATAATAATGTAGTAAACGATTATGGAGGTATCTTGGATCTGGTGCTGAGTGGGCTTGACAAAGATTCAGTGCATGTAGCTAAAAGTGACGATCTGCTAGTCCCACCTGATAAATTCCACCCCCCTTTACATATAACGTTACAATTCCTCCACCAACCTGCAATGACACAGCAATTTCAAACTACCCCCCGACGTCACCCATTCTCTGCGCCTAATTGGAACTTTCGTAAGGGTGACTTGAATTTGCTGTATTCGGCTGTGGCGGGAATTGACTGGACTGACTTATATAGTGAAACAGACATTGACTTAGCTGCTCAAATCTTTTACTCTAAACTAAATAACAATATAAATCAAATTATTCCATTAAAAAAAATATATTTCCAAAACCAGATTCATTCTCACAATTATCCATCGTGGTACACACCTGAAATTATTAACAACATAAAAATAAAATACTATCATCACAAAAAATATAAAGCCGAAGGTAAAATTTTTAATCAAGAGTTGTTTAGGTATTATAGGAGTCATGTTAAATATCTCATAAAAGAGGCATACGACAAGTACATTGAAGGTATTGAGCACAGCATGAAGATTGATCCATCGAAATTTTGGAAATATATTAAAGATAAGAAAAACTCCAAAGGGAATATTTCCGAGTACGAATATAACGGAAGCGTGGTAAGAGAGTCTGAAGCTGCAGATGTATTTGCAGAGTATTTTAGCTCTGTCTTTCATAAAAACGTGCCGGAGTTAAACACCGACACAGCTCAACGAAATAGTCACAACTATCAAGTTACAGACTCATATTGCATTGCAATTAAAAAAATAACATCCTCGGATTTGCTGCGTGCAGTGCGGCGTTTGAAACCACACTCTGCTGCCGGCCCCGATGAAATCCCACCGTTTCTTGTGAAAGACTGTATATCAGTATTTGAGCAGCCACTTTTGTATCTGTACAATCTCTCTATAAAAACATCAAAATATCCGACAAGGTGGAAAATGTCCAGAGTCACTCCTGTGCCAAAAGGCACTGCGAGTAAAAACATCAACATGTACAGACCAATAGCGGTGCTTTCTGTGTTCGGAAAAGTGTTCGAGTCTATAATCGATCATGCTTTAAGGCAACAGATCACCATCCAAATGGCAGATGAGCAACACGGTTTCAGAGCTCGCCGCTCTACAGCTACAAGTCATGTCAATTTTGTTGACTATGTAACCCTAGAGATGGATGCGGGGAATCAAGTCGATACCGCCTATTTTGATTTCAAAAAGGCATTTGATATTGTGGATAACGATATTCTGCTTTGCAAAATGGCGTCATTGGGATTTGCACCTAACCTCCTTAATTTTTTTGCATCTTATTTAAGCAATCGAACCCAGTATGTTCGAATAGGTGGTTATGAATCCGACGAATATTACACAAGATCTGGTGTGAGCCAAGGTAGTACTCTGGGGCCTACGCAGTTCATCATCATGATCAATGACTTGCCAAAAGTATTGAGCTCAGCACAATGTCTTCTGTTTGCGGATGATCTTAAACTATACTCCGCCATTAGGGATTCTCGTGATTGCCAATCGTTACAAAATGATATTGATGCGGTATTCGACTGGAGCAAGAAAAACCGCTTAGATTTTAATATTTCGAAGTGTAACCTCATAACATTTTCGCGGACACGTAAACCCATAATGTATAATTACCATGTCGGTCACACTTTAATCAATCGTGTGGAGCAAGTAAAAGACTTAGGTCTTTTGCTTGACTCGCGTTTAGATTTTCATGACCACATAACAGCAACTTGTGAGAGGGCCAACAAGATTTTAGGATTTGTCATGAGGGTTTGTTCTACATTCAAAAGTAGTGGTGTTGCATTGACGTTGTACAAAGCTTATGTCCGAAGTAGGTTAGAGTACAATTCTATTGTTTGGGATCCATATCAAACTAGGTATACGGTATTAATTGAGCGAGTGCAAAAAAAATTTGCCCGATATCTATTTAAACGAATTTACGGATATTATCCCTACTTATATCCGTCCATGTTTGTAACAGGGATGGTTGGTCTGTACACTTTAGAGTACAGGCGTAAACTCTTTCTATTGGTGCATTACTACCATCTTCTAACAAACAAGGTAGATAATCCAAATACGTTAGAAAGGGTCGGTTTTGCGTGTATACCATCCAGATTTCTTGGAGGAAACGAGAGCCTGGGGAGTCAGCGCAGACGCCGCAATCTGTTGTCAGGGCCACAAGGTGTGCGCACGCGGCGTACATCTGCAGCACCAACCCCGCGCGCTGTCGCGCTACTTAACTCAATGCTCACTCACCACACAGATCCGGATATCTTCTTTGATTCACCCAGGCAGATATACATTAAATTTAATTTATTTTTAAATAGTTGTTAATTATAGTTTTGTTATTTAATTTAATTTTTAATTATTTGTTGTATTGTTATGTGTTTTTTTTATATATTTTATTAATAGAATTGTAAGTTCGTGTTATTTTTACAATGTAAGTGTTTTGGTTAAGACTGTTAGCTTACATTAAGAAATAAATAAATAAATAAATAAATAAATAAATAAATAAATAAGTGCTTTGTCGAATTTGGGGAATAAATAGACAAGGTGATGATTAATGTTGCCAAATGCATTACCGTTTTGGAGCGCGTAGTCAGATAATGCCATCTAACGAGGCTTTCGGAAACTACGTTTTTGAATGTTACGGTATTTTAGCTATCTATAAAAATTGAGTTATCGAGAGAAGTGTTTTTAAATGGATTTTAAAATATCTTCAGAATTTAAAAGCAAAACAGTCAAAGGAGTTTTCATATTATGTAGTTGTAGCGACTGATCAAAGACAATCGAACAATGTGTTTTCAAGCAATTTATTTTTTATTTTATAATACTTACTTTGACAGAGAATTGTATTATTTCCTCATGTAGATTTTTACTTCAAACAATCCCAAGAAATTGTGACTGCGTCGGGACATCTTACTTCGGGAGTTTTTCTATTTGTGCTTCCAATTTGTGCGTTATTGCCGCGCGCGTGTAATTGAAATGTTAATAATACTCGTCCCGACGTCAGAAGGACGTTTTAAAGGATTTTATATTCAAATTAAATTGTCGCCTGTTTCCTTATGTAATTGTCTCCGGAACCTTATTTGATCATCTCATGTTTTATTTATTAATGGAATTGATATTCAGATTTTAGGATAAATTGATCGCAAAGCCCTTTTAGGTTGGACGGGCGCCTACGGATAGACCGATGGAGATTTTCAATGTCACAACATATTCCATTAATAAATGCTGCTGGAAGTAAAGATAGAATTTGATAAGTACATTCGAAAATATTTAATTTTCGCTGATGGTTCAAAAATTGTGTCCGTATTCCGAATACTGTAAATTCAAAGTAAAAAATTCTTCATTTTTAATAAAAAACTAATAAATATATACCTAAGTCATACATTATTGCAGGTATGTGTATCGTAGATATTAAAAACGATGTGAGACTTTCCAAACGCTTGTATCGATGCGGAGATTGAGACCATCAAATGTGTTTTATGTTGTGGAAAAAGAAGGAAAAACGGCGCAATGTATTTATAAATATAGATACATCCATATAGTATATAATTATGTACCTTTGTACATACATATAATATGTTCTCGAAAAGGCAGAGAAAGCTGTAATCTTATGTATACATATCTCCGGCTGTGTAATGTAATTCATGTAATTCTTCTTCTTCATCATCAACCCATATACGCCCACTGCTGAGCACGGGTCTCCTCTACCATTGAGAGGGTTTAGGCCAAAGTCCGCCACGCTGGCCTAGTGCGGGTTGGCGGACTACACACCTAAGAAATTTCTAAGAACTCTTACGTGTGCAGGTTTCATCACGATGTTTTCATTCACCATTAAAGCAAGTGATGATTCAATGTGAATACACACATAACTTCGAAAAGTCAGAGGTGTGTGCCTGGGGTTCGAACCCGCGACGGTCGAGATTCTCGACCGCGCGCCCAAACCTCGAGGCCATCACTGCTTCATGTAATTGGTGCCTCGGATTATAAGACTGAGTTTACGTTAATTACGACAAACATAATTATATCAGGTAGCGAGAAAAAATTACCCTCGCCAATTAATGCTATCTATACAATATAATTATTACCATAAAAGTTTTTATTTTATCGCATTCGTATAAAATGTTGAATAAATTGTAGAAGTGCTTGTTAGGGGAAGGTAGTAATATATCTTTAATTAATATATTACGCAAATATTCAAGGACTATACGTAATGCTAAGTGTTATGTGATTCAGATAGCGTAGCGACCGTCTTACTTTCAGGCCGGCATAATAAGTTCTACTTATAGAAATGAGCCCTAAACTCTCTCTCATATGGAGGAATTCCGTGCCGAGCTGTGAGACGTATGGGATGATGATGATGATGATTAACTCTATTTTTACTGTTGTTATAAGGCAATGTAATTTTGTAAGGGAAAGTTCCTTTTTTCATAAAATGCTTAGAAATTTTGTTTCTAATCATCCTCATTGTGATCGCTATCATCATCTTTTTTATCTTCCCTACTAAAATGCACAGTATTTGTTCATTATTGTACTTATATATGCGCCTTGCAAACACGTCATAAATTCATATTGTCGTAGCAGAGTATTTATTCTGGATCTTGTTATAAAAGATCCATATGACACGTATTTTAATGACTGACTATAAACACTTTAGTCAGTCGACGCATAATGATGCTTCGGAAGTAATATAATAATTCCAAATCATGAAAAATGGCTTAAATCTGCTTGAGATGACATCGAGTTATATCTGTAATTCATTAAAGAGACAAAAACAAAACTGTTTAGAAAATAACTGACGTAAAGAAGCTGATTTAATAATTCCAGACATTCAATGTCTAATAAGTAATAACCCATTACAAATACTGCAACAATAGTTTTAATATTTGTTTGAAATAAGGTCATAATATTAAAGTTTATTATAAATTCAAAGGCAATTATTCAAACTAATCTAGACTAAACTGCCACTAAGAAAAGTTTCACATATACCATACATTTCTTTAATCATCGAATTTTCTGAACGTCCAATAATTACGTTCAACAACTCCTCCAAATTACATAAGTAGCTGTAATTCTTAAATAATCCGCTTGCTTTTTAACTTGAATTCCATTTAAAAAATATTCTGGTCATATCTACTAAAAACTCTAAAAAGTTAAAAATGTCATCGATTGCACTTTTGAACTATAATAATACTTGAAGCAACGTAGATACATAAACTTCTGTCGGAATATATGAACAAAACCACATTCAACTAGGAGTAACAGAGGCAAGCGGGTGTAAACCAGACAAAGTAGAACTTAATGTCAAACTGTCTTTTCACGAAGCTATTGCGTTTGAAAGGCTTGTTACGCTGGGATTGGTGGGGCAGCCCACTGCCCGTTCGGTTTCAGCGGACCGACACTATTTTATAGTGTTCATTTAAATTGAAGCTAGGATACGGGTTAATTGTTCAGGTGAGGCTACAATTTCATTGTATTGGTTTAGTTAAATTAATTTATTGATTAGAAAATATTTAATTAAAGCGCATAAAACTAGTAATATAACAATATTAATGACAGAATTAATTTTAATTATGTTAAATTTAATTAAAAGTACAAGAGTTTTAGATTTATTTAGATATACTTATTATTAAAAATATTACAGAACACACAGTAGTATTAAAATTTGACAGTAAATAATATGAAAAAGTTTTAATTATCCAATCAATATTGTTTTTAAAGTTTCCTTCTTAATTAAAAACATACTGTACAAGTCAAATAATATTTTTTTTATTGTTCATGAACTTAAATTACTATACCTATTTATAAAATAAAAGTTCCTTTTTTACTTACTAAAAAAAAACTAAACTTACCGATAGAGTCCGTGCATCGGAACAACACTGAAACTCCCAGTACAAACAATTTACACCACTTCATCACAAAGTTTCTTAGAATCATCGTCAACCACAATTACTCAGCGAAACGGAACGACACTGGCCATCGAAAAAAATATGTCAAACCATGTTAAAAAGTTTCGTATTTCGAACACAGCGCGTTCGGCTGGCAGGCGGGGAAGGGCTCCGCTCACAGTAGACTCGCGACTGCTCGGGACCGCGCTGCTCGGAGGCTGCCCGCTGTAAAACGCGCAAGCGCCGTCACTTCTCCCGACCTATGTGCCGGCGTATTTCCTTTCAGAACCACTGCGGCGTTTCCCGTTTGAATTATACTGTATTTTCTTTTGACAGTTTTAGCGCGAGTCGCCTTTGACTTGAGTCATTTCTTTATATTTTCTTTTCATTTCTTTGTGCATAGGTTTGCAGGGGTTGAAACAAAGGCGCAACTGCACAGTAAAGATTCAAGATTTCCGAGTCTCACTTCGAGTGTTAAACTTTTTTTTTTGTTCGTATGTCTTTTTTGTGAGCGTCTTGAGGATTTCAGGTCTTTTTCTACGAAGGTTATAAAAACAAATGTTTTTTTAAATGTTAACGAACTTCGCTACAACACAACATAACGGAGTTTTTAATTTCCGTTAAGAAAACGTTTTCAATTTTTAAACATCATAAATATTTTTCAGTAGTAATAATAGACATAATTTAATTTTCTTTCTACGTTAATGTTCAAGTATTCCGTAGAGATCTTGTAACTTTTGTACTGCGGAATTAATTTTGAGGTTTTGGTCACTTTGAAATACATTTATACTAAAAGTTTTTTCAGTGTATATTTGACTTATATTTTTATGAGTGTTTTACCCAGGTTCTTTTAAGATTAACTAGGCCGCGCGATTTATAATTACTTTCATGTCATGTGAGTACGCAAAATGAATTATTATGTAACTTAACTGTCAAGAAACCTGTAACTAGATTTCTTCTCAAATATTTTTAGCTAGTCCATAAACCCGTACAAGGCTGGGCAGGTGGACTAAGGGTTTCCTCCTCTTAAGTATCGTCATCATTAATCCATATACGCTCAGGCAAAGACTTTCCCTACGGCTAAGGGTTAAGGCCTTAGTCGACCACCCTGACCTTTAAATACTACTCCAGAGTAAATAGGCCTAACTGAGCTGAGACCCACCTGATACACCACTGTATACCCCACGGTATACAAATTAGATATTCATAGGCATTTATTTTGTGAATTACGGATGTGCTCCATCAGCCAACAGCGGCAACTCACATATTATTCAACAGATCTCATCGCGGCAAAGATTGACTTTAGATTGTTTGCATACGGCCCGTATCGATGCGTTCGGAGATGCTTTGAGTAATGGACGAGCAGTCAGCTTAATTGTACCCACGATGAGACATTTTGACATGATTCGCGATAATGGATTGGTGGATTCTGTAAATTGTTTATAATTGTCAAATTTTCAAGATTTTTGTGAATGCTTTTGTTGAATTTTATTTATTTATTTACACTTATTACAATTATTTGTAAAGGTGGACTTAATGCCTCTGGCATTATCTTCCAGTCAAACCTTGGGTGATGCAGAGATAATACGCAGCAGGTGTGCAAATAAACGTAACTTAATGACTTGCACAATCATCATCGTTACATTATCATTATCAAAAACATCATCTTCACCATCATCATTGGTCAATATATGTATGTATTTACGACAGCTGAGCCTCTTCTCCTTCATAATTCAGAATGTTTGGAGGCCTTAGTCCACAATTCTCTCCTAGTGCACACATAACTTCGAAAAGTCAGAGGTGTGTGTCTGAGCATTGAACACGCAACCGCACGTTTTAACTTTACTTTGCAGCTAAACCTCGAGGACATCACGGCTTTTTACATTTGTAAATTCATAACCGTTTACATGTCAAAATAGTTATTCCGGCCTTCTTGAAATTTGTTCTTCTTCATCAACCCATATACGCCCACTGCTGAGCACGGGTCTCCTCTACTAACGAGAGGGTTTAGGCCATAGTCCACCACGCTGGCCTAGTGCGGGTTGGCGGACTACACACCTAAGAAATTCCTAAGAACTTTTAGGTGTGCAGGTTTTATCACGATGTTTTCCTTCACCGTTAAAGCAAGTGATAATTCAATTCGAATACACACATAACTTTCGAAAAGTCAGAGGTGTGTGCCTGGGGTTTGAACCCGCGACCGCCGAGATTCTCGACCGCGCGCCTAAACCTCGAGGCCATCACTACTTGAAATTTGTTACTTAAATACTATACACTTGTTCTGTATAAAACTACTTCGTATATGATTGTTATCTAAGGAGATTTGAATAGACCGTGTCAGAACGTTAGACAAGTGATTTGGGTTAGACGAAGTTTGTTCTCTAAGTTTGCAGATACAATCTCTGATTGACCAATACTTGTTTACCTTGCTCTATTCAGGTACGAAATACAGACTATATCGACCACTGTATACATAGTGAATCTGAGACTTATAGACCGTAACCCACACTCTTGTAATCTGAGACCATGAGATAGTCTAGGATCAGTGTACCTATATTCGATT
Organism: Cephonodes hylas; assembly: GCA_030295005.1. Lineage (NCBI taxonomy): Eukaryota > Metazoa > Arthropoda > Insecta > Lepidoptera > Sphingidae > Cephonodes > Cephonodes hylas. The sequence continues at coordinate 13,764,051 of AP025367.1, read as the reverse complement.
CTAAACCGATCTGTATAATGGTGTTGGTTAGGGAGTGACGAGTTGTAATATAAATCGGTTTGACTTGGAACCCTATTTCAATTGCAGTATATGATCAGGCTGCTGGTCCGATCTTAGGGTAAACACAAGTGTTTATTAGATCTACTAATATTTGCTTCGGATCTTTTGTATGATTGATAATATAGTTGTTTTTTTAATGCCAAGTGGCAAGATTAAAGCAGTGATGGCCTCGAGGTTTAGGCGCGCGGTCGAGAATCTCGGCGGTCGCGGGTTCGAACCCCAGGCACACACCTCTGACTTTCCGAAGTTATGTGTGTATTCAAATTGAATTATCACTTGCTTTAACGGTGAAGGAAAACATCGTGATGAAACCTGCACACCTAAAAGTTCTTAGGAATTTCTTAGGTGTGTAGTCCGCCAACCCGCACTAGGCCAGCGTGGCGGACTATGGCCTAAACCCTCTCAATGGTAGAGAAGACCCGTGCTCAGCAGTGGGCGTATATGGGTTGATGAAGAAGATTTTTCAATGTTGGGTTTTAGATGTATTTATTTAAACTTCCATTTAAGTTTTTCATTACTAATTCTACAAACTGTTTCAATCTCAAAAACCGAAACATGAAAACACCATCACCAAAATCCGTGCATAAATCCCTACCCAAACACGCCAACAGCGCTAGTCCAAGCAAGCATTTACGAAGATAAACTACGGATATCGGTTCTGTATCCTAGTAAACATTACGCAGCGATATATCACTACATATTTTGCATGTAGATTCCAATTATTCGCGGTGCGTTTGTCGAAACATTAGCCGCGGGAACGCTCCGCGCTCGGCCACACAACATCAATCAAGCGCGCATATCGCTGCGGCAATACTCGCCCACAGCGCCCGCTGTTGCCGCTCTTTATTTAATTTTAATGCTTTTATGTAGGTGATGAATTGAGCTTACCTAGGGGATAAAGGATTTCTTCAGTATTGGTGGTTAAAAGGAGGAATTATACCTTTAATCTTTGCATCACCCTAAGGTTGACAGTTGGAGAATGCCTCCGACATTATGACCGCCTTTATACAATTTGTGTGTTAAAGCATAAATCGTCGTGGTTATCGCTGGAGTTAGCTGGTTAAGTAATGAGGTAAATTATATTATTTGTTTTTAGTAGTGGATAGGTCTCATTTCACCTTAGCGTAATTAGAAAAAGCCTATGTTCTTTTTTTAATTAAATAAGTCAAATCGGATGGGTATATTTTGAAACTATTCGCTACTAACAATTTAGACACAAGCAAATTTTTTGACCTGCGGGAAATAAACACTGCATTTATTTATACAATGAAATATTGCCTTAAGCGACTGCTACATTCACCACATTATAGCCTACATTCATAATATTAATGTGGTTAATAATTCTTGTTTCAAAACTATTACTTTAGAAACTGCGTTGCTTTTAAGCAGACCAACTTAAAGAGTATGAAAGAAACCTTATTCGTGTAAGTAGTCCGTGCTCAGCTGCCAGATATATATGGGTTTATACCAGTGGCGGTACTTCCATAGAAGCCCGAAAGCCCGACTTGCCTTACATAGTTCCGAATAACGAACTTAACGATTGTTTATTTATAAAATAACGCTATAAACGTGAATGTGAGTACTAACCGGTAGGTATTTATTAGTCCTACGTACCAAAAAAAATATGCTGCTACTAAATAAACATTTGGGCTTGCCTTAGTTTGACACCCTAGGCACGCCACTGGTTTATACAACTACAAAAACATAATCCCCATGTATCCTCAAATATGCATTTCTACATACACATAACAGTAATCAAAGTTGCTGTTTACGGGCACATTTCCAGACTCCGTGCTGCTGCGGAGAACGTCTCAATAGAAAAACCAAGTAACACGTTGTCCGAACCGCGTACCGAACCCAAAATCACTACGAATACAGAGTATGTAAAGACCGTGGTCGAAAAAATCTCGAAAAGTTTTTTAGTTTTGCCTGACTACTACGGGAAATTAAGTCTTTGTAACAATATTGTAAGCTATCTCTTGATTGGAAAAGACCAACACTAGAGTTTCTTGCCCGTTCTTCTCTAGTGATGACTGTCTTCCGAACAGGGTGGTAAAATTTGAAATGACTGAATCTAAGTGATGTATTTGACATTTTATAGATTCAATAAATATTATTTCATTTACTACTAACGATTACTACTCGTGGTTGTGAGGAAAACGTAAAAAATATATTTTTCGTCAGGATATTTTTAAACCTTAGTGTTTGTAATCACCGAGGTTGTTTTATCTTAGTTTTCGAACACGGTCTTTATACACCCCTTATGTGCACAAGCATTAAGTATATTGAATGAAAATATGATGTAGTCCAGTTTAAAGTCCATGTTTTCATCAAAAACCATGTCAAAATATCCGATGGAGGTACACTGGCAAAAGTAAGTGTAATTGAATCAAAAGTTCTCATGGGCTTCGAATTTGTAACCGGGTAGGTACTGGCGCAGGATCCACGAATAAAACACGTGTCCATTGCTTCACGAGTTGTTTTAATTCATAAAAAAATATAAATATTACTTTCTACATTATCAATTATTCGAAGCAACTTTATGAGGTTTAGGTCTGTGTTAAAAAATGATTACTGTTTTATAACAATAGGTTGTACAGGTATTTACTCGCAAATCTAAATATAAGAAGCTTGTTTTTCCTCCTATAACATTTTTATGCTAAAATTTTTTATCCTCCCACACAAAGATGGGGCTTTCGTTCAGAACGTAGGCTTTATATAGATTTTCCCACGGATAAAACTGGATCAGATAAACTTATTAAGATTTAATGAAGATTAAAATAAACACAATAGTAAAAAACACAATTCCGACACGTAAAAATCTCATGACGTGAGAACAACTATTCGAAACAACTGTATTCCCTATGTATATTTTTAGAAATGTTCCATACCGCCCTAGTGCGGGCTACACACCTAGGAAATTTCGAAGAACTTTTCCTCAAGACATGATATTTTTCTTCACTATTCATGTTAGTGATATTTAACCCTTTATAGCCCCTGGTGACATTTCTGTAACAAACCCAAAAAGTCTCTATAAAATTTAAACTAAACGTTTAAGATTTGTCAAATCAATATCAATATATTCTTAAATAACACACCGAACATTTTAGCATCAAATGTAAATCATAAGTAGTGTAACTTGCTCCCTTTTTGGCTTTGAATTTCGTGTTTTGATGAAAATGCCATGTTTGAACTTGCAAAAAGTTTAAAATTTATAAAAAAATACTAAAAGTATATAAAATTGTATAATTTTTGTTGATACCCGTAGGTAAGTAAATAATTTGGTTTATATATCATTACCAATTCATACTTTTGATTTTTTATATGTAAAAAGTAACTTTTTATGTTTGTTACTGTTGCGTGTCGCTTGTCGGCCGCTGCTTGGGCGCGGCAAGCTTGCTGGGCGTAAGATTCGGAGTAATCCGAACGCCGGTACCCAGCCCCTAAGATGTCTTCCACGTCGAAGATTGCCGGTTTGTAGGTGTATTTGGGAGCAAATAAAACGCAGGCAAACAATAGAAAATGCCGTTGTCACTCGCTCGAAAATGCCCTACACGACCCCCCCTCCTTGAAGTATGTAGGACGGAGTCGCTGCAACAGTGCTGCCCTTGTGGTCGCACTGTCTTCTTGCCAGAAGCGTGCTCTTCCGATAGCGCTGTCTTCTTTTCTTCCCGTAGCGCCGTCTTCTTTCTTCCCGTAGCGCCGTCTTCTAGAAGATATCGCTGTCTCGCTCTCGCCGATAGTCGTCTTCTTCTAGCAGGTCTCGTAGTCTTCTTCTTGTTGTTCTTGCTGTTTTCCTTCTTGTTGTTCTCGCTGTCTTGCTTGTAGATTCCCATACATCCTTCGGTTTTTGCGCGCGCTTACCTACTCCGCGGCTATCCCGTAAGGAGGCCCCATGCAATTCGAACTTAATTTCGTTGCGTTTTTATTACGGCGAGTGACTATATTGGCTTTTATTTTAAAAGTGTTTTAACCTATATACATGTATCTTATGTCTAAATGTGAGTCTAGTTGTGCTCTACATACATCAATAATTTATACACTTAACTTATTCTTATTGTAAAAAATATAAACGAAAAACACACAAAAATCTCAAGTTTTCTTATCGAGCCGAGTATGAAACAGTCATAATCTCGGCTCGGCTGTTATGTTAAAATGCCGCTCGTGGTCCCTCGAGATAGCGTCGCTTACATCCTCCCCCTCGTGCGCAGCACCATCCTCTCGTCCTGGCGACGCCGCCGGCACCAGCAACACCGCCTTGGAGCTTGGTCGTCGCAACACGCCGTTCGTCGTGCGTATCCCGATGACCCGGGTACGTCCGTCGGGCCCGGGATGGACATCGATGACTTCTCCTCTTGGCCAGATGCAGCGAGGCATGGTGGCGTCCACTATGAGGACGACGTCACCACACCGAAAGTCCCGGTCGCTCGCTCGCCCGCAGATCCGACGTGGTAAAAGTGTGGGGAGGTATTCTCTCACCCACCGGCTCCAGAAGTGGTCCGCTAACCGCTGCGCTGTCCTCCACGACCTCCGTCCAGACAAGTCCGAGTCTGTGAATACTCCTATCCGTCGAGCACCACAGGATCTCCCAATCAAAAAGTGATTCGGCGTCAGCGCTTCTTCTGGCGATTCTTCTTCAATGACGAGCGGTCGTGAATTTACTATGTGTTCCGCTTCGGTGATGAGCGTGTGGAGGACTTCTTCTTGAGGATGTCTTTCCTTGAGCGTAACAGCCAGGGCAACCTTTATCGATCGGACTAAACGCTCCCAGGCTCCTCCCATGTTTGGCGCACCGGGTGGGATGAATTTCCACCGGATTCCCAATTCTTCTGACGCGTCGACTAACTCTTCCTTCTTCAGCTCTTCCAAGGCCTCTTTCAGTTCTTTGTTGGCGCCGACGAAGTTCGTTCCGTTGTCGCTGAAGATGGTGTGTGGCATCCCTCTTCTGGCGGCCATTCGTCGTAACGCCAAGATCATGGAGCTCGCAGAGAGTGACGGTGCGAGTTCCACGTGGACTGCTCTCGTGGTTAAGCATGTGAAAAGCACTCCCCATCTCTTCTCGTGTCTTCGTCCGACTGTGATGGTCATGGGGCCGAAGTAGTCGACTCCCGTGTTGGTGAATGGGTGTTCACCATGACGCAACCTCTCCACGGGTAAGTCACCCACCGGTGGTTGTTGCGGCGCACTCCGGTGTACTTTACACCACTGACATTGGTGTACGATGCGTCGCACCGCTGACCGCAGGCCGATCACCCAGAACCTCTGGCGAACTTCGTTCATCACTGTGGCATGGTTCCCGTGGTTGAAATGCTCGTGATAATTTCGGAGAAGGAGTTTCGTTAAGTGGTGACGGCTGTCCAGAATCACCGGTCTCTTCGCCTCTCTGGCAATGTGTGGCACTGCGTCGATCCGTCCATGTACTTTTAGCAAACCTTCTTCTAGGATGACTCCTATCTTACGTAGCTTGCTATCCTTGCTCACCTGCTTGCCTTGTCTAATGGATTTGATCTCTTGCTTAAAATCCTCTTCTTGACATCTCTTAAACAACAGATTCTCTGCAGCCTTTACATGCTCGAGGTCTAAAGGCAAGAATCTTTTTGCTGGGGCGAGCGGGACACTTTGCTTCTTGCCGTCGGAACATCTCTTAATGACGCGTCTCCACGTCGGATCTTCTTTCTCCATCTTGCGAGCAATATTTATCGGCCGCCCTTTACCACATAAATACAGGAACTGTATTACTCGGGCGGTTGCTCTCACAAGCCGGATCCATCTTGAGAATCGCTCTGGCTCTGGTGTGGCGAACTCAGACGTGGTTCTGACTGTAGCGACGATACGACTTTCCTTTTCTTCCCCTGTACTCTCGGTTCGGAAATCTCGCGCCCTTGGCCATGATTCTTCGCCGTCGCGCAGGAAGGCAGGACCCGTGAACCAGCGGTGATTTGCGTCGAAGTCCTTCGGTACTCCTCGAGTCGCGTCATCCGCAGGGTTCTGCTTGGACGGTACCCAGCGCCATTGTTGTGGTCGCGTAGTCTCTTCTATCTCGGCCAGTCTGTGCGCGACGAAAGGCTTGAATGTTCTTGGGTCCGTCTTGATCCACGAGAGTACGGTACTCGAGTCTGTCCAATAAGTGACTCTTTGGACTGCCATGTCGATCTCCTCGCGTACCGCTTGTGCCATCCGAGTCGCTAAGAGCGCCGCTTGAAGTTCCAGCCTGGGTATAGAGACTGGCTTCAACGGTGTCACCCTGGATTTGCCCGCCAATAAAGTCACATTGTATCTATTATTGTCACATCGCTGCCTCCAATATGTGGCGCAGGCGTACGCGGTCTCGCTTGCGTCGCTGAACACGTGAAGCTCCCCCTCGTGGTCCTTCTGGGCGATACAACGAGGGAGCCTCAATTCTTCAAGCAGCATCAGGCTGTTCAGGTAAGCGTCCCAGTACTTCTCTTCTTCTGGTCTTATAACCTCGTCCCATCCGACCCCGCTCTTCCAAATATCTTGGATCAGCCGTTTTCCTTGAATTAGCACAGGAGTGGCTAACCCTAATGGGTCGAACGTGGACATAACCGCACTGGTTACTTCCCTCTTAGTGGGCGTCTTCTCTTTGTTCGACACTTCTTTGCTGACGTTCCTCATCTGCGTCCGGAAACCCAATGTGTCTTCTGCCGTGAACCAGCGCAGCCCCAGTGTTTTCTCTTCTTTTGAACCTAGCTCCACCTCTCGGTTCTCTGGTTCTTGTCCGAGTGCCGTCGATATTCCCCTTCTGTTCGACACCCATCCCCGTAATTCAAACTTGGCGGCGCGGTGAATGGCATCTACTTGCTTCGCTATCTTGACGGCCTCTTCTGCGCCTTTGAAGCTCTGTAGGTAGTCATCCATGTAATGATTGCGATCCACCGCGCGCGCTGCTTCTGGGTATCGATCCGCGAATCTCGCCGCATTTTTATTCTTCACAAATATTGCGGCACTCGGTGAGCAGGCCGCTCCGAAGATCAGGGAAGACATTCTGTATTCTTGCGGTGGTCCCGTTCGTCTGTCGCCTCTCCACAAGAATCGTAAGCTGTCGCGGTCTTCATTCCTTATTTTAATTTGCAGGAACATCTCCTTTATGTCAGCTGCTATGGCGACGGGCCACTGCCGGAATCTCAGCAGCACTCCAAACAGCGATTGTAACAGATCTGGTCCGGGCAAGAGGGCGTCGTTTAAACTTTTGCCACAAAACTTTGCAGCGGCGTCGAACACTAGTCGGCGTTTCTTCTTGGTAGGATGTGTCACCGTGAAGTGTGGTAGGTACCATATCCTTCCCGACTCTGGTTTCGCATCTGCCCTTTCCGCATAACCGCTGTCAATCAGGTTATTTATTTCCCTTTCGTATTCTTCTTTATGGCTCGGATCCTTGTCGATCTTCCTTTCCATTGAGTACAGGCGGGTCTCGGCGGACTTGAAATTATTCGGTAGTTTCTCTTCCGCGTTCTTCCATAGTAACCCGACTTCGTATCTCCCGCTAGACAGTTGACGGCTCGTACTGTCTAATATTCTTAACGCTTGTCCATCTGCGTCGGTCGTCGGCCGTCGTGGCATTACTCCGAGTGATTCCACGGCGAAATGCTCCTTAATGAGGGTGTCAAGATCCTCCTCTCTTGTGGACACGTGTGCGCACGTTGTGTGACGTATCGCCCTCGTGTTGCCTCCGTCGCAACCGTGTAGGACCCATCCGAGAAGAGTGAATGACGCCACCGGTTGACTTCGCGGGCCTTTCTTCGTGCTCTTAGAGACGATCAACTCCCAGTTGTCTTGCCCGATCAACATCCTTGGAGCTTCTTCGGCGTACGTCAATTGATCCGTCAGGTCGCGGAGATGCGCGCATCCTTTGAGGCGATCCTTCTCTATCTTCTGAGGTGCGAGACGAATGTCGTCGACGGTTCTCGCACCTGTCACTCTTCTTTTATTCTTCTGGTGGGCGCCTCGGATCGTGAAGTCAAGTTTCATTGAATTTGTTTTTGTCACCTTCTTGCCGCCGACGGTCTCAATGACTAACCTCTCTTGTGGTCCTTGTAATCCAATATCTTCTGCTACTGTGGAATCTACCAATGTCACGGTAGATCCTTCATCCAACAAGGCGAGAATCTTCTTTGACCCTTTCGGGCCATATATTTCCACCGGCGCAATTTTTAGATATGCCCTTTTGCTGCCGGCGAAATTGACGGCGACGCGCACGTTGCTCGTCGTCTCCCCTGGTGGCTCCTCTGGTGCCTCTTGAACTGCGCGATCTTCGTGGAGTAGCGCATGATGCCACCTTTTACATTTCTTGCAAGCCGGAGCTCTACAAGTTTCCTTGCGATGCCGTCCGTGAAGACATTTGAAACACAACCCGCTCTTCTTCACGGAACCCCATCGATCCTTCACAGGAGCTTGCGCAAACTTCGAACATTCAGCCACACGATGGTTTCCTTGACAATATGCACACTCGCTGGTCTTCGCTTCAGTAGCTGTGTGTGCTATCTGCCTCACTGGAATCTGTCGTCTTGTGGGTCCCGCTTCTTGCACGGCGTATGGTCCGCATCGGTCCGCCTCCCTGTTGAGGAACTTCGTTATCATCAACAGGTCGGGATCTTCCGGCTCCTTGTCGGCCGCGAAGTCGAACCACCGATAACGGATGACTGCCGGCATCTTGTCCACAATACACTTCAGCATTTCCGGCGACTGTAGATATTGTGGCTTCTTCAGGCCTCTGATGGCGGCGACGGTGTTGTTAACATAACTGGCGAATACACACACGTCGCGGGCGTTCTCGCTGAGACGTGGCAAAGTCTTCAGTTTCTCCAATTCCGCCAGTACTAATGCGTCGGGTCTTCCAAAACGGCGGCGTAATGCTTCCAGGACCTCTTGGGGTTTGCAGTCAGAGTAGAGTGCGCTCTTGACCGCGTCCCTGGCTAGTCCCTTGATCGCCTTCCTTAAACGGGCCATGTTCTGCGTGTCGGTGAATAGCGGTGCCGTATCGTCGTAGACTGTCTTGAAGGCTGTCCATTCTCCGCTATTTCCGTCGAACGCTGGCATCTCATGTTGAAATGAAGGCGTCGCCGTCGTCGTTCCCGGCTTCGCGGTCGCGATTGCTTTTAATATCGCGTCCGCAAGGTTCTGCGTGTCACTGCGTTCGGTGGTCGGTGCGGCTTCGGTGAGTGGCGGTGCCATATCCTTGTGCCCTTTTCCCTCGGGCTCCACCGTCGTCTGCACCCATCGTGACACGTCCTCTTCTTTATTGATGGGTTCTTCATCAGCGAGAGAGTCTTCATCATCCTCCAGCTGTATGAGCTCTAAATGAGCACTTGCTCGTGCCGCCGCTGCTTGCGCCACTTCAAGTTGCAATTTCGCTAACTCCGCCTTCGCTTCCAGTTCCCTCTTCCTCCGCTGATATGATCGCGCCGTGCTTCCGAGTCTGACAGACGTGGCTCGTGTCAGAAGAGGTGCTTCGTCCCTCGGTGCTCGTCGGTAGTCGGTTGCGGTCGTCATGGTCACTGTAGTTCCATGAGTCCACGTCGTGGTCGGCGTCGATCCTGACGTGGTCGCCGTCGTTGAGGTGATGGCTGGATTGGCAGACGTCGTTGCTTCAGGTTGCGCAGCAGCTTCTGGCTGCACGGTGCTCTTGTTGCTTCTGGTGGTCGGCATCTTGACGCGAAGAGGATCCGGCTCGAAGGACCAGTTGTTGCGTGTCGCTTGTCGGCCGCTGCTTGGGCGCGGCAAGCTTGCTGGGCGTAAGATTCGGAGTAATCCGAACGCCGGTACCCAGCCCCTAAGATGTCTTCCACGTCGAAGATTGCCGGTTTGTAGGTGTATTTGGGAGCAAATAAAACGCAGGCAAACAATAGAAAATGCCGTTGTCACTCGCTCGAAAATGCCCTACACGACCCCCCCTCCTTGAAGTATGTAGGACGGAGTCGCTGCAACAGTGCTGCCCTTGTGGTCGCACTGTCTTCTTGCCAGAAGCGTGCTCTTCCGATAGCGCTGTCTTCTTTTCTTCCCGTAGCGCCGTCTTCTTTCTTCCCGTAGCGCCGTCTTCTAGAAGATATCGCTGTCTCGCTCTCGCCGATAGTCGTCTTCTTCTAGCAGGTCTCGTAGTCTTCTTCTTGTTGTTCTTGCTGTTTTCCTTCTTGTTGTTCTCGCTGTCTTGCTTGTAGATTCCCATACATCCTTCGGTTTTTGCGCGCGCTTACCTACTCCGCGGCTATCCCGTAAGGAGGCCCCATGCAATTCGAACTTAATTTCGTTGCGTTTTTATTACGGCGAGTGACTATATTGGCTTTTATTTTAAAAGTGTTTTAACCTATATACATGTATCTTATGTCTAAATGTGAGTCTAGTTGTGCTCTACATACATCAATAATTTATACACTTAACTTATTCTTATTGTAAAAAATATAAACGAAAAACACACAAAAATCTCAAGTTTTCTTATCGAGCCGAGTATGAAACAGTCATAATCTCGGCTCGGCTGTTATGTTAAAATGCCGCTCGTGGTCCCTCGAGATAGCGTCGCTTACAGTTACATTTCTGTTACATTGGGTGACAATGGCATAAAAAATACAACTAATGTATATCTATATATTGATGATTTTTTTCTCCTATTTTTTAAGATAGGGGTAGTACTTACACAAAAATTAGATCAATAATATAAGCCTTAAATAGGACTTCTAGTGGAGTCTATTCGAGGTATACCTTTGTGTGGATGAATAGATTTGCTACACTAAGAGAAGAGACAATTTGAATAGATATATGCCTATAAAAAAAAACACAATTGGCGTTAAAAGTTTTATGTACTGAGCGTAGTTTCAAGTTTTGTCTATAATATTGAACCTGAAAGAGGAACTGAAAGAGTTTTGCTCCTAGTAGAATAAAAAAGGAGCATCTTGAAACGTCGTATTTAGAATGACGCGGGCATACCCAGACATCAGAAATAACATATATATTTGGATAATAACTTTACTTCCGTGGTTTGAAACTTTACTGGAGTACGTAGCAGAAGTGGATATATCTTGGACTTGGGGAGTCCTGGGACCGTACGGAATAATCTCGTTCCAGATTGCAAACTACCCCCTGACGAGGATGTAATAAAAAGTAATGTAGATTTTCTGTTGATTACGTAGCAAATATGGACGCAATTGATGTGTCAAAATTTATATGAAAAGACAACAAACTTGTCACGCTTCTCTCAATTTTTGCTGGTGAGTGGTCGAAGGTCCAAGTCGTTACGATAAGGCCAATAGCAGTACATCAACATTGATCGGTCTCATATCTTCGAAGAATGTAGTGGGTATATTGGAGGTGTAGATTTTATTAACAGCATTATGGGTGCTTATAGTATTATGACATGAATTAAAAGACGCCAGGTTTGGATGTTTTACCAATTATTAGACCTAACCATGGCCAGTTCCTGGCTGATGTGTGTGAGAGTAAGGCAGACTAAACTATGCAATGACAAACAAATGTCTTCAGCAGATTTTCAACTTGAAATTGGAGACTTTATGTAAGTTTTGCTTGAATCCTAATGTCCAACAGCGAAGATTAATTGAAAATAAAATACAAGCCAAAATCACAAGAGTCCGGCGCAACATGTCCCCCCATTGGCGGTGGGGCAGTATCAAATTGGCTACTGACCGAATTAGGTTTGAAAATCATTTTGCCCAAGTTTCTTCGGTGTCCTGATGTAGCACAAACAATTTTTAAAAAGTTCGGAACAAAAAACAAAATAAATCTGTTAGATCCTTCCATACTACGTTAAAACATTTTCTTCCACTTTAACCCAATGTGACAGTAACGTCACAAACCCTAAAAGATCCAATACATACGGTATAAAAAAATTTTTGAATTTCCACGAAACACGTGTTTTTTTATTTGTTCAAGCCTATCATATACCAAAGTATTATAATTTTTTATGATCTTGGGCTACGAAGGGTTAATTATGAATACAAAAAAATCCCGTAGTGTATTGGATCCGCGTCCTAGTTTATTAGTATGCGGGTCGGGTAGGCTCGTAGCTATTGTGGTTTGTTTATCGACATATTTCCGCCTGAAAATACACCTGAACAAGATGAAACGCCGTGATTCCTGTTTGCTTTGCATTTATTCGATACCGTACCCCCGTCGGCCGGACGATCCCGCACCACTGTTTACGCCTTTTTTGAATTAGCCAATTTTATTATCCAGCCCCGGAATTGAATTCATTAGGCGAAATTCAATCGTCCTTTGTTCCTCGTGTAGATTAATTTCTCGCTGTCTGCAATAAATCTGTATCAAATTGATTTAATGTTTCTGATTTTATTGTGAACACTTTGTATAGTGAATGGCTGTCAAATTGGAATTTGTTGCTGTTGCTCGGAATAGACAGTTATACATCTTTGAATTTGTGATGATATAAAATGAAATGATTAATGTATATAATATACAATAGGTGTGTATGATAGATAAGTTGATTACAAACACATAGACGTTATAAAAATCCGACTAAAAATAATAAAAATGACGTTTTCAACCACTGTCTTTTAACACCTGTATATTTGCGTATAGGATCCCTAATATGTTCAACTGCCTCACGCATACTCGCCAAATCGTATGTTTGGCCATAAGCTTTGGCTGTTCGAACTCTCTAGACACATGTATGTACTTACGCACGGTAAGGCTCGAATGCTCCCAAAGACCATTGCATATTTTATTAAGATTCATTTTCAGACACCAAGTGTATTTATAAAGAGGCAAAAATGTTCAATTGGTATACTAACTAAATTCATTAAAATTGGGTGATGGTTTGGCCGAAAAAGCGTAATGGAGATATAGATAGTAAGATTAGACATTTTGTATCAACATCAACCCATATACGCCCACTGCTGAGCACGGGTCTCCTCTACCATTGAGAGGGTTTAGGCCATAGTCCACCACGCTGACCTAGTTAGACATTTTGTATACATGTTTCTATGTACTATTTAACGATGTTATTTACATTCCAATACGGAAAGTTCAATGTTATGGGTGTCCATTAGGTCTATGTGATTAGTGACCTTTGCCCATTTTATGGTATTATCTGTTAATTTTGATACTTTATCATTCTTGAAATTAAACCGTGTTACATGCTATTAAAAAAATGGATGGTTCAAAGGGCGCTGGGCCTGACTTAATTCCTCCCATCTTTGTAAAGCGTTGTTGTCTGTCTCTAGCACTGCCATTATCTTTAATATTCAACCGATCCGTCTCTGAAGGGGTATTTCCTAACGAATGGAAAAAGGCCCGTATCATACCGGTGTTTAAAAAAGGTGATAAAGCTAATGTTAAAAATTATCGACCAATATCAATACTCTCGTGTTTTTCAAAACTATTCGAGTCCATTATATATCCCATAATTTTCACATTAGTGAATAATAGTCTCTCTGATTACCAACATGGATTTCGCAGGGGGCGCTCGATTTTGACAAATTTAGTCCCTTTTATTTCTGACTTATCTGAAATGGTGGATGCGGGAATTCAAGTGGACGCTATTTATACTGACTTTAGTAATGCTTTCGATAGAGTGAATCATCATATTTTGTTACAGAAGCTACACGCCTTTGGTGTAGGTGGATCTCTGCTTGGTTGGTTTCAGTCCTACTTGAGCAACAGATGTCTTAGTGTAGTAGTCGATGGGTATCAATCCCAAGAATATCAAGCAATCTCTGGTGTCCCTCAGGGTTCCCACTTGGGGCCAGTGCTCTTTCTCATTTTTATTAATGATCTCACTTTCCGCATAAAGCACTGCAATATGTCACTATATGCCGATGACCTTAAAATTTACCGTCCTATTAAATCCATCTGTGATTCCCGATTGATTCAAGAAGATCTAAACGAGATTGTTAATTGGAGTAAATCGAATAGTATGGTTCTCAATGTTGGTAAATGTTTCCACATAAAATACACCAGGAAGAAAAAGCCACTTGTCACAGTGTACGAGATTGACTGCGCATCGATAACTGAAGTTGATGAGATCCGAGATTTGGGCGTTATCATTGACAAGAAGTTGAAGTTCACTGCACATATTGATAAAATAGTTATCAAAAGCGCCCAAATGCTCGGTTTTCTAAGGAGAAACACGATTGGCTTCAAGGCCCAGACCAAAGTGCTTCTTTTCAACGCACTTGTGCGCAGCAATCTCGAATATGCTTGTGTTGCATGGTGTCCATTTTATAGTGCTCACTCGCAACGAATTGAGAACATACAAAGAGCGTTCACTAGACATCTCGCATACGATTGCAGTGGTTTTTCTCACAGAAAATCATACAATCAACGTCTAGCCAAATTTAACATGATTGCCCTTCGAGACCGTAGATGTGTCCTGGATTTATGCTTACTTAAAAAAATTGTAGATAATTACACCCAAAGTAGTGACCTTTTGGGAAGAATTTCCATAGCAGTGCCTTATTTGTATCCCAGACACACTATAAAGAAAGTTTTTTATCCTCGATTGGCCAAAACTAATTTAGGGCTTCAGTCACCTTTGCACAGAATCCTTGATCGATACAATTTAATTCAATCTCGCGTACCTAGTATTGACATCTTTTACAATTCCCCACGTACTTTTAAGAAAATAATATTAGAGCAATATTGTCAGTAGTATAAGCACATTTTTTTTTCTTATTATTTTCTCCATGTTAATGTTTTATGTTTTTTTTTTTGTTGTTATTTTAATTTCTTATTTTTAATTCTGTTATTAATTTTTTTTTTTTTTATTTTAAATTGTTTATTAGTTGTTAAGTTGTTTGTAATTACCATTGCACATTATAATAATTGTTTGTCTTTTTTTATAATATTTTGGAGAATGTTATGCACACCTTAAGTGTCATATATATCGGATATAGTACCTAAGTATTAATTATTAAGCTACCAATGTATTAATATATGTGATGTGGTTGTGCTGAATTAAATAAATAAATGAAATAAGCATGTCTGTAATTCGCAGGGGGCCAACCTCTTTATTTCAATATTTTCCATTATTATACTTAGTTCCGTTTCCATATCTGCATTTATGATAAAACATACACCACGGGTGCAATTAAGATAAAAACTGTTGAATCTCTTGTATGTATTCAGCTCAAGATATGAAATATTATGTCGCATGAATGAGTAATGATACTTTAAGCTTCATCGTGTACGCCTAAGACGGGACTAGATAACTTACATTCATTAATTTTATTTAATATATTCCTGACCTGAGTCGAGACGTTGTCCTTGGAAGATTTTGACAACATTATTACAATATAGTTAAGATTTATTTCCTGCTAGCCTTCCCATTATTCATCTAGAGCAGTGTATAGGTATAGTATATAATATTATTTTTATATTGGGTATGAGTGGATCGACACCTCAAAATAAAAATGATGGTTTCTTCCTGAAAAAAAGTAATTCTTTAATTTAAGCTTAAAGTACAAAATTAAATGAAAGTAACAATGAAGAAGATAATAATAAATTGACGAACCTGAAAAAAAGAAACGACATTTAAAGTTTCTATTTTATGATGTCGATATCTTTCTCACATTAATTCACCACGTGTTTTATATGCGTCGACAATAGACAGTAGACAATAGACAACAGACTACCAAAAATTAACAATCACAGATAACAGATATGAAATAATTAGATGACATTAAATGCTATATAATAAAAAAAGAAATATATTTTTCTTTACATCTCCCCCCCCCCCACAGAGAAGATATACATTTCAACCCTCTCACGCAATCTCTTCATATTTCAAGCGCAGGAACTGGAGTCAGTTTCGAGATGTGA
The DNA here is from genome assembly GCA_030295005.1 of Cephonodes hylas. Classification (NCBI taxonomy): domain Eukaryota; kingdom Metazoa; phylum Arthropoda; class Insecta; order Lepidoptera; family Sphingidae; genus Cephonodes; species Cephonodes hylas. The sequence continues at coordinate 13,748,190 of AP025367.1, read as the reverse complement.
AAAAAGTTTGATTCTAATTTCTTATGTCCAGTGTTTATTTTATATATTGAGTTTGATATTTTTTCTGCGATTTTGAAAGGTCCGATTCTCAATTTATCGAGCTTTTTCCTATTTAGTTTGTTTCCATTATCCACAAAAACTAAATCACCAACTTTTAAGTCTATGTGTCTTCGGTGTCTATCATAAATTGTTTTGTTGTAATTATGTGATCTAATTGTATTTTCCAGAGCTTTAATCCTGTCTTGAATTAAATCATACTCAGTTTTTTTAAGTTTCAGTTCACTTGGCAAGATCGCACCATTTGTGCCGTTTAGCAAATAATTTGGAGTATACCCAGTGACAGTGTGCACTGTTTCATTATAGTTTTTTACACAATTTTGTGCTATAGTTGTCCATGCTACTTTTGTGTCTTTCTCGTTTATCTTGCATCTAATTCTATTGACTAACGTTTGATTTAATCTTTCGTTTAAACCATTTGAATAAGGCGAGTTCACTGCAGTAAAAATTAATGGAATATTTTTTTCATCTAAAAATTTTTTGAATTCCTTAGAATTGAGACCTGGGTATTGGTCTGAGAGAATCATGCCAATGTTATCAGTTCCTATAGAGTTTTTCACTAGTTTGATGAAATCATTTGCATTTTGCGTACTTGACGTCAAGATATATGCATATCTAGTGAAATGATCTGATAGTAGGTGCAAGTACCTCTTTGTAGACCTTGAGCCTCCAAATCCTCCAATAGTATCAATAGAACATATCTCAAAAGGTTTTGTGGCAGGACCTAGATGGGACATTAATCCATATTTATTTTTGCCTCTTGATTTGTTTTTTATACATACTGTACAACTTTCACAAATTCTTTTTATATTTTTTATCATGTTTTCTGCTGAGTATAATGAGCTGATCATTGTTTGTATTTGTTTGGTACCTATATGACCTAGGTCTATATGTACATTTTTAATGAGTTTTATACTGAATTCCTCAGAGAGAATTATTTTTTCTTTATTCTTTACCTTTTTGTAATAAACATTGTTTTTTGATATTAACTTTTCTTTTCTACTTTGTATATTTTCATTTTTAACTTGATCTTGTAAAATATCTTCTAATTTTATTATGTTGACCACTTTTAACTGGTCGTCCAGGTTTTCATTTGGTTCTAAGACTGGGTTTCTGCTTAGACAATCAGCTTCAATGTTGTATCTTCCCGGAGAATATTTAATTTGGAAATCATATTGGGATAGGTAGTATGTTAGATCTCCTAGTTCTTCATCGGTTCTTGATTTAATATTCATATTCTCTAATGGCTTGTGATCTGAGAAGACAGTAAATTTTTTACCTATTAACAGGTGCTGCCAAAACTTTACACATTCCTTGATTGCTAGGCATTCCAGATAGATAGCCTTCTTCCTTTTTTGAACATCATTCAATTTTTTTGAGAAGTATGCTACTGGTTTCTCTTCATTGTTTTCTTGTGGTTGTTTTAGGACTGCTCCTACTCCTAGTATACTAGCATCTGTGTAAATGTGGATAGGTAAGTTTGGATCAAAAATGGTTAATATTGGTTGAGAACATAATATTTCTTTCATTTCATCAAATGAATCTTGACACGCTTTAGTCCAATTAAATGTTTGACCTTTCCTCAAAAGGTTATGCAATGGATCCAGTTTTATGGCTATGTTTGGTACGTACTTGTGATAAAAATTTATTTTTCCCAAAAATTGTCTCACATTCTTTTGTGTTTTTGGAGTTGGGAAGTTTTTTATTGATATCAAGTTGTCCTTCAGAGGTCTAACAGAATTATTTTGTATTATATGACCCAGATATTTAACAGAGTTTGCTGCAAATGTGCATTTAGAAAATTTCAGTCTTAATCCTTCACTTTTAATTGCCTTAAATAACTGTGTTAGATGTCTGATATGATCTGGGAAAGATTTTGAAAATAGTAAGATGTCATCAATGTAACTTACTGTGAATTCTCCGAGCTTGTGTTTCCGTATTATGTTACACATTATTCTCTGAAATATAGCTGGTGAGGTTTTCAACCCGAAAGGTAAGCAAGTCCATTGGAAATGTCCCTCTTGTGTGATGAAAGCAGTTTTGTATCTATCAGTGACCCGCAGAGGTATAGACCAAAAAGCTGAATTCAAATCCAGGGTGGAAAAAAACTTGCAATCTCTGGTTTTTACAATGATGTCCTCAATAAGAGGGAATGGATGTGATTGTGGGACAATAATTTTATTTAGATCTCGAAAATCTATACATAATCTTGATTTTTTGTTTTCATCTCTTTTGTAAGCTAATGTAACTGGTGCTGCAAACGGACTATATGATTCTTCGATTATGTTTCTTTTCAATAATTCTGCAATTTGGTTTTCAATTTCTTTCTTATCTTCCATTGTGCAGCGATATGGTCTTTTACTGCAATATGTCTCAACTAATAGATCAATATGTGCTTCATAATCTAATACTGTTCCAATGTCATATTTATCCTTTGCAAATACAGATTTATTATTCAATATTAAATCATTAATCATAGCTTGTTTTTCATAGTCCAGATGGTTAATACAAATTATGAAGTTTTTCTCACTGAAATTTTCATTAAAGTTTACTGAATTGTTAGGTTTAATTTCCTTCAATACATTAATATCTGGTTCCTTTGTTTCCTTAGAAACATTTTTACTATTTCTTTGTATAGGAAGTTTCTGACCTATTTCTAAGTTTTCATTTTGAATTAAGTAAAACTTTTTTATACAATCAAGTCCAATTAAAAAATCATAGTCGAAATTTTCCTTATCAATTACAAAGACATCCATTTTTTTCTCAGTATCAAAAATGGTAATATCTAGTGTAACTATGCCACTTGCCTTTTTAACGCCATTAATTGTTTTTAAATTAGTATTGTTAGGGCCACTTGACTGCTGGTTTTTTATTTTCAACAGCCTTGAATTTATCAATGACACATTAGAGCCTGAGTCGTATATTCCAAATATCTTAACCTTTTTGTTCAATACCAATTTTACTTTAATTAATGGCGGCACTACTAGTTTTTTTGGTTTTCACATTGTAGTTCACATTCTAATTCTGAATTGTTAATGTGCTTTATTTGTTTCTTATTTTTTTCATCATTTATTTTAGTTTTGAACCAACACAAATCTTCTGAGTGGTAGCGCACCCCTTTCTGTAACTTTTCACAAATATTACATTTTTCTTTTAATGGCTTAAAATCATCTTTTTTTTTAAATAATTTTTTCTTCATAATTAAATGTTCCAACTTACCAAGTTCATTAAATAAGTCTTTTGTTTGTACAATTTCCTCTCTGTTGATCCTATCCGTGATAAAGTCTGGTAAACCTGCAGCAATTATATCAATTAGGGTCCCTTGATCAATTGTTTTTCTTATTTCAAGTAAAAGTTTTTCTTTTTTAACCGCATATTCTAATAAAGATCCTGATTGGTATTTAAAATATAAAGCATACCTACTAGTAGTCCAGCCCTTACTCGCATAGGTTTGCAGAAAGTTTGATTTCCATTCCGGCCATTCTGATTGTAAACTAAGCTTGATCATCATGGAGGAATACCAGTCCGTGCATGATTTCTCCAGAAATAATCTAAAAATTTCAATCTTTTCCTCATCTTTTGTTAGATCAAACCTTTCACATTCTGATTCAAATACTTCCATCCAATGACATGCACTTGAACTTTTTCCATCAAATTTTTCAATCACAAATCTGTCGGCTAACTTTTTAATGCTTTGCTTTTCTTTTTTTTGTTGATTTTCTATTAGTTTCTCCAAAATTTTTACAATGGGATCTTCTGAATTCTTTATATTTACACTAGTCATTTCTTCTAGAGTAATTTCCTCAAGGAATTGGTCCTGAAAAATCATATTATTATCCTCATCCGAGTATGTTTTCAATAGATCTTCTGTCATTTTTATCCACACACTTCTTTTTTGGTGTCTTTTTTTCAATGTATTTTTGATAGTAGCGTAAGCTTTAGACCCTTGGACGTGCTTGTGAAATGATACAGATTGATACTCTTCAGGAATCAAAAACACTTTGTCATTTTGTGTGACAATTGAGGTTATGGCAATATAGTTTGACTTCCCGTCTGTTGTTGGTTTTGCTTGAAATGTGAATTTGCACTTTTCCATTTTTGAGACAGTAAATGTCGTTTTATAATATTATTTTTATATTGGGTATGAGTGGATCGACACCTCAAAATAAAAATGATGGTTTCTTCCTGAAAAAAAGTAATTCTTTAATTTAAGCTTAAAGTACAAAATTAAATGAAAGTAACAATGAAGAAGATAATAATAAATTGACGAACCTGAAAAAAAGAAACGACATTTAAAGTTTCTATTTTATGATGTCGATATCTTTCTCACATTAATTCACCACGTGTTTTATATGCGTCGACAATAGACAGTAGACAATAGACAACAGACTACCAAAAATTAACAATCACAGATAACAGATATGAAATAATTAGATGACATTAAATGCTATATAATAAAAAAAGAAATATATTTTTCTTTACAAGTATATTAAATAAACATTGATTAATTATTATATACTAATGTAAATATTATTGGCAATGATAGAAATTTTTGATTATCATAACCAAGCACAAACATATTAAGTACACGGTTTCTCAAGGCGGAGATCAAACCCCAAGTCTTTAATTTTCGTGACCAATAGTGCCATGGAGTTTTTCAAAGCTATAAAATAAATACCCAGTATCAATTACTGCAACGCAAACAATCCAATAATTGCGCTTCAAATTAAGCTGAATTATTTTAGAAATTTCGTTAAGCCATGCATATGTAAAAAACATATTAGTAGACATTTTGCGGAGCGTGGCTCGTGGAGATAGCGTTAGTGCAATATTTATTCTAGCTTATAAATAAAGACATGAGACCTAGGCATAGACCTCAGTGCCTAGCTCTTAACTCCAGTCGTTTATCTTATTTTCATGACCTAAGCAAGTATTTGCTTGGGTCCATATGTCCTCGGATCAACAGTATTATGTTTGTTTTGTGTCTTCTCCTTTGGATATCAGAATGTTTATTCAAATAGCAGTGCCGTTTTGGAGTTCAAAGCTAAATACTGAGATTGGTTTGTGAAATACTTTGGGTTCGAAATGTGGATTCTGTTCTAATGGTTAATGGTTAAATGGTATTTTCTGAAAAAAAGTTATGGTATCGATTTTTCAAAGTTATGTATTTTTTATTGTAGATCCGTGTCAGAACAATTTTTTAGCTTATTATTTTCAATATACTCAGGGTCATGCCTTTAAACAACATTTTTTTATTCATTTTTATGAACCATAAATAATGCATGTTTATTTATAAAGAACGAATTAAATAAGACTTAATAAAATTGGAATTGAACCAGTTTTTTGAACTTATTCGAAACATTAAAAAAATCATAGTTGCAGATGCTTTGCGAAACTTTATTAATGCCGCATAGCAACTAGCTTACTTATAACCAGGCACAAATCCAGACTAAGAAGTACCAGAAAAACCTATAACCCTTACGCCAGATTCTCTCGATCCCAGAATTTACGGCACAGGACCAAAAGGCAATCAGAGCGATTCTATAAACAATTGTATGTACCGCCCTCACGTCTACCTTCCTAAATAAACGTAAAGTTTCAAATTAATGTCTCCGTTTCAGTTCGGTTATCTACACGTAAATAAATCATAAGGTTTTGCGGCGATTATAATAAATATCCGCTGTTGGACCAGTTTTTCATAAGTTTTGTTCACTACGTGTGTTTTGTCACTCGCACAAACATTGACAATTTTATTGCCGAGTTGTACCTGTACATAAGTTGGCTGAACGATATTTTGTGTACTATGGCAAAAGTTTATGCATTTTAGTATTAATATTAGGGCAATTTTAAATATTTGCGTTTTATTAACTAAATCTTGTTAAACTTAACTAAATGTTTATTTTTTTTGTACTTATGTGTAAGTATATTTATATATTATATATTATGTTAACGAAGATATATGTATTTTTTATTTTAGTTTTTTTTTCCTCTTTTACTTCTTTCTGAACACTTTATTCTACCCTTCTTATCATTCCTCTCTTATTATCCATCCAAAGGTTGCCTGTAAGAAATTGCTTAGAGCGATAAGGCCGCCTCTTGTTTTCTTCCTAAAGTTAAGTTTCTTCCTATTATTTCTGTATTATGTACAAGAAAGTTTTAAATAAATAAATATGATTACAATACATGTTTTTTTTTGGAAAGTAATTTCTAGAGAGTTTATTTATTTGGTCATCATACATATAATTTATTGTGGATTAGAAGCATTCTGTTGTTGTCGAAAGTCTTTTATCACTAATTATTAAATGCTACTATCGTATTAATCGAAATACGAGCACCACGTTCAAACGTTTTTTATCAAATTTTTATAGCATAAAAAATATGTAGGGTAAACGGTAACCTACTTTGTTTTAGAAAACGCCATTGGCCTCTAAGCTGAAAGGTATGCTTGACCTTGCTCCAAGACGTAGGAGAGTGTAAGGTAGTATGGCATAACAAAAGAAGACTGTTGTTATATTACATACTTGCATGTTTTTGTTCGTATAGCTAGTGTAAGTCAAACCTACTATTCGACGTCTGAGACACTGTTGGATTAAGGGCAGTCTGATTAAAAAGGTTTCGTAGAGGAGGGAAGGTTTTGGAGGGAAATTTTTGAGTGTTCTACAATTCTTTGCTCGTGTCGAGATCAAATTCTCTCAAAATAAACTGATGGCTAAAACATACGGCTTGATCTTAATGTGTTATCAGTGATAGACGACTGACTCTTAATTTATGAGTAGGCATAAAATATTTTAGGAAGCATATTTTTTTCTACATTCTTGTCTATAATTTTACCATCCGCAATTAACATTCCGCAGCGAAACTAAACGACTAATTCCCAATTTAAACCAAAAGTACCTACGATAAAGAGCCTTTTAACCGTCAGAGACAAACCGATAACAATAACAGATAAGCGATATATCGTCCGAAGACGTATATTTACGGTGAGGCGACAATAAAGGCGGCGTGACATGATATACGCGTTTCCGTGACAGCGCGTGTCGGAGCACAAATTTTGTAATGTCACGTGGAACACGCGTCCATATAAATATTCTTATTTTATATGAAAAAATATACTGCCTTGGTACCGTAAAACGGTGCATACAGTCGAAAGAACTGGCGTCGCTTTTGTAGAATTGGCGGATTGTTTTATCCTTAGGAAGTTCTCTAAAGTAAAATGGTGTTTAAAACAACTAACTTACACCTTTGTCAAAATATCATGGGTGTTTAGTATGAAAATCATTTTTATTTTCACTGGAACCTGTAAGTCTAGTGTAAAAAATTCTTTATAATAAAATGAATTGATTATCGCAACATGCCAGAACGATTGGAAGGCCATTGAGCCGATTAGCTTTGCTCTCGACATAAAAAGTCTACATTAATGCTTCAAGAAAGAAATGAGATTCTCTCATGAATGGTTGCTCTCATCTACAACATGGTTACAAACAATGGCAATATTGTCACTAACGCCAAAACAAAACCCAACAGCCCAAAAACCCGCGTGAAAAGCTATTTAAAAAATCATTGGAACGCTAAATCCGCAGTTTCAACGAACGATTGAAAACCGCGGCGTTTCAAATATTTAGTAATTATTCGCACCAATACATCAAACGTAACAAAAACGTGTGCACGAGCGTTCTGTTCCGTTGTTCGCGTCGAGTTTTGTGATATGCACAAATTACAGTGCAACCGCCGGACGCGACAAAAAATTAATCAATTGAGTGCGCATCGCAATCTGATTTTAATGTCGCTGATTGATTTATTTGCGCCCTAGAAACAGTTGGCAGTTTCACGTTTGAGTAATTACTAAAGCTCCGATGTGTTTCGCTAATTGCTTTGTTTTTTATAGGATAGCTATTTTTTGCGCACTGCTGTATATACTAGCGACTTCTCTGTGGAATAATTTTGGAATCTGCTCATTCTACAGAACCATTGCATTTTTCCTCTGTCAAAAGTATCCAAAGCCCATCGCCAAAGTCCTATCTATCTCCATTCCGAAAATCATTCAAATCGGTAATTTATTTTATTAGCATAGATTACATAGCACGAGGCGATAATCCAGGCTGCTACCCAATATTATCTCACTTTGCCCATAAACTTAAATAATACTAAGAAATGCTGACTGAAACTGCTGAGCACGGGTCTCCTCTACCATTGAGAGGGTTTTAGGCCATAGTCCGCCACGCTGGCCTAGTGCGGGTTGGCGGACTACACACCTAAGAAATTCCTAAGAACTTTTAGGGGTGCAGGTTTCATCACGATGTTTTCCTTCACCGTTAAAGCAAGTGATAATTCAGTTTGAATACACACATAACTTCGAAAAGTCAGAGGTGTGTGCCTGGGTTTCGAACCCGCGACCGCCGAGATTCTCGACCGCGCGCCTAAACCTCGAGGCCATCACTGCTTATGTATGAATATACAAGGAACAAATTCCCGTGTCATCATCCCTCCTGCTAGTCAACCCTCTAAGTTAACGCATATTGAGCAGCGTCGGATTAGGCAAACGCTGTATTCGTAGCAAATTATTTCAAAGCGCCCTTGATCTACTATGTGTTTTTAAGTAAATAATAAATTCACCCAGCAATCAGATGCATAGTTCTCTTCTGTAGTTAAAAGAAAATACGAGAGATTTTTCGATCTCTCAAACACCCAGACTCAAAAAAAATATTTGTGATTTTGAACTCACGACCTCTAGTTTTAGCACCCCTTATGACATTTTTTTGTAAGATACAATCTAAATTATTATTTGTTAAATGCCTGTTATGCGCTCACAAGAAACAAATGAAGCTCATCGAAATAGAACGGGTTTAAATATGTCCCATTTTGCGTGGGTTCCGTAGCAATAGCTATACTTGTTACGTGGTTAATCCGGGCCTGATATTGAATTCAACAAATCTCCTTATGTAAAGTTGATTAGCATGGCTGGCAGGCGCGGTGGCTGAATTATTTATACGAGGTGTGAGAAACATCGCTTTTTAACCTTATCTACCGGTTGGATACGGGAAATACAATTATTGTGAATTAATGATACATAACTTTCGGCTTTGAGACGAAATTTATATTTATTTATTTAAAATCTTCACACACGAATATTCATACGTCCCACTGCTGGACTCGGGTCTCCCCTACCATTGAGAGGGTTTAGGCCATAGTGGCGCGATATTTCCGTTGACGCGAGGCTTATCACCGCCGATGATGATGAGCTTGCTGTCTTGGGATACTTTTCCATTAACGAAATCAGTTCGTCTAAAGTGTTGATCTTCATTCGGCTTCCATCTGAGAGTTTGATGACAATAATGCCGTCTTGTGTCCAGCAAGCCGCAAGCCGAAATGCTGTCGACTTTTGGTGAAAACAGCTTGTCGCGATTTTGTAAGGAACTCCTTAACAGATACAAATGAGCCCTTCAGCTTTGACTTGGATCGCCAAATGGCTGTTCTATAACCTAAACAGAAAAACCTAACTAGGATGGGCCAATAGTGTTCCTTGTTATGAGTCCCTATTCGATGGCAGGCAGTGATCGACGAACCTGTGACGTCCTTATAACTGTTTCAAGTGTTGTCATTATAACTGTTGCAAATGAGGATTTGTTTTGGTGAAGTTGAACGCTGGCTGATAGCGGTGCAGAGCTGGATCACATTCAGCAACGCAACAGTGAGTACATATAGCACGTATTATGCATAAAAACACGAGTTTAGAAGTAAATATTCACAATTTATTGAATTTAAAATTTAACCGAAATTACGTCCACTTAATTCAATGACCACAGAATGATTTATATTTCGCGGAATTTTTACGCGTCTATAAGTAGATTAAATATTTGAGCCGTTTTTATGTCCATACTTTTTAACATCCACGTTTTTTTAATAAAGATGCTTAAAGACAGGTATTTTCATAAGCAAGTTCAAAGACTATGATAATGCATTTATGGCTCAACTGTTTATGACTAAAATATAAGATAACCGCATTAGGCCAGTGTGGTTTACACAATTATTAGCCCACGGATTTTCTATACATATAAGAATTTAGGCTTTAGTCCATTCTTTTTAGCAGCGCGAAGTCAAGTCATGTTCTAAAAAGGGTAAAATCACAGGCCCTGTCACGTGTGAATAAAAAACGGTAACCGAAAAACATATGTAGAAAAGAAAAATTGTAGTACAGCCTATCCTTATCAAGGCCAGATTTTTTAGTACAAAGACCAGATGTTTTACATTCAAAACTGTTTCCAAACGATGTAAATGAGAGTTTTTAGATTGTTGGGAGTTGTTGACACCACAGACGCTCGTAACTTTTTACATCGATCCACACTACCAAGTTACTACTAAGTACAATTTAGTATAATCTCATTGGCTCGCCGGGATGTTCGCGTGGTGACAACGACGAAAGAAAGCTGAAAGACTATCGTCAAACTACTGAGCATTTTTTTAACATAGTTGTTCAATATAAACTGATGACTTAGTTTGGAAAGGTGTTTTGTTGCAGCATACGTAAATATTTTAATAAATAGCAAATAAATAAATAAATACACCCAACAGTCACATACATAATCCTGACCCCACACTAAGATACGAGTCTTGTGTCGTGGTTATCAGAAATTTGATTATTGTGATTTTTTTTATATTTATCTAAGGGGACTCTAGATGTGTTATAAAGTCTTCTATGCTACTGATTGACAAAATATAGTGCTAGTAAAGCGGTTGCTAGTAAAGTTTTGTTCTATTCGCCCTACTCTCATTACTTTTCCTTCTATCCGTTCTATTCAATGTTGTTTTATAACCTTAACTGCTTTAATAATTTTACTTTGTTCAAATAAGAAAGGAACTCATTCTTTCATTAAAAAATCTTTTGGAAGACTTTTCATAATTGAGTTCATTTTTTTAATTCTCCTATTTTTCCTTATTTTGTACCCTTGTATCTCTACTAGTAAATATTAACCAATCTTAATTTTAATCCTATACCTCATAAGTTCATAACTGAATTAATGGTCCAACCGAAATATCCCGGGCTATGCATGAGTAACGGCCACAACAGTTGCGGGTAAACTTGTAGCGTAACTAGCATGTTGTCTAAGTCGCGCAACAAGGATTAATTCCGCCCAAACTGCATCCCAGTGTCGCCTTGTTGCGCCGCGACACAACTTGCGTCGTTTACACCGCGACTTAATGCATCTAGACTTACCATTTGAATGCACCTGATACTAATCGTACCTAATACTATGTGTAATAATCCAACATCGTGGATAACAATTAGAAATCATTCAGACGGAAATACTCTTTCGAATATTTAAGATCGAGTACTAAGGTAAAAGGTGTATTTGACACCGAGAATTTCCAAATACAACATCTAAAAACAATTTAGTAACCCCTGAAACAAAAATTTGTTTCGGGTCTAGGTGTTTGTGAGACGAAACTGAGAGATAGTTTCTGATGTTGGATGAATTTATAAATTTAAACCCAGGACCTAACTATTGTACATGCAGATTTTATACATACAGTTATCATTATTTGCTGTTGAAATAAATGTAACTTTTGAAACTATCAAATAACAAAAAGTCAAATATGCTAATAGAATTTATAATCCCAACTGCCAACAGCTATGCCAGTCAACAGCCTAATATGTCTATTTCTAGTAAACCGCCAGTTCCCTACCACCACATTAACAACCAGCTCAGAATCGACAAGCGAAATCTTAGATTTATCTTCGGCTGTTCCAAATATGGGCTAATTACGCTACACGGTAACAGGGAGGGTCTATTAATCAAGCCACAGTCGTTTGCATTAATACGTCTTTGTGAGTAAAGCCTAGAGTTGGCCGCTTGCCTAATGAATGCGAATTATTCCGCTGTATATAAAATTGATGTTATGCTGTCAGTTAAGGCGATTAGGGGTTTGGTGATTTGTTTTATGAGACGGTTTGTTTGAGCACAGTCGGGCTTTTTATTGGGGCCCTGGGCGAATGATAAATTTAATTGTCAGGATTAAGTGTGGTTGAGTGCTGAGACGGTAATTTAGTACGTTAATAGTGAGTTCTGTGATTTAAATAGTTCATTTAGATTGTCTTCATTGGTATTTCGGCATGTCTGTCTAAATAGGCGACTCATTCGATTTTCATAGGACAACGTTTCCTTTAAAGGAAATGTGCCTGATATAGAAGAATAGATTCGGTCTATGTAACGTGGGAAGTTGTCACTTATTTTATGCCTAAAGTAATGTAAAGAAAATCATGGCTTTTGGCTAAGGCTTCGTAAATAGCTTGTATTGTGAATTATTCTTTTGCCTTAGGACTGTTGAAAAAAAATTAAAGAATGACTTTCAATAATTGTTTACCTTGTACTTGCATAGACATCACAATATTTACTTATAAAGACGATAGTCGCTATTTCATCCAAATTTTTAACAGTACCCAGTAATCATATTATAAGAAAGTCAACTAAAAACTAAATCATAATAAAGTATTAAAATCAATAACGCCTGGCCATCAGCGCGGACTAGTGCGAGCATTACGTAACGTTGAACGCGTATATCCGCAGAACTAATATAGAAGTTCATAAAGTGCGAAGGTGGTCCAAGTTTGTGCGAAGGTTAATTCCCACGCTACGTGGAGTCTTCGGCTTATCGCCACGTCGCGTTGCGAATCGGTTATATTTAAGCTCTTTGGTTGGAGGAATATACGGGGTGGATTTCGACCCTGAAATGCTACGGTTGATACGTATGTACGTTGATTGATTGTTGCGAAAAAAATTGTTAGAATCGCTTCCTAAGTACCAAAGAGGGAGTCTGTTGCCCCTTAGCTTAGATTCTTTATAGTTCGTATTGAACCTTGTAGAAAATCTTGAGTAAACCTACAAAGGAGGGTTATTGGATGAATGTATGTATTTCAAGTTTGCCAGGATGAATTAGGTCTGCATATTGGATAAGAACCATCTTGCCCGGCTGTGTTGTAAAGGTGGGCCATGTTAAGTTGAAGGTAAAAAATTTTTTTTTTCTAGTTAGTATAAAACTATTTTCGTAAGATACGTCAAAAGTACAGGCCGTTAGCCATTACGAATTGAAAATCTTTTCGATTAAAAAAATACTAGGTACTCAGTTTTACTTTGGTTCATAAATTTCATTCATAAACTATCATAACAAGCGGTTCGCAGTAGCGGGTTGGAACACAATAAGCTCCCGTGTGTCCTCACGCCGTATATTACAATTATTATGGGGGAGATAGGGTGGGCTCGGGTGTTCACCCCGAGTAGAAGCGACGCTAACCCAGGAAATGTCTCTGCGAGCGTCATAACTGCGCCCATGTGCGTTTAGTGGCTCTATACCTGCCTGTATGTTTACTTATCAGTAACGTGCACGTTATCTTGTATGAGAAAGTTTGATGGCTTTTTTATGACAATCCAAATATTATTTATTGTCTGTGACAAAACTGCTGAGGTGTAGAGGAGATAATTCTTATCTTGGCGATCAAGGTCGTTCAATATTTGCAAACAAGTTGATAAGGATATGGTTAAATCTCCGGGTGACAAGATAAAAAAGCGGTTTTTCATTTTATGTTGAAACGAGAAAGCACCAAGTCGTCTCTGATGATAAGTATTTTGCGGTTAAAATTCAGCGTCATGTGATGAAAGTGAATAACTTTAAGTGAATAACCTTGAATTATGATATTCGATAAAGTTAAATTGCAACTTTACGCTACTTCAAACGACTCAGGATAATAGTAAGAAAGGGATAATTGAGTTGGCACTCTTTTTTAATATCCTCAATTAATTCAGAGTAGTTTGATGAAACATCACAGCTTCCATGTGTGCTCTGTTAAAAGGTATCGTCTATAGTATAGATAGATGGTATAGCCTCTATACCATTAGGTAAATTTCGATAAGTCGTGCTATGTTATATTAAAAAAAAACTCTTTCATTCTATAGGTAGGTACATAGGTATATCCTTAAAATGAAACGTGCTATTTCAAAAGCATAATATACGTCATGAATACAGAATTGAGTGATTTGTCTCAGATGATATCAATTGGCGTGTGGGCGGCAGATACGTGGCAATCCGCGCCGGTTCCAACTTATATATAGAATAATTAATATTGGCTACGAATAATAGCATGTTATTTTCTTAAGAAATAATTAATTTTTGGTTGTATTTTTCTGCAGTGGCTATTGTTATTATTCAACCTATTTGTTGTATAAGTAAATCATGACTGATTGATTAACTAACCGATTGACTGACTGTCTATCACTATGACTGATTATGACAATTTATGTAGGTAGATTCGCTGAGCTTCATGGCTTGGCGTCTTTAAAAAATAGCATAAAAAAATGAAGATTCAAAAGTGCTTGTAAAAGTCTATTTGAATAAAGAAGATTTGAATTTAACTTTACTATGCGTGCCGCTGTTGATCCTGGAGCGCAGGAGTTGCAGTGGTGTGGGATAGGGACATTGACTGTCTATCAACAAAACGCTATAATCACTGAATAGATTGCGTTGTAATTCGGTATGCAGATTATTATTACATAGGTTCCCTTTTAACAATGGTTCTATTAATGTAACACCCTTAGGGGATGAAATAGGGGTCCAGTTTGTATTGTTTGTTTTAATAACTAAGTTGCTGAACTCAGCACGTGCGGAACCGCGGGCGAAAGCCGGTGTACATCCGATACTTGATAAGAGACAAATAATATTGTGAATGTAGTAATTCGAGTTATGTCAATATCCTTATTATTAAACTGCGTTTAATTTCAAATGATTGCAGTTTTAAAGGGGTGGTTACCATTGCGTGATGGAGATGTGAAGCAATACTGAGGTGGGCGTCAAGTTGCAAATTTTGTTTTACTAATAGATTTTATTTGTTTGTAAGCAAAAACATTCTTATTGTGGTATGGAGCATCAAAATAACGACACCAGACCTGATTATAAGTGTAATAATTTCTCTATTACCATGATGTAAGTCTTACATCTATCTTCTTATCTAAGTATAAAATTAATAGTATATTACTATCGAATCAATGTGTAATATTAACAAATTCAAATCAAAAGAAATCTTTAATTCACCTATTTAATATTAATCAAATCTAATACCTCCTTAGTTCCAACTCGGGCTAAAAAAAACTTCACAAAAGGCTATCTATCCACGTTAAAGGTAACAAAATTACCCTTTTTTCACACCTATCCGATATACACGTTATACCGTGTACCTATATAGTATTTAATTGAGTTCAGATGGCAAAAGTTCAGCGACAAGAGGTGGTAGATATTCGGCGAGAGGCGTCACATCACGCAACGTGACCTGAACTCTTGATGCAGCACACTGTTTCCTTCGAGGTACTGACTGTGCGTTAGTCGCTGGATGTTTGACTGCTTTAGTTTTGTATTGGGTAATTGTGATAATTTTATGGGTTAACTTTTTTATAGAGAATTGTGTTCTGTAGATAGGAACATCAATATAATTAACAAACTCGTGTGTCGGTCGAAGAGTTGTTGTTCTCTTGGAAAGTGACAATTTGACTTTAATTTAGATAACATTTTTTTCTAATTAATAATTTTCTTTATACCCGAAGAGTGCGATTCACTTTTTTGCCATACACTTTAGCAATCACAGCAATTAAACCAACGTTTTCTATTAAGTTCACCTAACATTCAATACTAGACGTTAAATTCTCTCACCTAAAAAAACAACCTTACCTAACTCAACGTTCTAAACAGGACTCACCACGCAGTTAATAGATACAAGCGTGAAATGGTTGCACAAACTACCAAATAGGATTTGGATGTGTTAAGTGCGTGAGGTGTGAGCAATGAGACCCGGCGTCGCTTGCCAACATCTGCTCCTCTTGTCGCCAAGCCATATGGTTTAGCAGGCTTCACATACAAATCTATCAGGTACAAACTTTGATAGCTGGTGTGACGGTGTCGAGTGATTTGTTTCTATTTGATAATCAGGCCACAGGTAAGCGTGGTGGATTAAGGCCTGAATTATCTCCGCTGTGTCCAGCAGTGGGATGTAAAGCGGCGGAAAATGATGATATGGATAATAATAAACTTGTTTGTTAAGTCTTTGTTGTTATTTACCAGCAGTTTCTTAGACACCGGCAACATACCAAAGGTATGAGCGGTGGTGCCTACATGACTTTCAGTGACTAATTTTATTTAACAAAAAATCTATGCATCAGAGATCTAAGATTATAGAAAGAAGGTATTTGCCTCGCTAAGCTTTACCAGATTTTTATATTTCTTTTCGTCTATTGTACTAACATAAAAACTAGTTGATATAATCTTATTCTCTAAATGATAAGGAGCCAGCACAGTTTCTTTTTACTGTCTCGTGTTTGTTGTTATCGTTATGTTAAAATTTTACTTCAAATTCACCAGATAAAACTTTCAACGCAAATATGCCTATTACATACTAAATATGTTCTAAACTTCTTATCTGTTGTTGTAAGCTGTTTTATGCATATATAGCCTCACGCCTATATTTAAGGGATAGGCAGAACTTGAATGTCTGCACCAATTTTTCGACAGGTATGCGTCGAGAATGATAATTCACATAATTAAAAGGGGACGAGGCGCCGTTTTTTTCGCCTTTTACTTTTTCCTGATAGGAAATAAAGAGACCACGAGGTAGCAATATTAATGTATGCATGATTTATTACACCAGAAAATACCATCAAAAATTTCAGCTCTCAATCACAGCATTTTATTACTGCCATAAAAAAACTAACACGCCGTAGAGATATCTATCCATTGTTTAACCTGAAATCCATTTTTCAGCCAATATTGCGTTATATAGCTGAAATAGCCGAGAGGTTAGTGAAAAAATTGACACCTCCATCGAATGGCCTATTTTATAGTTGAGCGATATTTTATGTAGACGCTTTATGCTTTTTTAATTAAATCTGACATCTATACGCGCATACATAAATTTAAGTATCCTTAAAAGGTAGTCAGAGGTGTATAACAGCGATGTTTATCCAGCTGATAAGGGGCTGATAAGCTCTAATAGGGGGCGAGCTAATTTCATTCGAGTACATTACCAGATTTGTTACTGTTAATAAAACCGATTCGATGGAAAATGACATTAAAACTTAGTCCAACCTCGTTTTCGAACCCAGTTCATGCTATTCAACCTACAGCTTAGACAAAGCTGGCTTGGTAAATCTATTCACAGCGAGTATTCGCGAAATAACAGTATTTCGCGAATACTCTAATAGAGATCAGTGATAAGACGTGACGAAATTCTTTGAAAAATGTATACAGAGAGCTCAAATAATGGTCTTATGTATCTAAGAAGTGGCAACTTAATATTTTAATACCTCATTAAATAATCCATAAAGGTATAACATGGCAGTGCAATATACTAAAATTACAATTACAATTTGTATAAAAGATCCTTTACTATTATTTACAACATTTATTGTATTGAAATATATTTTTTTAATAATAATATATTATTATTTGTAGTAATAATAGAATATCTGTTCTCGTTAGCCTGTTCAAATACCCCGAGTATACTGTTTAGTATTGTAACAGTAGACTATTACGTGGAGCGTGGAAGGGTATCGTAAAATGGCGGCATTTAATGCATAGTTAACTTCTTGGCATCTCGCTCCGGTCAAATTAGCGAGGTTAGTTCACCAGATAACTCCGAACTGTATTAAATTCTAGTTTATTTTTATAGTTTAAGCTGGAGCTAGTGTTTTAGGGTTAAGTAGCTCTAAAGTAGCCATAAAGTAAAAGATTTTATATGTGGTATAAAAACATGAATTGATTGGAGAAAATATGTAGAGGTTTTTAACATAACCTAATCATTACTTTGGTTGTTCAATTCAAAATATTTTTTTAATAAGTTATTTATAAGACTTATTTCTGTATGTGTGTAATAAAAAATACACAAATAGGGGTGTATTATACATCACCCCCAATACACCTACAATAAGAAGAAACAGTTGTGTCTTCAGAAACTACGAAACACATTTCAAACGACCGAAGCGCCTTAAAGAGGATAGTTTACAATCGTATGTAATACAGAATATTTAAAAACACTGCATTAATAGCAGCACTGTAAATACTAAACAATAGATCCGTACTAAACCTCGTAAATACATAAATCTTTCGGAGGCAACTTGGCAATTTTTCATCGCACAGAACGGTCATTAAATTTTTTCTCTACAGATTGTTTTCCGAACGATTTCCACTCAACGTGTGGAGTGGAAAAACAGATAAAATCGCCATGACTTCGTGATATATTGTATTTGAGTGTATGCTATATTTTATTATTATATGATTTCAGATTAAAGGGTTTTGTCTTTTGTGGTGGTTTGTGATGTACGTGAAAACTTTATGAGTATCATGGGAGTGAATATTTTAAGAACGAAGAGTTGATTTTATTATTTGAAGTGAAAAAATAAATTATACACGTAAATTCCTAAAAAATAAAAATATTAAATAAGCGAAAAGAATGTTCTGCTGAACATTCAACCAAGCCGAAAGCCTAGGCAAAATTCGAAAATATTGCAAAAACTCGAAGTTATTATCCACTGAGTGAAGATATTCTTAAAATCCTCCTTCTTACTCCATAACAAAACCTCATTCTTAAAACCTTAGGTAACCTCTTTAAATTGGCGCAGACAAAGTACAAAGTGGCGAAGTACCGAATGCTCAAACTACCCTTAAATAGCTACACCCTTCCCTTCTGAATGAATGAACAAGCGTTATTTAATTAAACTCCTCAGTTAATTTGGCGGAGTTACTACAAACTTTTGACCTTACCCAACAAGTTTGTTAAGCAGAAGAGCTATTTTTATACGTGATGTAGGACTCTTTCTAATTACTTAAGAATCACTGAGTTTCAAGGGCGGGTTGAGTTTTAAGTGGTTTTACAGGGTGGCGTTAAATTTTTCAATAGTTAGTTTACGAAGCTAATGTAAACTTGCTCTTTTAAATTAAATTCTAAAGTTAGGTACTTCAATTAATTAAAGTATATTAATAATTCGGTCATGAAGAATCTTCTTCATCTTCATCAACCCATATACGCCCACTGCTGAGCACGGGTCTCCTCTACCATTGAGAGGGTTTTAGGCCATAGTCAACCACGCTGGCCTAGTGCGGGTTGGCGGACTACACACCTAAGAAATTCCTAAGAACTTTTAGGTGTGCAGGTTTTATCACGATGTTTTCCTTCACCGTTAAAGCAAGTGATAATTCAATTCGAATACACACATAACTTTCGAAAAGTCAGAGGTGTGTGCCTGGGGTTTGAACCCGCGACCGCCGAGATTCTCGACCGCGCCCCTAAACCTCGAGGCCATCACTGCTTAATTTATTATCATTAAATAAATAAATAAACATACTATATCAATATGTATATTGTATGTCAGTAACATGTTGCTACGTCACCAGGCACACAGTAATCAAATCGACCTATGCATCGAATAAAGTTATATGTGCTTTTGCACAACTTTTCTTTCTCAACGATTTAAACTTAATTGGGCACAAAATTATCAGTAAATTTTTATGTTCTTCAAACAACAACAAAATTTATGATCATTATTACTTTACTAGTGCAATATACAAACAATTTTAACTCTATTATAGACATGAAAAGTACTTTGGTGTTATAGTCATAAATAACCTTATTCGATGCATAGGTCGAAATTTTTGATAAATATCATCTACAGGTTTCATAAGTCCCACTGCTGAGTACGGGCCTCCTCTACAAATATGGCAGTTTATGCCTTAATCTACCACGCTGGTCTATTGCGGATTGGCACACAACTAAGAAATTCCTAAGATTTTTTAGTCATGCAGGTTTCTTCACGATGTTTTCCTTTATGCATACCTACAACTTACAAAATACAGAGGTGTTTGCCTAAAGCTTAAATCTACCGCCTTCGAGATTCTCGATCGCTCATCTAAACCTTAAGGCCATCACTACCTACTTATGAATGTAAAATTTATACATGATTTCCGGGCACCAGCCATGCGCCGCAAAAAAAAAATACACCCACACATTAAAACACGAGTCTTGTGTCATGGGTAGCAGAAACTACGAGAGACTTTTCGGTCTCACAAACACCCAGACCCGAGAAAAATATCTGTGGATCACACAAACATTTGTTTCGGTGCGGGGATCGTGCCTGAGGCCGCTCGTTTCGCAAGCTGATGTCTAGCCAACTGCGCCATGAGGCTGTCAAAACGTATTCATATTCATTACCTAAGTTATGTTTTACATCATATTTAAGCTGGTTGGTATTAACCGCCGTTGTTAATCCACTATTAGTGTTAATTGAACATTCAAAATGCATTAATGGTGTATAAACTGTAATGACAGTGAGCGGCACAAAGGTTTTCGGCTACAAAACGTTTCCGAATGGCTGTACGTGGAACACTAATTCGCTATTTATCGGTTTGGCTTTGTGAAATTATTTACGGTGAAATACTACATTGTTATGCCCGACGGTGCGTTTAATTGACATTTATTATCAATGACCTTGTTTTGCGGTGTACTGACATTATTTATAACCCGCACTAGGCCAGCCAGGACTAAGGCCTAAAGTTTTAAGTCACTGTGGAGGTCTGTGCCCAGCAGTTGGACGTAAGATGACTTGTAATATCTACGTACTCAAGCTTTAACGTTTAAGGAGTAGGCAAAAATTTTAGTACCTCTCATAACACCGGCTTAGTTTGTTCTTTTATGTTGCTCCTAGAATTTCTTGCAGACATAACCCAATAAGGAAATTTTGTTCCGAGAATCGAACATTGTCAACCACACGAGGTGCTAATTACTCATCAATTACTAGTCTACGTACGGTAAAAGGACTGTAACTTAAGTGCTTTGCGGTCCAAATAGGGTGTCGACTAACGAGAAGCAAGTCATTATAGTCGGTTAGAAATTTGCAGACCATATCGTTATAGAATTTTAATACGACAAATTTGCTGTACAATTGGATACAAACATTCCAGTAATATGTAAATGCACCATCACAAACTAACTCGGACCAGCCTTTTGTGTCGTCAATTGATTTTGCATCGCAGCTCTATTGTCACTATTGTGTTGCAGATTTGAATGAAAAATTTCTACGCGCTTTTTATAGAAAATAGTGTTCAGCCAATAAATAAATCCTTTTGACAGCGACGCTATGACCTTTCACAGCCGTCTAGTCGCCGTTGCCAAAAATTGCAATGTCGAAAGAATGTTATTCGATAGTAAATTATTCCGACGTCACAACGTATTAAGAGCAGCGTATTAAAAATATATCGTGTCGGACGCGCACATTATCACACGCGGGAGAGCGTTATAAAGCAATTTGAATGGAAATTAATCTCTTCTTTCGTGTGTTTCAAAAAATACTCGTTTAATCATTCCAAATCCCGAGTTAGCTATCGATTCACCTTTTTCAAGGGTTTTGTATATTAAAACGTGTATAATACGGTGTTTGTTGGGGAAGGGCGAGTGTGGAAACCTTTTCGTATTTGCCCGTTTTAATTGGCACGTTGTGTGCTCTTCGCTTTAGTCTGGCGGAATGTTTTTTCAGTATGTAGACGTGGGTTATTTTAAATTCCTTTTGTTTGACGTTGTAAGTGTTACTCGATCTGGATTAATTACCAAGTCTAGTCTATTTGGTTTTATGAGATTGTTTTCATTAAAGAAGTGTACTTTGTTAGTTCTTATCATTAGCGATATTGTAGTCTTAGGTTAGCAATTAGATAGTCACGTATACTCATTTATGATTGTATCTCTAGAAGATGATATTGTGTTATTAAAGATTCTAGTAATATTACTAACAAATTAACGGTTTGGTCATTTTTCAGGTGTCCCTGTTGCTTACTAGAATTTCCAACACCATATAACCATTTTCTTGATCAAAGAAAAAATAGTGCAAATCTTACAAACCTAACAAATTGCTACCGCTTATGAACATGATATCGCTGCGGGTACCAGTACCAGTAACTGGAATCAGCAACACATACAAAAAATAACTATTAATCTTCGTAACGAACACATCCTTCTAATTCCAGCAGTCTTTTATTTAACAAAGTTTTGAAAGCAAAATTAGCCTCTATCTTCTATAGAACAAAGAGCTCTAACCATAGCATTCCTATCCGGATTCCGCATAAAAAATATGGCCAACTAGATCTACTACTATCAAATTTTTAGCTAAAAAATTGTTTTACATACATAACCTCACGCTTATATTCCCCGAAGGGGTAGGCAGAAATGCATTTCTGCATTCATATTTCGCCAGGTATGTATCAGTCCCGCGTAAAAGGGGGCGAGCCTATTGCCGTTTTTCGGGCACATTTCTAGATTTCTTGCTGCTGCTAAGCATCTCGTAATGAAAAATCCAATAACACTTTACCCGAGCCCAGGACCACTTCGTACGGGACATACTTGTACCGAGGCAGTCTTCAAATTGTTTTATGAGTTTTAAATACTCTAGGGCATTCCCGGCTTTTATCATGAGTTGTCGGGCGCACCTGTCAGTTCGATATAATCACATTGATCCGGGCTAGTGCCCTCAATACGCCGCCTTTGGGCAGCGCATCACCGCTCAAATAGCATTACTGCTCAATAACGCTATGATGCGATGTCGATACAGCTGCCGGCCGAGACACTCCACTCAGGGCGTAATTGGAAACTGTTGTGTTAACTCGATGTTTGTGCTGGCTATATAGTCTTTAAGGTGAATTACTGCTGATGTGATATCTGGTTAATGTGTTAAAGGTAACTAACTACTGGAAGTTTAGTAATAATTTGTTGGATTATGAATTTAAGAAAATTTTTGTTTCTAAAATGTTGGATTTTGTGATATCCTCGGAATTAGCTGAAATAGCTCATATCTACTATTTTACTTTCAACTAAGTTTGCATGAAAAAAATATGTTTTAAAACTACTTCTAACTGGCCAACATTGACTAAAAGACATCCATTCCTGGACTAAAGCCTTCACTAACATTGATGATAACGTAAAAAATGAACAAACTAAACTTGTGAAAGTTGTTTATCATCCATAATCAAAATTTTCTCACCCACATAAATAACTGTCTGTATTACTTTTAATATCCAACCAAACCGCTACTTATAATAGCGAGTTAATCAGAAGTTTCACAACCCGCAGCCAACTTCCCAAACTTGGGAATTATGAAGTAATGACCGTTAAAAAAACTTGAGAAGTGTTTAATAATGCTTTTCGCTAAGTTAATAACAATTTAGAGCAGTGGTCGGCAACCTTTTGGCAGGCAAGGACCAGCAGGTGGCAAAATAAAGTAAAGACGATCCGCACTTGTTTTACTTACCCCAGATTCTTACAAAAAAAGGTGACCTGCAAAAAAAAAACATGAAAACATAAACTACAAACAACTCAGCGATTTCATACAAATTTCTCGTATGTCACCTATCATGTTGGTAGTTGCTATTCCTAAAAGACTCCAAAATGCTCATCTGCCAAACGAGAACCATATTCTAGGTATTTTTAACTTATTTTCAAAACATCCTTGGGCCGCGAGTATGACGTCCGCGGGCCGCGGTTGCCGACCACTGCTTTAGAGGGAAGAGTAGATGCTCATTACGCTAAGCACTTAGAGCAACAGCTGAAAGGCGCTGAGTAGTAAGGTAAATAAAGAATTATTTCAATTGATATTAGCATTATTAGAAGATGTTGGCTTACTGTGATGAGAAGGCGCTCCTTAATTACTTAGTTACAAGAAAGGGCTAGAAGTATGACGAGATTTAATGGAATCTTAATTCTAAATTATTTTGTAGTTAATCAGTGAGTTTGTAATTGTAAAGATATTGATAATAAGTTCGTATTCAAATCATCCATTCATAAAAGTTAAAGTTTCTTACGCAAAAGAAAGATGTCGATGCTTGCGATAAGGTATGTGTGCATGAAGTATAAATAATGAGACGAACAATTCTAGGCACACACGTCATATACAAATTTCTAAGGTCATAATCCGGTTTATAGTCCGTCAACCGATATCAAGTTAGTTTGATAGCCTGGCAGTGAAACGTATGTGAGCTGATAAGAAATAAGTAGCCAATAAATAAACTTAATCGCTCTATTAAGAAATTGAATACATGAGTACTCTACATAAATAAATAAATAAATACACCCAACAGTCACATACATAGTCCTGACCCCACACTAAGATACGAGTCTTGTGTCGTGGGTATCAGAAACTACGAGAGACTTTTCGGTCTCACAAACACCCAGACCCGAAACAAATATTTGTGGATCACACAAACATTTGTCTCGGTGCGGGGATCGAACCCGCGGTCGCTCGTTTCGCAAGCTGGTGTCTAGCCAACTGCGCCACGGGGCTGTACATACATGCGTAGTTTTGACTCTACACTTAGATAAAAGTCTTGTGTCGTCATACTGGAAAATTATGAAATCAAAAAAACAAATATAGGTACATATACAAGCTAGCTGGCAGCGGTTGGATGAGGAGGGCCGAAGATCGAGCCCAGTGGCGTGCCATAGGAGAGGCCTATGTCCAACAGTGGACGTGAAAGGCTGATGATGATGATGATGATGATGATGATACAACACACTAACATTTGTACCGGCGGGGTAATCAAACCTGCGTCTTTTCGTTTCGCTGTTAGCTCACTACGCCATAGGGCTTTCAAACCAGAGTTTTTAAAATTGTATGTCATCTTTTAATTACAAAATACAAGTTTCAATGTTAAATTTAATATTCAAATCCTACGTTTATACGGAAACGCGTACACGCCAACTATCTAGGAATCCGTATAGCTTTGTTTGAAGATTGGAACCGCTCTCTTACTAGAGTGCTTGCAGTTGGGGGATATACGGTGTCGCACACGAGAAACTTGGAGATTAAGTGCCAAGTGACTTCATTATGATCCTACATCGCATTACTGTGGCCACGCTCGGTCGCGACATTTGAGAGATGGCAAATGTTTTGGTTATTTTAGTCCGCTTATTTATCTGATTGGAATCTGATTGTTTTGCCCTTTAAATTAAAATTTATAAAAAAACAACATAATAATATAGGGTGAACAGGATGTAAAAGTTTTAAGTTGATAAATGTTGTCTGCCATAATACCTACATATATTAATAAATAATGTAAGATTTTATTGAAATGACGACAAGACAAAGTTATCAAAATGATAAACATGTAGGTATCAAAATAGGTGGGCAAACCGTTGTGCATGACATTGGCCTGTAGTCAGTTTTTGTAAATATCTTAAGAAAATAACTTTTTTATGAATTTTATGAGAAGAATTACGTAGCCCAAGGGTAAAGAGTTTTCTGATTATAAAAAAAAGTTTATGAATTCTGCACAGTTGAAAAATTTCGTACCCAGAAGTGCAAATATTTCAAAACACCTAAGTGTAATTCATAACTTGCAAGTATCAGGAGGGAATTAGCCCTAATACCATTGAATTGTATTAAACAAGCCTGTTCCGCTCCTTTAGAACAAGTAATAACACATAAATCTGAAATACTGAAAAAAATGCATTTTTAGAGAGGGGCTAAAATTGTTGCCTAGATTTTTAGAACTGACTGCTGCGATCACCTAATCTGGCCTTACTTCCCGCTTAGAAATCGATACTTAACCTGATGTACTCCGAAAATATGAAAATGACGCTGCGTTCCTGAAAGCAGGAGTTCATAAAGCGGTACTTAATTAACTGGTTGAAGCGCCATTCGCAAAATGGGGTTACGTAGAGAGAATAGAAGACTTACCTTCTATTTACTGTTATTGGGAAGTCCAGCCTTAACCTATCACCCTGGTATGCAGACACTCGTGAATATTATATAAAAATCGTAAAAAGACCGTGATTGAGAATAAATAATTCTAATAGTTACGGTGGATAAAAACACATTGACACAGAAAAAAATGTTCAAAAAAAAGTCGACGTTCTCTTTGTCACCATATTATACTTATATTTACATGAAATACTTATGGAACTGCGTCATTAAACGTCAATTGTTTTTTTCCATATAAATAAATTTAAGAGGTTCAAATTTCTTTACCTATTAAATAAAGGCCATCAATCAAACAATATTATTCATAAAGTACAAATTCCCAATTTTCATTAGTCTATCTTCGATGCCAGTATCACAAGATCCTCCTTATAGAACATGTACCGAACTGCACAATAAACGAGGTATTACAATTGTTCTCGTTAACTCGCCAATTACAAGTCGGTCGAGTCGCGCCAATGAATCTGGTTCAACATCGCTTTTGGCGTTCATTTAAGTTTCAATAATAATGTTCGCAGTTCATCGTCTGCCGCGTATCTCGGCTCGACGTTTCCACAAATTGTAAAACACTCGTGAATTGCCACAGACCTTTTGCGAACTTTCACACTTGCATCTATAAAAGCAGAAGTTATAAAACATCTCTTCGTCAGTCATATTTTATTAATTTATTTATTTTAATATATAGCACCACCACATGACATAATATATTAATACAATTAAAGGTTGACATTAGCCTACGTACTACATCTGATACACATGACACTTATGGTGTGCATAGCATACACCAAAAATATATATATATGTATGTTTAACAAGACTTGAATCTTACTCATCATCATCAACCCATATACGTCGCACTGCTGGACACGGGTCTCTTCTACCTTTGTGAGGGTATAGTCCATAGTCCGCCACGCTGGGCTAGTGCGGGTTGAATCTTAGTGTGTGGGTAGAAATAATTATTTTCTTGATCTTCTTCTTCTTCATCAACCCATATATGCCCACTGCTGAGCACGGGTGTGTGCCTGGGGTTCGAACCCGCGACCGCCGAGATTCTCGACCGCGCGCCCAAACCTCGAGGCCATCACTGCTTGCTTGCTGCTTACTTTTCTTGATCATCATCAAAATATTATAAAGAATTAAACAAGCAGGAGGTACCTTTTTTATCAAATTAAATAACCTAAAATGCAAAAACAATATTAATTATCTACGCATTCTTTTCACTTCAATCTGGAGCAATAAGTTAATAAAGCTAGTTAGCGCTATTCCGAGCCTTAACTTTTACTACTAGACAAACCCCGTGCATTAGCATTCGTAAAACTCTGGACTAAATCACTTGGCGATGCAAAACTGCTTTTCAATCCAATGTTCTTCGGCATTCGGCAGTGATTGCAGGTGAAATCTGCTGGCGCGCCTTAAACTTTAACCGGGGATCGGGGTTCGATTTCGCGAACTTTCTCGCCAATTACTCGCCCCCGCTGGGAAATCTAACAAACTGTGTAAAATGTTGGGGAACATAATTTATGTGTTGGCGCCCATATTAAAAACATTCAAGAAAATTTGCTTGCCACCGTTTGGAGCCACAGTAAAGAGGCGGGTAAGAGCACAGATTTGAACCTTGAATGTTAACGATGATTTACTGATTACATTTTTTTATGTTACACTGCATATATATGCAGTGATGGCCTCGAGGTTTGGGCGCGCGGTCGAGAATCTCGACGGTCGCGGATTCGAACCCCAGGCACACACCTCTGACTTTTCGATGTTATGTGTGTATTCACAATGAATTATCACTTGCTTTAACGGTGAAGGAAAACATCGTGATGAAACCTGCACACGTAAGAGTTCTTAGGAATTTCTTAGGTGTGTAGTCCGCCAACCCGCACTAGGCCAGCGTGGTGGACTATGGCCTAAACCCTCTCAATGGTAGAGGAGACCCGTGCTCAGCAGTGGGCGTATATGGGTTGATGATGAAGAAGAAGAAGATGTTAGACTGCCTCATAGTTTTTTTAATTATATTATACGAGATCGCTGAGCAGTCTGAACGCCCAGGTTTGGTTTCTAAGTTAGGTAAAATTGGTTATGCTATTAGGATTTGCTGTTTGGAAGTTCTCTATAGCCGCACGGAATTTGTAAATGTTCTTGAAAAATAACAAGAGTGTCGACTTATACTACGGTAAGAAAATACAGGCGTACGGTTAGTTATGAATGTATCAAACTACTCTTCAGGTCCAGAAATAAATTTTTATATAACTAACAAAAAAATCCAAAATGGATGCTTGTGTATATTAAAATTTAAATTTGGAAATTTGTGTTCTCAAACCGCAATATACGGGATGCGTTATCAGAAAACTAAAGGCAAATATTCAAAAACTAATCAAGCCAAGTTTATGTTATAGTATATAATTTACCGGCAGAATTCAGCTGCCGATTGGATCTGTTTATAGTGTACTTCGCCAGGACGAAGTTTTATAACTCTTGGAAGTTTTAATCAACTCTCTTTAATTAGTTGTACCGAGGAATTTGATCTGATTGGAATCAAAATAGACTATTTGACGGAGATTGAACGGATCTTACTAATGATATAGTCTATTTTTTATGGAATAAGTCTTGTTATCAGGCTACAAAACTTCGGCAAAATTGGAAATTACATATTTAACTATGACTTATGTATTTAATAAAGTATGTTAGTAGCGTTGATCGACTTTTGTGACTAACACCCAAAAGTCACATACATAGTTTTGACACCACACTAGGATGCATCTCCTATGCCGTGGGTATGAGAAACTACGAGAGACTTTTCGGTCTCACAAACACCCAGACTCGAAACAAATATGTATGGACCGCAGAAACATTTGTCTTATTGCGGGCATCGAGCTCGTGGCCTCTTGTTTCGCAAGCTGACTCATCAACAACATATTTATTAATATACTAAATTTTTGAGTACTAATATACAAATGAGACGTTGTAGACTGTTATGAGATTTTTAATCAAGATAACGCCAATTTATTAATTTATTTTATTAGACAAAAGATTTCAGCTGTTCAGACCTCAGGCACACCTCTGACTTTTCGAAGTTATGTAAGTATGCATTGTATGTATCACTTGGTTAACGGTGAAGAAAAACATCGTGATGAAACCTGCACATCTAAAAGTTCTAAGGAATTACTTTTTAGGCGTGTAGTTCGCCAACCCGCACTATTCCAGCGTGGTGGACTATGGCCTAAACCTCAGTGGCCAGAGACTCTAGACCAGCAGTGGGACGTATATGGGCTGATGATGAAAGTTCTCTACGTGATTTACGTTGCTAGTTGATATACTGCGCAATCAACTGTACAGGAGACAATGGGAGTCAAGAATTCGATTTGTGCAAACCGCTGCACCGGGACGCGCGTGATGAATGCCCACTTTATGAACGAATTAAAATGGCCGCCGTGACTTATGACGTAATAACCACCGGCGTGACGTCACACGTCACCCACCGCACACAATGGGATTATTGCATTGCCACCGCCAAACGAGCTCTCTTTGAGGAAGAAATTGTGGTAGCAGGTACTATTTATAAGCTAAAGTATCAAATTTATCTATACAAGTGTTATTGCTAAAGCAGGTTGTAGTAATAAATCTGATGATTGATAATGCTAGTGCAATAGAGGTTAAACCGATTACATTATGATCCTAGATAAATCTACGCAATAATACCGTCCTGGATCTATTTAGATAAGTACAGCCAAATTACCTGGAATTAACTCGTTACAAAGCAATCCAACTCATCCCGTAGCATTCCAGCGGTTCTTTCTAGTTTCGTGAGAGCTGTTGTCTTGACTTGAAAATAATACTAACATTTGATGGTCAGTGAAGTATAGTCATAGAGAAGAGATGAGGAATGAACATCATTATTAGTCGACACAGGCTCAATATTAATTCTCCAGTATCCAGAAACTAAGAGAGAATTACATTACC
Organism: Cephonodes hylas; assembly: GCA_030295005.1. Classification (NCBI taxonomy): domain Eukaryota; kingdom Metazoa; phylum Arthropoda; class Insecta; order Lepidoptera; family Sphingidae; genus Cephonodes; species Cephonodes hylas. Next base: position 13,718,410 of record AP025367.1, on the reverse strand, counting down.
CTCATATGGGTTGGCTATAACTTATGTGGTTCCATTGTATCGTAGGTAATAGACTTAAAGAACTACTGAAAATTGCTGAGTCTGAAATTTGCTGGCGGCGGGTAGTGGATGAAACAAACTTTGTCATAGATTTTCATCAATCACAATCACTAGGCTACATTCTCGTCAGCAGGTGATTAATTATCGTAAACGTATCTTCCTATCAAAATTCTTTCTAGATGGTATGTCGTTTATTAGGTTTCAGTGTAGTGACTATGCTGTACTTAAATTAAAATCTTGACATATTGCAAATATTCAATTTTATATTTTCATTTCTTCTATTCAAGGGCAAACCTTTCAAAAATTATGCTTCAAGCTGTCAAGAGTAAATACTTAACATGGCCGTTTCTCTTTGTTATCATCCCTTAATCCCCTAATTAAAATAAAAGCACTTCCTTAAAAAAACATTTCGTAACAATGGACCACCATAACGTCGGTAATAATTTTTTAAATTCCAGAATATTTTAAGGGCTAATTAACTTTTACATCGTTGCATAAACAATGCTTTTAAAGGGAGCAAAATTGCTCGTTGTTCATTTTTAAAGTAGCTACTTCATTATTCTAAACAAGACGTAATCATCTCGGTGGAGTCGCACAAAGAAACTAAAGAATTAACAATTAATTAGGAGTTCAGGACGGACAGTTGTAAGACGGTCTCCTCTCTGAGTAAATGGAGTGGTCCTAGGAGTTGCAAATTGCATGAATGTGGCAGTTAGTTTCCATTCATTCCTTAGCTCAGAAGAGCATTTAATTAAATAATCTCAAGCAGATTCAGTTTTGTCGAATTCTGAGTGAACAGAGTGTGAAAAATACGTTTTCCTTACAACTACGTATATGAGTAGTAGACAGCGGCGTGGCTGTGCCCCTGGCATTGCCAAGTCCATGGGCGACGGTGACCACTTACCATCAGGCGGGCCGTCAGCTCGTCTGCCTGCTAAGCCAAATAAAAAAAAAAATACATATTATTAAATCTACTCATAGTTGCTAGGAAAAGCTACTTTTTTTATTTTTTGTCAGAATATTTTTATGTCAATGTTAATTATAATAAATCGCTGTGGCCTATACCTGTCTTAGTTTTCGATCACGGCCTCTATACATCCTGAATGATCCTGTAAATCACTCAATTCTCGTGTAATAATGAAATAAATCAAATTTTCAAATGGGCATTGAATGTCAGGCTTCGTCTAGATGTCTATATTTAAACATCGATACATTATATCGGGTGTCAATATACCTTAATTCATCAGTGCCATATTCAGAGGAACTTGGATAAAGCAATTTCGTGTTATTATCTAAAGGATCGCGTCGAGATTAATGTACAGCCTGGCGAAATGTGAACAGGATGGAGTATAACTATTTCGGAGAACGTTTCGAATTGAGAGCTGCTGAAGATGTTGAGATATCTGGGAATTGCTCACTACTAGATAATAATATATTTGCTGAAATTGTAATAATCCAAATTATAGTATGCAATCTTTGTTCCAGGACTTTAACTCCGCTGATTAAATTCTCACTTGAGATATACAGAGTGTATTTAGACTGTGATCGGAAACTGAGGCATAAAACCTCAGGCTCCTCAGGTTTGTAAGATATAATCTTTATTTTGAAAATTCAATGACCCTTCTAATTTATGACTGCATTGAATGATGGAAAAATACAGATTTTTATAATGTTAGCTGGAATTATAGAGTGATTGCTATTGAAATGGATATCAATGTTCTCCCAGCGGTTAATGTAAACAGGATCTTTGTAAATGAGTCCCGTCTTATCCATTCCCTCTTCGCAATCCGGTACTTCAATCCGATGGAAGACATCTAACACTATATTTACGCAGACACCAACTCAGCCCTATAAAGCTAATTTACTTTACAGGTTTATTATTAGTTCTTCTGCAATAATACTGCAGGAACTCTCGCGTTAGGTGACTAAGTAGATAGGATTGAATTTTTTGTTGACTGGGATATTTACTAGGAAAGCGCTATGATTAAACTAAGGTTTCGTAAGATCAATAGTAAAAAAAGTTATACAATCGAAGAGTTAATATTTGTTAAGTGTAGGTGACTAACTTATTTCGGCCAATTTATTACAAAATAATAAAAAAAATGATTCTGGAATGCGTCATAGTTGCATAGTTCATAATAGTGGAAGTTATTGTGATGAAGAATTACTTGTTACTTGGTTTCTAATGTATGATGAATGACTAACTTATTCCGCTTAGGGATTTACTTTGATAAGCCATAGGTTATCGATGTATAGACAAATGTCAGATCGATTAAAACCTCTTCGTAACGGTTATTAAATATAAAACATTGTAATAAAACGATAGAGATGCCAGCATTACATTATTCTATAGTCTTGGTCGTTTGAAATAATTAATTATTCAAAAAATAGTCTTCAAACAACTGAGTTAAGTGCAATGTAATAAAAAATGAAGTTTCTTTTTTAATATAAAGTAAGTTGGAGGTTTTTTATTTATTTCATTTTTAAAGTTTGCTAAGAAATGACAGCCCAGTGGAGGAGATATCTAGGCACCAGATCGTGAAACAACAGGCCGTGGGTTCGATTCTTCCATTGAGACAAAGTTTGTGTGATCTGTAATTATACTCAAAAGTTTATTGTGGAAGTCCTATAGATTCCTGCAGTCTACTCTTTTTATACACTTATGCGCAAAAACATGATTATTATCAGCATAACACAAAAAAATTACTATTTTTTCTTAAATCAGCGGGATATTTTCAATTTTGTTATAGAGGAATAAGAAAATTTAATAATAATCGAACCCATAGTGTGGATTTAAATTCTTTAAAGTTTTAGTAAACTACCGTCGAAAGTATTATTTCATTCCACGTTCAAAATGTTATTCATATTATATGTGAGTAAATTCATGAAGCACATTAAATATTTCACATAAACATCCTTCACGCGAGATTGCACGCATGGATATAAAGTTAATAAGCCAGTGCAATCTCAAAAAAAGGCCAGAACGTCATATTCAACAATAAATTATTCCCGTAAAAATTTTAAATGACCCGTGAAACGGCCAAAACGGCTGTATCGTCCCATTTTCCATTCATTCTGGCACGGGACTGGGTGCACACACGCACACACATACACACACACACACACAAAGCTGTCTGTATGTACATAAATACAGTGCAAAGTTTGGCAGGATTACCAGTACATGAGAAAAAGACGTCTGTGTTGTGGTGAGGGGCGTACATTGAGGCATGGCCGACTTAAGCATATAGCGATTAGCGGGATTATTGAATTATTATATTTTTTCTGTTTGTCTCACTATATGTAGGGTTGATTGTAAACTTGATTCACCACAATGTGTTAGCAATGAAAATTATTGTAAAATATTATAAAATTGAAACGGCGTCGACGAATTTTTTTCAAATAATTATAATTAGTTAAGTAATTGCGATAGGCGTTTTCGCTGAAAAATATTGAAAAAATTTTTTATTGTCTCTTTGGAGCCGAATGGAAAAATCTAGTAACTCCTCCCCAGCCTCACAATTCGGGATGTGCTGAAAGAGATTAGAAACTTATGGATACTATAAAATACAAAAGGTGTCCAAAAATACGCTTCACGAGACATAAACTAACCCCGCTGCGTATATCTTTTGTATACCACTGGCGAAAAACGAGTGTTTTTAGTTGGTACTGTTTTCAAAAGGCGGCGGTTCAAGTAACATTACAGTACATGCATGACCCAATACCCAATAACCACGAATTAAGCAGTGATAATTTGACAGCCCCGTGGAGCAGTTGGCTAGACACCAGCTTGTGAAACGAGTAGCGGCGGGTTCGATCCCCGCAACGAGACAAATGTTTCTGTGGTGGTTTTTGAGACCGAAAAAGTCTCTCGTTGTCTCTATCAGAGACAGGAATTATATCCTAGTGTGGGATTAGAACTATGTACGTGACTGTATTTATTTGTGTGTATTTATTTCAATCAATCAATCAATCAGCCTATCGCCGTCCACTGCTGAACGTAGGCCTCCCCTAGAAATTATTACCTATGGCCTACGTTCATTTATTTATTTATGCTTTTTTAATTATTTCATTCATATTGTGTTGTGTTTGTGTATTTTAATTGCGAGTTGGTTTGTGCTGGTAAGAATTGTTAATGAAAAGAACACGGTTGCAAAATGAGATACATATATCACACATTCATAACATTATTTTTATTTCTAAATCCTTTTGTAAACTCACCGAACAATGCAGTCAGATACTGAAAAAACAAATACTATTTAAAAGTAATACATATATTTACATAACCCCTAAATCATATCCGTACATAGAATTTATTTATAAATCGATCTGTGAAGTTTGGTGATCCGTTTCGAATGTGAGACACGTGAAAGTTACGACGTGTTTCTGGAATATTCCACTCGTCGGTCAATCATTGCCCAGTATACTCCTACAGTAGACGTGTGAAACTAGCTTCTTCGCAAGGCAACTCGATTCAACGAAGCGAAATATCAGGAATTCATTCCATAACTCGTCAAGCCTTACAATCTAGGGTTTAAAAATGTAGCTTTGCTTGTTTGTTAATAGTTAACTTGGATTATAAATCGTGGGAGCATAATACCTATATATTTTTTTTAAATTAACATTGTTATTAGGAGTCAAAAAAATAAAATACATGGTAATTTTAACAGCATTAAAACTACTTTTCTTATAATAAAATACACATCTAATATCACAGACACTAAAATCCAGTACTAAATCGAAACATATTGATCACCACCTAAGGAAAATTCCATTGAATAAAACATTACCTCAAATATTTCTTACCTAACCCGCTATCGCTTTACCCCCGCGCCACAACCCCGAGGCCCCGATTCCAAATGTAACTGCATCGCTTGGCACACACTCTGGCAACCGTAAAAACTATAGTTGTGGTACAAAATACAATTTATTTATTGGTTACACTGATGTTTATACGCTTTGACGCCAGAACTGCGAGAGCCTCGACAAGCCTTTCGGATTTATGAAGTTTTTATTTATGTTTCATACGGCTTGATACCCCGAGCGTTATAGTCGGCATGTTTCGTCATGTGCTAGTTTGTGAAATGGCGTTTTTTTTAAAGAACTGTTTACTGTTAATGTTGGGTATTGAGTGTACCATTAAATGGTTTGAAGGGGATTGATTTTATAAATAAAACGCATGTGTCTTTTTTTGTTACAAGTGTATTATGCATTATGCTATAAGGAACAAATTCCTTTGAAAGTATAAGCGTTAGTTAGCTTGGACTGGTAATAAATACAAAAACATATATTTTAAATTTGAGTGTTATTTCCTCGATATTCTAATGCCGAAAGATGTAAAGAAAGCCTGAAGCAATGGTTAAGTATAGAACTGTCTAGCGAAGAAGGACGAATACAGCCGCCTTTAATTAAAATGGGATAAGACTAGGCAAACCGCAAGAGGAGACTTAAAAGTCTTAATACATTGTGCCTACAAAGTAAATACTACATTGTAGTAATTCTTCCCTATTTTTCACCTTACAATCTTGCTAAATATTAAAGCAGCATTTTAAACTGAAATATTTCATCATTACAACGCATTAGCACACGTTTTCAAGTACGCAATACCTGCAGGGAAATGGCTCTGAACTCTCCATCGACTGAGCCACAGACAGTCGACTGCTCGTTGCAAATTTTCGGACATCTGCGGAATAATACTCTAAAGAGTGTGATGACGGTAGTCTGTGGCACCTGCAGACAGTATTCCGAGGTAAAATAATCGTTTCATATCGAGCGTTCCCGGCCATTAGCTCGGCAAATGAGGTGGACGCGATGTATTGTGCGCGGAGACAGACATCGCGAATAATGCGCCGATTGATTTAGTCCATTTCCTCTGTTGATTGAGCTGGACTAAGATTTACGTGAATAGCGCTCTGGAAGTTTTTAGGTCAGTGAGTCTTTAGTTACTGCAAGTTAAACTCAAATCTTCAGGTGTGTTGTGTGCGAGTGAGTAAACTGGATTAGCAATCGTTGCTATGGACAGTGCTTACTGACAAATATTCCGGAAAGAAAGATATGAGTTGCAAGACTAATCCTACCGCATTAATAAGCGTCATAACTCATGTGTTTGTTCTGCCTCGGTTCGATTTCCAAATCAATTAATTGTTTTTGTATGAAATTTTCAGTTGCAAAATTAAGTACAGTTTGAGTTCTAAAAAAGGCAACAGGCCTAACAATCTTCCCTCCCCCCACTCCCTTTTTAAATTGGATATAATGGACACATTGCCTTACATAGACTAAAGTTTGTACTAGAGTGTTTTAGCTAAATAGAAAATCTTTACGATATATTACTTTGTATCCATATGTGCTCAGGTAAGCGCAGGGATATCCATAATACAATGAAAGGCGTGTTCGTCCGAGTAACCGGCTTAGCCTTTGAACGCTCTGTCCGATTTAATGGTCAGCATTTCAAGCCTCTCCGGCCTCGTCGAACAAGCTAAGCCAAAAGCCTACAATGCTGTATAAATATTTGGATATATGAGCGGGACTTCTTTAAAGGGATTTTACTGGTTACAAGCTTGGTGGTTTCTAAAAAAGCAAAACATTGTTTTATGTCAGCTCAGCGCCTTCAGCTGTATAAGGCACTTATATATTTATCATCTCTAGCTTGAGCCCCTTAGTATCAGCTTCTTCCATTTGACTCTATCCAACGACATACCGGTCGAATGATGGATGACCGGTTTTTTTTCAAGAACACCGAACTCCTAACATCTCGAAAAGACGTTGCGTCTCTATGTAACCTGTATGGGGAGTGAGTGGTCTGGTAAATATTTTGGTTTATTAACTGCAGCTGAATTTCCCTACCACATCACATGTTACAAATTGTAGTTTCATCCTTACCATATGGATGTCATCAGTGGAGTTCAAAAGATATTTTCTTTCATATCTTTGTGGAATCAACTTTCCTTGGCGATATTTACAAATGGGTACAATTTTAAGACCTTCAAGAAAGGAGCTTTTTTTAAAGAACGGCGACGTATATAAATCTCTGGGTGTTTCATTTTCGTGTTCAAATATGACGACAAGTAAACTATAATTGTGCCATATCGATGGTATGCCTCTTGATTCATGAGTCAGTATCAAAACACAGAGTATCAGAAGAGTTTCTTCACTTACCATTCTGTATTTGAATTCAATCAAAAACTCTTAAAAGCACGAGCATCACAGATAAAACTATCGCCATTCGATAGATCCATCTCGTAATAGATTTTTTATAGCCCGCCGACAGCCCGTGGCGTGAAGTTGGCGCGGGTTAAGTGTGTGCAATCAATCGCCGCACCTGTGACCTACGGTTGCATTCTGCACGCTCGTCTACTACTATGGGAATTCCAATATCTTTTATAGATTAATGTGGACTTTTGATTGAATTTATTTTTGTTTCTTATGATTTTAACCGTCAACTATCAGTGTAGTGGACTGCAGCCAACTCCACTCAGTTCGTTCAGAAGGCCCTTGCTCAGCAGTTGTATGTACAAAATACGATTATACAACTATTAATTTAATAAAATAAAAAAATCATTGATACTATTTAATCAGTTGCGTTGAATGTAGTTATCAAATAAACACAAGTAGATAAAACAGAACAGAAAATATTTATGCATAAGTATCTATAACATTTTACATCCTATCACAATTTTCTCCCGGAAAAAAACAATTCTATTGCTAGTGATCCGTAAACCACATGTAAAAACCCCCCACAATAGTTTTATATGACCATTTACGTGATTCATGGTAAGGGTTCCGCGGGCAGTGTCTTCAAGTGTGCAGCAATCCCGATTGGTATTCAGGGGAGATTTACGACTGACTGCCGAGGGGAAGTAGGGGGCGGAGGGGTTCAGGGGAGGAGGGGGATGTACCCCAACTTGATATACACGCGCTATTTGTTACCCTTTGAATACTCTTGTTTACATTTTAAATTTCGCCGTAAAACTAAAGTTTATGCGTTTGCGAAGCTGATTTAGAGCAGATAAATTTAAACTGCATGTTTGGTTCTGCATGTTCTGTAATAGATTAATGTAAGTGTCCTGTTTGAGTGTTACGTATTGTTGTATTTGGAATCACAAGCCACAAGTCTTACCTTCTCACCAACACCCGAAACAAATATTTGTCGCCAATATACTTACCTCAGTGGGTTGCCAAATCCGCGGCCTGTTAATTTCTTTTATATAACAACAGCTTAATTTTAAAGCTACATGTTTTCATACAAATAAATGACAAACTGATTTCAATACTTCGCATTGTAATAATATATCCTTGCTGGAGGCAGTAAAAGTAAACAAATTCACGGATAAATTGGAAACACGGATAGAAACGTTTGTAAATTTAAATACAAACGAATTGTGCCGTTCAGAGGTATTCCGCTAACGAGAAACATTTCATACGCTCACGCGGTGTACTTACAATGAACCACAAGCCACTCTCACATTATATAGGAGACCGCGATATCATTATTCAGGTCTTTTTATGCTAGAAAGAAACAAGAAAAAAGATTTTATTGATGGCCACTTCATAATAATACAAAATAAAAAACAACTAGTTATGTGTATACTACATACTCAGCCTATCGCTGTCCACTGCTGAACGTAGGCCTACACAAGCGCCAACCATCCCGGTCTTATGCAGCCCCTATCCATCAGTTACCCGCCACCTTTCTCAAATCGTCGGTCTATCGTGCTATGTGTGTATTCACGATGAATTATCACTTGTTTCAATGGTAAAGGAAAACATTATGAAATCTGCTCCTAAAAGTTATAGGGAATTTCTTAGTTGTGTAGTCCGCCAGCCCGCACTCTGCCAGTGTGAAATAAGGCGCTAAATCCTATCAATGGTAGAGTAGACGTATATGGACTGATAATGATGTGCTACTACTTTTTAGCCCGGATCCCCAGCAAAGATCTTGAAAATACTACAGTGTGTTGACTGACCAGAAAAAGGAAATTAATGAGTATATAAAATATATTTAAATAATAAACTAACGCTGTGGATAAGTAGGTTTAGCCTTGAAATTGGTAATAGGAATTATATATCAATTCCATAGTTTTTAAACATCATCAATAAAATATAATAAGATTTTTTAAGAAACCGATTCAATTTGTAAAAAACAGCTTCAAAAAAACCTAATCGCTATCTCAAAAACCAAGTGCTATGGTTTACCGAGCACTCATTATAAACTCGTGGGACAAAAGCCCACGGCTCAAGTTCCATTTTAATATAAAAAGTAAAGAGGAAGGGATGGATTGAGGGAACAACCTTTAAGGGTTTAACCTCGACTTATAACGTCAAGTAGTGTACATAATGCAAACCTCCTTTGAACATGAAAAAGAAGTAACAAAAAATAATAGCGTTTATTTAAGCGTCGTGCTGTAGCCGGCTGTGAAAATTTAAGTGAAGATTTTAGTGTGCTTGATTATTTCTCTTCACAACTCTTTGGCTGTGAGCATATTAAAATAAACTGAACTAAAGTCAAACTCTTTTTCAATAAATCTAACTATTTTTTTGGAAAAGTAGAATATCACAAATAAAAAATTTCGTGATAATCATACTAAAACCAACACAAACAAACACACTGAAAAATATTTCTCTATCCTTCAAATGTTTAAAATTTATGTGTTTTTGTTGGCCAAGCATGAGTGAACTTATGCTGATCGTAATAACATTAACATAATGTGAGTTTTTATTTTTTTTTTTCATTGAACGGTAATATCACAAAGATTTTTAAACGACATAACACTCCTTGCCCTTCAATCCTTTCCCTTCGACAAAAAAACAACATATCGTCTGAAATTTGAGCACCTACCGTCGATAACCCTAAACTCCAATAAACTTTTCCAAATAAACGAACGATAAACCAAAACTTTCCCCCAACGCGACGTAACAAACCAACAAAGACCGCGGAAGCGACAATACCGCGCGAACCGCTGATAGCAGCCCGTATGTAATAATTACGGACTTGCTGAATTCCACCATAAAGCACCAACTTGGCGAATAACTTTGATAATAGACCACTATAGATCCAGCGGTCCCTCAAGGGCCCACGTTTCAAATGGCAGAACATTTGTAAAAGAGCGACTTGGCTGAATTGTGCTCGGCGGTTAACCGACGCAATTTATTCACTCACTTCGCATGTCTGCCTGACACAACTTTTCCGGAGGATTGCTTTAAAAACAATGGCTTGACAGTTAGCACTTCTTTTTTCAAGAGTTTGAATAAAGTTGGATTCTAGATGCTTGAAAATGTTTTAAACGTTTCGAAATATCAATATTATTGCCAAATACATTTTTGTGACGATTCAAATGCAGTGATATTTTAAATAATTAAATTAGGAAATTTTACTAAATAAATATTGTTAGTGAAAGATAAGTTTATTTATAGATTATATATGTACCTTAAATCAAAACTTACATATATACGACATCTATGTAAAAGACTATTTTGCTGAATATAAATCCAAATATGGGGCTACCCAAAGTTAAGGAATTGGGCTTTAAAAGATATAAAGTTTAGGTAAACAAAGAAGAGGTTATAGATAGTTAAATATAAAAAGGACAAACTTCAATCCATGTCAGTGTTACTGTATACAAGTACACAAAACTGGAAACTGGTTAGCGATAAGTGAAATGTATTTGTGTACGTTAAAGCAGCGTGTGAGTTTCGGGAATTACGGGATTAACAAGAGGCGTGGGATGACTCCGGAGAAAGTTCGGAGTCCTCCGATAGCCGAGCGCGACCTCTCGGAGGAGCAACTTCTTATCAACTTACCTCTAAATGAATTGAGCGATGTTCACTATCGCTTGTTATGGATTATTGGGTTTTACCTTAGTTGGGGAGATTAGAGTTATAGTTTGTGTTCTGTAATACATAGTATTGAAGTTAAGGTTATATGCAAAAGATTTTTTGCTTATGAAGTTTTTTTATGAGGTTGAAGAAAAAATCCTTAGAATTAAGATGGACGATTTTTTACATACAACAAACAATAGGTTTAGGCCTTAGTCCACCATCCTGCCGTAGTGGGGGTCAATGAACCACACACTTAAGAAATACCTAATAACTTTTAGGTGTGCAGTTTTACTCACAATGTTTACCTTCACTATAAAGCAAGTGATGATCCATTGTGCCTACACATAAAAACTAAAAGTCTGTCGCGTGAAACTGCGATCGCCGAGATTCTCGACCATCAATCTTCAGCCATCTTGACGATCCAGACTAGTTTTTAATGATGCAGCTCCAAAGATGAGGAGAGACGACGTAGGCCTCAAGTCCCTTTATGTTGGAGGCGGGTTGTTTAGTCGCCGACACGAACTAATAAAATCCCAGTGTCAATAAGAAGAGCTAAGTCACTGCCATCTTTTAAAAAACTACTTAAAGACTATTACTTGTCCTGCTAATTGAAGGCATATGTCTTGTATGTTAGTGTGTATGTATGTATGTATGTATTTATTTATATATTTATGTAACTATGTATGTTTATGTATGTATATTTACTTAGATGTATTTGTTTTCTTTTTTGTATTTATTCTTACATTTTTATTAACGATATGTCTTTTATTTATGTAGTACACCTCAACTACCTTTCATTTCTCTTCCTGCAAATCCATGCCTGTTTGGTTGCCTGTAAGAGATCGCCTTGCGCGATAAGGCCGCCCATTGTACTCTACTCATCTTCTGTACTCCTTAGTTTAAGTGTTGTGTGTACAATAAAGTTTAAATAAATAAATAAATAATAAAATGAACCTTAGTCGAGAGAATTCCGATAGCTGTGTATTAACTGCTGTTTTGGTACGTTTCGGAGAACTAAGTACGTGATTGCTGGCTCAATTATTTAATAGTTAATGAGAATTTCTCTTTATTTTTAATACTGTGAAACTGTATAAAGTGTTCTTTATCATATTTTTTATATCTTAGCAAGAAAACATAGTAGAAGAACATGATGAAAAATTGCTGTTTAAATCGATTGTAGACTATTCTTCACGATATACAGGATGTAATCAGACCGTGATCGAAAACTAAGGCAGGTAATCTCAGGATGATCACAAACCCTATGGTGTTAAAGAAAATCCCGCCAAAAAAAAATACGTTTTCCGTACAACCATCGGTGTTAAATCTTCATGTTTTGTATGGAAAACATCAAAATTTTTATCTTTTGATGGGATTATCTGTAATACCAGCGGGTTTGTAATCGCATCAGATATTACCTGCTTCAGTTTCCGATAACGGTCTGAATACAAAAACCTCGTTTGGATTTAGAATTCTGAGCGTATGTATTGAATAATTAATTTCATTAATACTTATTCTTTCCCAGATTTGTACATGCATATTGAACAGTAGCAATAGTATCAGAAGTAAAAAAAAAGTATTACAAGTTACGTACATAGTTAAAATTTGAACTACCACGCCTAGAAAGCTAAGGTGAAAGAACTTGGCAATGGTCAAGAGCGCTCTAGCAAAGCGAGCATCCGTTCAAAATTCATTTGCGCCGCGGAAAAACTCCGCGAAGATGCAATAAATTTGCCAAAAGCCACTAAGTTCTAATAAATACACGTTTAAAATTCAGGGGCGGTCGTGGCACTGGCTCCTCTCCAAACTGCGCCGCCGCTTGTGGCGCTTAAAGCAATGTTTGTACAATTAACCGCCGCTGCAGCCGGGTTAGACGTTAATTACTCATTTAACGATAACGTGCGCCACTTACGAGGGCATTTTTGCAGCGCTAATTTTTGGTAATTTATTTGTTGGTAGAGCTGCTGAATTGCTTGAGGTGTACAGAATGTTAGCGTAATTTGTTTCACGCCCTAAATTTGAGCAATTAGTTTGGAAAATGTTTTTTGTTGTGGTAAAAAATACTGTTTCAAATTAATATGACTTCTTTAGAACTTCTCAATGAAACGAGGTCACCTTTGTTTAAAGATACATTTTGTCATCGTTATCCTTTACTTACTTTCGTTCAGCAAACAAAGATTTTTCAGTTGATAAATTGAATGTCCAATACTCAAATCAGAGATACGAGTAGCTTGCAAATATAGTCTCAAAATACTCGAACTTAATGAATACTTGTAGACCACAATAAACAATTGTTAAGCTTAGGATGAGATTAGTGTTACCAATATAAAAATTTAAGCCTATATGTTTGTATCTATTGACAGCCCCCGTGGCGCAGTTGGCTAGACACCAGCTTGCGAAACGAGAGGCCACGGGTTCGATCCCCGCACCGAGACAAATGTTTGTGTGATCCACAAATATTTGTTTCAGGTCTGGGTGTTTGTGAGACCGAAAAAGTCTCTCGTAGTGTCTGATACCCACGACACAGGTCTTATAACCTAGTGTGGGGTCAGAGCTATGTATGTGACTGTTGGGTGTATTTATTGATTTATTTATATATCTATTGTTGTGCACCTATTTTGTTCCTCGTAACAATCCTGAGCTGACTAGATAGGTGGTCGATAATACTTCACTCCTTAAATCGGGCTTTATACCATCATGTAGGTATATAAAGCATAAATAAATAAATCTGTTAATTCAAAATCAGCTTGAATAATTAACTTTAACGTCTCGTCTCTTCACTCGTCTCATTACAATTGTTACACGCGTTCACACACATTACAGGACGTATTTGCTCATTTCGAAATGGAATTCTATTCCTGGCAATTCTGAATTAAATCTCCAGAGCACATAGCATTAATTGAAATTGTTCCAAACATTTTAGCTAGATAAGGTAACGTACATTCCGACATAGCCGTATTGAATGAGTATAACTTCCGAACAGATGGTGATCACCGGATGCCTTTTTATTATTACTACGCTGATTTGGTAGTGAAAGTATTAATGTGAGTGGAGAAGGTTAGATTTCATTGGATATACATTGGTTATTTTTTTATTGAATAATTAATTATTTGCTTCTCCAAAAATCTAGTCTTATCTAAGTTCTGATATTAAATGCAAAGTTTTTTTAATCAATAAATGGTCTTTTCCAAGTATTTTGATATCGTGAAGCCCTCGAGGTTTAGAAGGGGTCAAGAACGTTTTCAGAAAACCTGCACCCCAAAAAAAGTTATTAGGAATTCCATAGGTATGTCGTCCGCATACCAGCAGCTTAAGCCAGCGCGATAGTCTTACGCCTACACCCTCTCACTTTTAGAGTAGACCAGTGTCTACCTACGTTCATAATATTACTAGTTTTAACCTGATTTAATAAACCAACTTACTGCTCAAACCATCTGAAAATCCATGAATAAGTCCTTGTATCCTCAGTTTTTTGTATTTTATTCCTCGTCTATTACACCGAAGGGCCCTTAATCACGCGTTACAAGCTATCCCGGCCAGTAAATACGTATTTTCAGCTGTGAACGACGTTCGGGGACGCTCTACTGATCGTGAGCGATAAACTCACTTTTATTTGTCTACTATTGGGTTGTGGACACGATCGCTCAGCAATTTCTGAGTTGTTCGTAGATACTGTTCTGTTATTTGGTCAAAACAATTTATGATGGGTATGATAGTAAATATTGCTAATTTACGGTATACTGTAAATCTCGAAACTATCGGAACTTTTCATAGTAGACAAAAATTTGGACTCAGTAACTCTTTGAAATACATTTATCTATAACTTACACGTCATAGAAATAGGAATATTCGTGGAGCAACAAATATAGACTAAGGTATTCAAATGTTTTCATTTATATAGAATTTCTAATGATTACATTAATCCGTATCAGCACTTAATCTGAAAATAAGTCCTCGGTGCTTAATTATGTTATAAAATGATTGTACAATTACCTAAAAGCCAAAATACGTGGCATTAATATCTGTATTTACGCACTTTCATCTAAATATTTCGCTAACGCGGCCTTTTAGTCTCAGTTCTAGAGGAGTATTGTGCCTAGTACGTAATGCATACACTCGTATGTAAGTTTAGGTACCAGATCAATAAATTTATGAACTAATGACGCAACAGGGGCTTCATAACTGAAGCCTATTAAATTCGTTTACACTTTTAGTAAATCCCTAAAATCCGCTCCCACGGATTATTCAGGAAAATGTTGGTATGTTTAAAAAAATAATATTTTTCGAGCTGAAATATTTTATTACAAACATTTCCGTTTTTATGTTTATTTACATCCGCACGATAATTTGATGGGATGTTTTACGTTTTCTTTATCGAAACACCACAATAAATATGGGAGAAATACTTAGTACCCATTGTCATAAACTTGCAGTATTCCTCAGAATTTTACAGTATAATCTATCTTGTAGAAAAAATCTTGTTTTTCGATAAGGAATTGCATAGAGGCCCAAAAGTGTAATGGAAGAAAAAATTGTTTGGAAATACACCCTATGCCAAACTTAATTAATGATTAGATATGAGTATATGAATACATAATTTGTTAAAATATTCTGACCCAGAAACATGACAAACGGTCTCTACACATCGATCAAACGGGTCCAGTATCAGTGGATTGTTCAATACGTTGTAAATATTTTATTTGTTTCTATAAACTATAAATATTTTATAGCGTCTAACAAAAGTGGCAGTGGAACACGAGACGTCGGCAGTAAAGCGCCACACCGGGGAATTATTGCGACAGATGGGTTAGGGGGACTCTACACAACGTACAGTTTGTATGTTATCATTGTTGCACCGCTGCTTTATAGACGATAAATTGATTGACGACTTGGTTTCAATGACATAGATTTGAGATACAATCGAATGAAGGGTTAATATGATGTTTTCGTTTTGTGTTAAATCGTGAGGGATATGAACACCCAAAAATGCATAGGAATTTCTTAGGTGTATTGACTACTTATACTTAGTTAGCCAGCATGGTGGGATTAATGTGTAAACCCAGTCAGTTGTAAAAAAGAGGGATGTCTATGGGCTGATGATGGTAAAACAATTACCAAGGAAATTAATTTCTGTTTTTTAACGGACAAGAATAAATAATTAAAACGTCATTGAAATTCTAATTGTTAAATCTGCTTGCATCTTTGCAGTCCCCAAAACGTAAATAAAACTAAGAGATTGGTGATACTAATGAAAATTATAGAAAAGACCTGAGTCCAAATTTAATTACATGTAAGCTGTAGTTAAATTAAATCCGCATTCACCTGTAAAACATTGAGCGTAAACGTGACCTCAATGTACACTAAATGATTTCAATCAAACGTATTACCAACGGATTTAATCAAAATCTCAATCAACGTGCAAATGAAAGGCTAATGATGTGCATGATACGGTTATATTAAAACGCTTTAATTATGCTCAAGAGCACTAAATTCTTTATTATTACATATCCTTCGAGCCCAGTGCCATAGGAGAGGCCTATGTCCAGCAGTGGACATTTAAGGCTCCCGATGTTGTGTGACATAATATCCTTCTTCAGTTATGGGTCATGTTTGGACTGATGATGTGATTATTATTTTCTTTTCAAATCTTTATATTAACTATCATTTTTATTCGTCAGTCCATATAGGTTCGTCTCACTGCTGGTCACGGGGCTCCATTGCTATTGAGAGGGTTTAAGCCTTGGTCCACCACGTTGACCTAGTGCAGGTTGGCGCTGTTTGGTGTGGCCTAGTTCCACTGCTATTGATTCTTGATTACTGCTGGATTAGGGTTTTTTAAATATCGTAATAAATAAAATGAAATGAAATAATATTTATTGAATCCATAAAATGTCAAATACATCACTTAGATTCAGTCATTTCAAATTTTACCACCCTGTTCGGAAGGCAGTCATCACTAGAGAAGAACGGGCAAGAAACTATAGTGTTGCTCTTTTCCAATCAAGAGATAGCTTTTAATATGTATGCTACATCTGCTCATCAGTCTAACTTGTTGATTGACAGTCATCGCTCTACTTGCAGGTACATGATCTCCACACCAAAACTTTCTTACTCCAAGATCGTCCTGATCTGCACTTAGCTTGCATATGAGTGACTGTTCCATGAATTTATTAATTGAAAAGTTACTCGGTATCAGCCGCCACATATTCTATGTGAAATATTTGCTTTTATGAAATAATTAGTATTCATTGTTAGTAAACTATTTATAATATGCCAATATGCGAAGTTTGATCCCCTTGCGGTTTTTTTTGGCTAGTTGTCACAAATGATATTGATAATTTAATTAGGTGTAGAAATATTTCTTATTTATTTTCATATTCATTACCCCTGTACATAGAATTAACTATACAATTGAACATCGACGACCCATTAATGGTCCAATTACATTGAATTTAGGAATAAAAACTAGCTTCAGTGGTAAGACCGCCTTTTGTCACTTTATTTCTTTTTTTTTTATTTTGTTTATCCCTGCACAATTGGTAGACTTGGTGCACAATAATGTGTATTTAAATAAATAAAATAAATATTTTGTTCAGCAGTGGACGGCGATAGGCTGAGTATAAATATTATAAATACAATTTTTTTTTATTTATTATATTGTTTTTTATTATGGAAATACACAGAACAATTATAATTAAAAATATAAAGCAAAAATAAAGTTAACAATCTAAAACAATTTAAGTAGTGAACATCAGACAATAAGTAGAAATTAGGTGTAAAAATCGGCTAGTAGTGTACACAGCGCCTAGTTCGAACCTCGGGTCGCGGCAGGACCACTCTTCAAGCTGCTTTATAGCCGGGGGCGAGCAGAGTCGCGCCGATTACCATAAATACGTGGACAACGAAGAATTATACACGTTTTGTTTGTGCCTTTGTGCAGGCGAAATGATTTAAATGGCAGTTTTATTTTATTTCACACTGAATAAAACACACAGGAGGTAGATGGAGATATTAGGTAAAGAGAAAAAGAATTTAGTTTTATTTTAAACCACCATCATCATGAGGGCTCCTCTAACATTGAGAGGGTTTAGGCATTGGTCCACCACGTTGGCTCTGTGCAGGTTAGCGGACTACACATCTAAAAAAATCCTATGTAGGTACTTTTAGGAATGCAAGTTTCATTATGATGCTTTCCTTCACCTTTAAAGAATCTAACACATAACTTTCACACGTAACTTTCGTAAAGTCAGAGGCGTGTGTCTCGAGTTTGAACCTGAAATCGTCATAGTTCTCGCCTGCGCGCCTAAACTTCGAGGCCATCACTATTTGTCATCACACTTAAAATCTTTATTTGGAATATAAAAGTATAAATTATTGGTGAACACGTAATCAGTTGAAGCTATACGGCTATAGTGAAAAGGTTGTTTTAGAAGAAAGGCCGTATATTTTCAACCACGGTTCATTCAATTCATTATGTGGGAGCTATGTTATGCTCTTCAAAGTGGAAGACGTAGTTAGCTTAGACTCCACTAATGAACACACTTAACCATCGCATTCATTGAGAATGATTGCCTCCTAATGATGTCTACTTTTATGCAGACACGGAAAAGTGTATCACCAGAAACTATGAAAATTGCATTCGTAATAAGAATACTAAAATGATTATTCTCTTTCATATTTCAAATTAATTATGAGCATAAAATAATTATGCAATGTTGCTAGTTTAAAATGTTATACAAAGGGGCTAAGTAAATGATACAATTTCAAGGAAAGAAATATGTCATATTACTCTTATATCACAATTCACAGTGATAACTTATTCGTGTCAATTTGCGAGTCCAAAAGGCCAAATAGTGGGCCTTTGGTCTTCATCAACAAGGTGGGCTTACGATGCAGGTGGCTTCTAACAGAGCGTTTTAGAAATCTTTGTGGGATACCCGAGTCCAGTAGTAAACGTTTTTCGCTCAATGATGACGACGGTAAATTTATTGTCTTAAACTCTGATTTTTCCCAAACATCAACTATAATTATACAAAGCGTGCCTCAATGTTTAAATACAATTTTGTCAATCACTCTTTTCGATCTACCTTCTATTCTTTATTAAAAAAAACGCTCTTGCTACCTTTCCTAGAACATACGGAAAGAACCTGTAAAGGTGATATCAACTCAATGAACATTCCAATTGTTTTATTCCTTAACCCAAACACTAAAAAGTGATTTTTATAAAAACACTTCCACGTACAAAGATTTCATATTATTTCTATCTCAGATATCCCCTTGGAGTCGAATCGCGTGACATCAAACGTCAGTAAAACCGATTTGTTCCGGGATCACGTTTCGATTCACACTATACGACTCTTTTATAGATGCTCCGATGGACGACGGACTTATATTAGTTTGAACGCTATTTTGTTGCATAGAATAAGAGGCAATACTATAGGATTGAGTTTAAATTTTATCCGCGCTCCAAGACAATTGGATATGTTGATGCTTTTTATATTTTTTTGTTGCAAAATGACCTTTGCCTCTAGTAGACTGAAACGCACAAAATTTGAATGTAAATTACCCCACAGCCACCTGGCGCAGTTAGCTAGATCCTAGCTTTGAAAACGTGAGGCCGCGGATTAATCCCCTTAAAGAGTTTTTCCATTCTTTTTATTTATTTCGGACCTCGGTGTTTTTGAAATCGACAAGTCTCTCGAAATTTCTGATATATGACGTATCTTAGTTTGGGTTCAGAACTATGTGTATGTAACAGCCGGGCGTATATTTTAATTACAAAAGCTCGAAGTATTTTAACAAAATGAATATGAATATTAATAATGAACGATAATAATTAAAGTTTCTCTTTTATAGTAATTGTTATTCAGTCGTGTCGTGGTCGTGTCGTAGCGGTGTCAACTCAGCCCCCACATCCTTTTCACGTCGTTAATTTCACAAAAGCATTGTCATTATAGGTTTGTTTGTCGGCGGCGAGTCGGCGCGGGTCACTCGCTAGTCGCTTCCGACATTTTTTGGCATAATGCGACCTCCGTCGAGCGAACTCATTGTTCTCACGATTTTTATGACATCTTTAGAATGCTCCTTTTGTATTATTTAACACGCTTAGAACGCTGTGAATATAGATGTACTTGGAAATTTTTGCGTTGTAAAATTATTGGTAATTTTGTGTGTTTATATTTAATCTTGTTTAGACACCGGTCAGTATAAATTTTATTAGAGTAACAAAAATTATGTTGGATATGTTCGACGTTCGTATACGCATTTTTTCCTGGAAATAGTAATATAGCTCAGTCGATGCTGCATTAGAGTACGGGAAATATGTAGGTATGTGCATTAGCAGGCCAAAACTAATGTGGTATGTAATTTTTAAAAATTATAGTTAATGTAAGCATATAAAAAATATATTAATTGTGTTGAAAATATCAATCAGCATAATAAATGCCACTATAAAACCTTTTAGAAGCAATTACGAATTTTACATTAATTACATCAACGTTATTTTAAATATTGTAAATTTTCTATATAATAGTGTTAATTTGATAACTGGCGAACAATTAATTAATTAAATGACCCCATTATTTTACTCCCGACATGAATTCATGCTGCAAAACAAGCGCTTTTATTGCTGAACAAAGCGCAATTTGCCCACATTATTTCAATAACGCAGTGTTACGGTATTTTTTTTTTTTTTTTTTATTGTTTATTAGTACAGTAAAGTAATGTGTGGTGTTGTGTGTAGTTGAAGTGTTAAGCGTTGCTCGCGACAGGAAGGTGAATTCGCTATTTGATACGGTTTCACCTTCCTTCGCGAGCATTTAGTGTATAATGTGTGGTGAAATGTGGTGTGCTTGAGTGAGTGCTGGTGTTACATATTTATAAAATTTTGATATTTATACAGAGCAAGTAAATAAATCTATACACAAAAAAAAAAAAAGCACAAAAAAAAGAAAAACACAGCGAGAAAAGTGCAATTCTTAAACTAAAAATAAAATTAAATAATAACAATAAATTAACAACAACAAAATTAAAAATACGACGCTAAAACTAACTCAAATAATTACAGAAATAAGTGACACAATAAAATTAAATTAACAAAATAATTAACAATAATAAAATTAATAACATGACGCAAAAATTAACTAAAATAATTACAAAAAGAAATAGAACAATAAAATTTAATTAACAACAAAAGAATGAAAATAAAAATATTACATATGACTCTAAAACTAACCATAATAATTACAAGAAGAAGTGAAAGCCGAGGCAGGACGCGGCGGCTATGTGTTGTTGAACAATTTGAGGGAGCTGAGGATGGACCGCACAAATCCGAGGAACGATTTGAAGGCTGCGGGACACTCAATCAGGTCCAATATGTTGTATGGGTTGATGCTGAAGTGATTACATGCCATCTCATGTTGAAAGCGGGGAGTTCCGTATCGAGGGCATTCCTCCAGGAGGTGCTCCAGGCTTTGGACTGTGATGTCATCACATGGACACGTGTTGTCCGAAGTGATATGGAAGCGATGGAGGTATTCCTTGTGATAGCCGTGTCCGGTGAGGAATTGTGTCAGATAGAAATCTGGAGTAGTGACATCCCACAATTTTTTGATATGGCTAAGTTGAGGAAGCAGCCCCCAGGTGCGACGGCCCTGGTCGGCGCTCTCATACCGGGCCTGCCACGAAGCCAAGGTTGCGTTACGCACACGGTACCTGACGTATGATAAAGGAAATTTATCATAGTCAGGCGCCCGGCAAAGTGTGGTGGCTGAGTTGGCAGCGGAGTCTGCCAATTCATTACCCTCTATACCGACGTGACTCTTGACCCAAGATAACCCGACGTTACCGACCCTTTTGAGCTCCAGAAGCGTCTCGTGTATTTGATGCACCAATGGATGGGTATTGCTTCTATCTTGTATTGCCATTAATGAGGCCAAGGAGTCAGTAAAGATCATCACGTCCGGATATCTGTGGTCAAGTGCCCATCGACACGCATGTAGTATGGCCAGCAGTTCAGCTTGAAACACACTACAGCAATCATGGAGCTTAAGTTTTTCGATAGCAGGCCCGGCTGTCGCACCGCCAGGGTCAAAGCATACAAAAGCAGCTCCTGTTGCGCCATTTTCCTGTTTGCTCCCATCAGTGAAAATTTGAACAGTGGTATTCTTTATTAATTTATTGATATCCTGTTGACTGGATGCCATGTGGAAGGATGTGGTGAAACGGTTAGCAGGGTGTGGTAGGAAGTGTGTGGGCATAGGTTTTTCCCAGCAGGCGTCTTGGGGAAGCAGGTCGATTGTTCCCGTTAATCGAGTTTGCTCGAGCCGATGCACCTCAGCGACCCGTAAGTCTAAAGGTGTAAATTGAGCAAGGGCTAAGGCAGCGGAGGTGGATACGGTTCGGAAGGCTCGGATTACCTTTATGGCAAATCTGCGCTGTACACTCGCAAGCATGGTGCAGACATATTTCTTTTTCACCACGTGACCCCAGACACCAGCAGCGTACGTTATGATCGGCTCTATCACGTGTAGGTATATGATCCGAACATTCTCGGGACAAATACCCCATGTGGGTTTAGTAAAGAGGCAAAGACGGTTAAAAATGCGTGTCGCTTTGTTGACGACTTGGCGTACGTGGCTATGAAACGTTAACTTCTCGTCAAGAACGACTCCGAGGAGTTTGATTTCTTTAGAGAAGTCGATAGAATGCCCATCCATGTGGAGGTGTGCCGCTCTGGCTTTGGAAGTAAAAGCTATGGCCTGAGTCTTAGCTGCACCAAACATAAGTTTGACGCTCCTGCCCCACGCAGCGATGTCTCTCAGGGCATCATTAGTGGCTTGTTCTAACAGATGTGTGTCTTTAGCAGAAGCTACGAGCAGCACATCGTCTGCGAAAGCCTGAAGGTGGCACCCAGATGGCATGGGTTTGTCAAGAAGTTCATCCAGTATAATGTTCCAAAGAACAGGACCACACGCGGAACCCTGTATGCACCCCTTGGACATGGTCTTTGTGACTCGTGATCCCGAGTGATCCAAAATGACGCGTCTTTCCCTTAAGTAGCTTTGTATAAGACCAAAAACGTTGTGAGGACAGTCAATCAGTTTGAGCCGATGCAGAAGTGCAGGCCACCAGGCATTGTCAAATGCCGCCTTGATATCAAGGGACACCGCCAAGACCTGACGTTTCTCTATTTTGGCCTGTCTGATATGCCTTAACGCACAATCTATGGCTGTGGTGGTGTTGGTTTGTTCCTTAAAGCCATATTGATGGTTGTTGCATTTGCCATTTCTGTTTGAGTGATACGTTACTCTTTTGATGAAGAGCTTTTCAAGAAGCTTCCCAAACACCGGCAATAGGCCGATGGGCCGGAAGGATCCTATGGAGTTGTAGTCCGCCTTTCCGGGTTACGGTATTTTAAAGCGGATTAATCGGATTTTAATGTTATCTCTTATTTATTTCATACTGGTTATTGTTTTATCTACACTCAATTATACACATGTTTTGTTACCTCTCCCGTGGTCTCGCGGCACAAGTAGGTATGTGGTTAGTGTTACTGGGTTTTTGCATTATAAAATTCTCAGTTGCATTACTAAGTTTACATAATCACCCCTCACGGCCTCCCCCAGGTGCCAAACAAGGGAGCTCAACGCGCTTTCCTCTCGTGAAAAAAAAGAAACAAAAATGTTTTTATGCCCCCGAAAAGCGGCAATAGCTAGCCCATTGCCCTCTATCATACCTTAGTTCTATATTGAATTTCGATATTTTTTCCCTTTCTACCGCTCAAACCTCTTGTTTTATTCCTAAAGTGTCTTCTTCATCAACCCATATACGGCCACTGCTGAGCACGGGTCTCCTCTACTATTGAGAGGGTTTAGGCCATAGTCCGCCACGCTGGCCTAGTGCGGGTTGGCGGACTACACACCTAAGAAATTCCTAAGAACTTTTAGGTGTGCAGGTTTCATCACGATGTTTTCCTTCACCGTTAAAGCAAGTGATAATTCAATTTGAATACACACATAACTTCGAAAAGTCAGAGGTGTGTGCCTGGGTTTCGAACCCGCGACCGCCGAGATTCTCGACCGCGCGCCTAAACCTCGAGGCCATCACTGCTTTTTTTTCCTAAAGTGTGCCGAACTACAATCACTAGGCTACAGCGGCTACAGAATAGAACAGATGTGACTACTCTACTGACACTTTGACTAGTAGCTGTTCGAATGGTTATTAAACTTCGCAGCGGACTACGATTGTAGACTGCTATCTTATATTTCACTATTAATTTTCTACCGACACAAGAGTGACCGCTCTTGTTATTGTATTTAAGATAATTTCTCGACTCGGACTTCGGCCTGAATTTTGAGGCCTGAGGTTTTGGCGCGCGGTCGAGAATCTCGACGGTCGCGGGTTCGAACCCCAGGCACACACCTCTGACTTTTTGAAGTTATGTGTGTATTCACATTGAATTATCACTTGCTTTAACGGTGAAGGAAAAATCGTGATGAAACCTGCATACCTAAGAGTTCTTAGGAATTTCTTAGGTGTGTAGTCCGCCATCCCGCACTAGGCCAGCGTGGCGGACTATGGCCTAAACCCTCTCAATGGTAGAGGAGACCCGTGCTCAGCAGTGGGCGTATATGGGTTGATGAAGAAGAAGAAGAAGTCTCAGTTGTAAAGGCTCGCGCCAAGCACTGGGTCGTTTGATCAATGGTGGGCTGATGATCAATGGTGTCTCGATATTAATATATATGGCAATACATTATATTCATGCTACTAAGGTAGTTTATACGCGAGATATTATATAGCAAACCGAGAATACTCAAACATTGAATAATATTTTTATTTATTCAAATACAGTGGGGATTACCAACGTTCATAAAACAAGCTATCTATTCTATTTTCAGACCACTTACAGTATTTTAAATTCGAAATAGATGAACTAGTTCTCCCTAGATGTCTAAAGCGGAACAATATTAATAAACATTGGGTCGTCTGTCCAGTTTGCGCGTCCATTACGAGACCCGCTGGACACTGATTGGTTTATCTGGCAGCGTAATCTATGGAAACAGACCTTGTTTAGTTGTCAGGTGAAGCTTCGCGTTTTAGCTCTTCTCTTATGACGATAATTATCCTGTACACAGACCGAGACCGAAAACTAAGATAAAAATTAGGCAATAGTTACGGTGATAAATGCATTGGCGCTAAAAAAAACGATAAATATTTGACGATATTTTGGGGTTATAAGAACTACAGACATTTTATACTTATGATTTTAAGGAAAACAGCAAAAAATGTATTTCTTATCGGGATTTTTAACGCCAATGGGATTGTTATCAGCGTAGCTATTACCTGCTTTAATTTTCGACCACGGTCTGAATATACCTCGTATATTTACTTTTGGTATCATATCGTTTAGCGTATTTTACTAGCTTATTTTATTGGCTGTATAAAGTTTTAAAGGGTGTGTTTTTGACTAGCATGGAAACTTGATGTCTAGTTATATAATCAGGAAGCGAAAGACTAACTTTAT
Source organism: Cephonodes hylas (assembly GCA_030295005.1). Lineage (NCBI taxonomy): Eukaryota > Metazoa > Arthropoda > Insecta > Lepidoptera > Sphingidae > Cephonodes > Cephonodes hylas. The sequence goes on along the minus strand of AP025367.1, from coordinate 13,693,038 downwards.
TCTCTCGTTAAATTTCTAAAAATAACTGCACGCGGAAACCGCAGTTTTATGGTTAAATTCACCGTACTGCGAACTTTAGGATAGTTGATAAAGAAGTGCTGAATTCTAGAAAGCAAAACGGCAAATTTCTCACCAGATAGGGTTAGTCATAATGTATTTATCTTAAGGTGTCTTTGTTATAAAACATCGTCATCAGTATTGATGGTTCGTGTATAAAAATAATTTAACGCTTTTCTGAGGTCGAGAATCTAGACAGTCGCAGATTCAAAGACACCCACCTCTGACTTTGCAAAATCATGTGTGTATTAGGAAATTATAACGCATTTTTGCGGAGAAATAATCGTGATGAAACCTGAACACTTTAAACTTTTTGGGAATTTTTTAGGTGTGTAGTCCGCCAACTCGCACTAATCCAGCGTGGTAGACTTATGCCTATCCTTCCTTGGTTTTAGAGGAGGCCTGTTTCCAACAGTGGGATGTTTATAAGGTGATTAACGCTTTTTAATTTTTCTACTTACTTTACTAACAGAGTTCCGTGAAAATTGAGCACTCTCCTTGTATTTGTATAATAAATTAGCCGTCAGTTTGTAGGTGAGCGGCGCCGATCTCCTCCCAATTTCTTCGCATTAATTATTCTCGCGTAAATGAATTACGCGGTGTTTGTCAAGATGAATACTTAACTGCGTCGCTTCACTTGGCGCCGGAGACAATTTATGGCTGTCCGTGAATAATCACTGGATGATGTTCGTTCGAGGATGAAATTATTGAGGTTTTGATGGATGTTTGATTAATCATCATCAACCCATAAACGTTTTACAGCTAGACACGGGCCTTCGTAATTGAGATGGTTGAGGCTTTAGTCTACTAAGCTGTCCTAGTGCGACTTGGTGGACTACACACCTTAGAGATTTTAGGTAGGTAGAATCAACACGCGGTACTGCCTATTCAAAATAGTTACGCTTGACACATAGAAAATAAAAAATATCCACTAAGAAAAGATTTCCAAAAACTTACTCTTAAGGAATGAATGCTGAATGTCCTCTGACCCGCACTAGGCCAGCGTGGTGGACTAAGCCCTAAACCCTCTTATTTGAAGGAGAAGTATGTGTCCGTCTGTGCGACATATATAGCCTGATGATTAAGGTAATGAAAAAAGAAGACAGGGTCAATATCATCTTGATAGCGGGTATGAGTTGGCAGGATAGTGTGCACATGAATTATAAAATAGTGACATCTAGCGGTACGTTTGCAAACTACAGCAAACACAAAGCAACATACGGAGAAACAATGGCGATCAATCTGTCATCAATAATTGTATACATATTGAAAACAATCATTATTAATGCAAAATCCGCTAATTCGAGCACAGCCGCGTGTCACCGCGCGTCGCCTGAGCTCGCGCAAACAAATATACAATATTCACGAACGGCAGATATGCAACCAGAACAACTTGAAGGGGACATAGACCCTCGATTTTTATAAGAGTACTTTCATTATTTGTTATCAGTCCATATATGTCCCACTTCTGTGGACGGGCCTCCTCTACATCTGAGAGGGTTTTGACTGTAAGGTCTACCGACCGACCAAAAGGTAGTGAAAGGTAGATAACCACTAAGCTGGCCTAATATGGGTTCGTGAACTTTACACCTAGGAAATTCCTTAGAACTTGTGTGCAGCTTATACAACGTTTTATAGAACGCATTTGAATTTTTATTTTGATTCTACATAACCTTTTCAAATGGAATAAAAACATCTTCAACTCCAAATCTCCACCCATCATTGCAAGTTTCTTTACTAAAAAAAAATCCAATAAGCCCCCACTCGACCAAGGACCCCTTACTCCGTGCCCACACAGCGCATTATTAATTATATTTGTCTGGTCCCCCGTTGATTGGGAACGGATTACGCACAATTGTTTATGGCGGCGCGCGTGTTAAATAGTGAACAAATCATCTGCACCCTGAATGAAAATAAATTATGCATATCGATTCAATCAATTATTTACGTCCTTTTTTACGCGTTCGTGTTCAGTATTTGGAAAGGAAGCGGTTGTATAATGTACATTCGTCGATATAAACACAGAAAAATTATTGCTTTAAGTAAGAAGAGGTTTGATTGTAAGCTTACCTTTCGCTAAGTACTTTTCTTCGTACCGAGAAGTAGCCAATTTATGATTTTGAGAAACTTTCATACCTAGTAAGCAGAGGTTGGAATGAAAGACTGCGTTAAATTTTGGAGAATTTAAACCAATCAACAAAGCATTCCTAGGAAATAAAAACTAGGACCTCTCGACACCACTTGCGAATCCATACCATGACAAATACGCCATTTTATATGGTATATAAAATGGCGTATTAGTGGACTTAATTAAGAGCAGTGGTTATTCCGTGTTAGTAATATAAACTGACTAGGGCTACTTCGTGGTACAAGTAAGTAGCGGGCGATCTGAAGGGCTTGGGTCAGGCAAAGATTCCATTAGGAAATCCTCAGCAGCAGCTTTGGGTCTGGATGTGTGCCCTAGAAATTATGGCAACAGGCTAACCCCCTAATACGTAGGACATCAGTCCTAATATCTGTCAACATATCAAAATATGGGTACTGAAATACAGCTCTGCCTTAAACAAGAAACATAGGCTTGAGATTATCAATTTACGTATGTCCCCTACAAAAATGAAAGAGTCAAGTACATATATTGACACGGGTATAAATTAAGGCTTTCATTCACTTACCACACCGCCAGTACATCACGCCCCTGCCTTATCAGCGGAAACTCATTGTTTAACCTACGTACTGAATTATTGACGAGCTCAGTTATTGATTAACGGTACCACTCAGCGATATAAAGGACCTTCGTGGCTTAAAATACATTATTATTTTTTTGTATTTTTTACTTGTTTTTTTTTTTTAAGATCTATGTTACATTTAGTCTTATTTGCTTTTGAAACAACATAGCTGTTTTAACATGTAATTCTGATGGCAAAAAAAAAATGTTGAGATTTGTATCAAATTGCCACGAAATTTCATAAATACTTGAAACCTGTAAACTGAATACTTTTTTTTTAGTAAATGACAATTATCATTTTAAAGCCATAACTCTGGTTGATGGATCGTCTAAACACATTAAAATTAATTCAAGTTAGGGTGGATTACTAAATTTTTATAGAAGTTTTCCATTCCATCCAAGTCGGCGATAGGCTCCTCTCTCTTATAATATGGGACCTAATACATATAATAATACATATAATACATAGCCCTCTCAATGGTAGAGGAGACCCGTGCTCAGCAGTGGGCGTATATGGGTTGATGAAGAAGAAGAAGAAGAATACATAGCTGGCCAAATGTGTAGAAATACACCAATAGGGATACAGGAATGAATATATACTTTATTACATTTTTTGTACCATCTTAATTTTAGCTATTTTGGCGTATATTCACTTACTTCTATGATACACAAAACTAAAAATAATTACATCAATTTAACACGATAAAATATCAGTAACGCTAAACAATTGTATTCGGTTGAAACAAGGCCCGGTTTCAAACCAATTTCGAATCCCATATTAAATTTCGGGAACTAATTTCCCAGTTTCCGTTTTACTGACAACAAACAACCGCCCAGCTTTCACGCAGCGACATTAGACCGTATTCCGGACTCTATAAATTAACTACGTAAATAAGGACAGTGGAATAAAAAATCTATTATTATCATATACTTTTTGATGTCTGTTGTGTAAGGATGTAGTCGTTTTCTATAATTCCAGCAATATGGATTCTTGTGAAAAGTACAGTAAACGGCAAATGCTATACCTACTTCTATTGTGGAATACAAGAACTAGCTAAACGTGGCTGTAAGAATACAATTTCGAGAACCACTTCGGATATTATCATTAACAAATTCAATTTTTGTGAACCTATATTTTTTCTCGTAATAAAAATATCGATTTTAGCTAGACAAATAAACTTCATGATGTTATGGTTCGCCAAATGACACAATAATCTCAAAAAAATCAGAAACAGATGATTTTTTTCCTCATTTATTTATCTTATTTTTTTACATTTTTAAATATAAAGTTCTATTAAAAAAATAATTTAAAATATAAAAATTAAACCCGCAGATGGCGGGGTCGACGACCAGAAACAGATTATTATTATCATTACCAGATTTTGATCTCTTTCATTCGCTGTATTCGAACAAAAATATAAATACATATCCTTTGTCACAAGCCACCATCCGTGCCCGTATGGCAATTGAAATTATTTTTGCCTCCCATAACAAAATTATTTGCTTCAAAACACCTTTTGTTTCCAGTTCAAAGTGACTGTTATCTGTTCCACCCTGCGATTATGTGTATACAGGCGAATTGATTTCAAAACACGAAACGTTTTAATGAATACAATATGTCAAAAGGTGTTACAGCTTATCTCACGAGTGAAGGGAAGCGTGACGGGACGACAATAGATCGGTATGGAGTGTAAGGGTTCTGCCTGATGATGGAAGGTTTGATGATAAAATTGACGATGTTGGTAGCTTGATATCGATGTATCTGATCTGCGCTATGCGAGCCGTAAAAAGTAAATAGAGTAATTTAAAAATTATTAGGAGTATTTTCTATTTGGGGGTGTAAGAATTCCGCCACAGTATCCTCTACCTGTCTTAAGAGGCGACTAACAGGGATACTGGGGTAGCAGGGCGTACTGCGGGGGCGGTACCCTATGATAGCAACCCCGAGATTGGCGGCAGAGGACGTGACCTCTTAATTGTCGCGGACGTTCAAAATGAACGTCCAAATAGATTAATTGGAGGGCATACCAAGCCCTCCCAATTTAGAGGGGTCCATAATTGGACGATGCGCTGGGCGGCAGCGGACCATTAAGGATACTTCTGGCCCTGAGATGCCGCAAAACCGCCCTAAATGCGCGTGATGGTCACCGAGAGCTTTTATTCGGTATGCTGGCGTAGCCAGTGATCCCGACATACCCCTTACGGCCTCCCCCGAGGTACCGTACAGGGGAGCTTAAGGCGCTTTCCACTCTTGATAAAAAAAAGAGTATTTTCTATAGTAAAGGTCTCTAAATTCAGTTTTGGCCAATAACAACTTTAAAATGGTATATAACAGGGGTCGAGTCATTGCCGGTTTTCAGACTCATTTTGAGATTTCGGCACTATTTAATTGATACATACACAACCAGACAGGCATTTCCGAATTCACATTTAAGCGTACACAATTCTTTCAGTGTATAAATGTGTATATTTCCAGTACATACTTACATGTATACCTCGAAACGAATAAGGCACCAGCACAGAGCACATTCCTTAGAATTGTTAATGTAATACTCCTTTTAGTAAAGAGACCTGTAGTGCAGAGATAACTTTATTTACGTGCCTTGTTGCAAGAAGGATATCGCTTTCTTCCGGTTCCGGGCTACAGGAACGTGGCAGAGAGAACTATAGCTACGTGTTTTAGTAACAGTGTACATACTCAACCCTTTTATGGAACGGACTAACTAAAGTCCTTTTATTTATACTATCTTTTGACCGTAGCTTCGCTCGTGTCTTCATATTGTAAATATTTATCCGTAAAATCATAAAGCCTTTCTTGGCGAATATTTACAGTTTTTTTGGCATCGTGCGGTTATTGCATTGTGCCTTACATATTTCAAGTTGTTTAATATTTTAACAGTAACTAGTTCATTCCATTTAACTATGCTGTGTTCGAATCGATTTAGCAAATGATAATCCTGTGATGCGACACTTGTCTCGGTCACTCTAGTGGGTTATACTGAATAACGAAATTTATAAACATTAATTACAGATGTGTAGTTTAATTTGAAGATGTTTCAATTGTTTTTTAATCTTTTTTTTTTAATTAGGTTCTTAAATTTTGATACCAAATAAAGAATCTCAAGCGATGTTAGCATTTACCTGTTTTTTTTTTATTTAAAGGACTCAGTGTCGTATTATTTAGCCCTAATGCTATTTCACACCCAATTTTTTAAATTCAAACGCCTGCAAAAGCCTTTTTGACACAACAAAAATATTTTACGAAATCAACGTCCCGAACCCCAAAGGTCCTACAAGGCGTCATCCCACCGAAGTGCGACACTGAATGTTCACCTTAAGGCCACTCAAATCTGGGCCACGGGGCTCTAGTTACCTACCTGTCATTAAGGGGCCGTTCCACGCGTTCATATCGGGTTCGGGTCAAATTATTGTCCGCTCCAATTTTAACTGACGGCTTAATCAAATATGGCTTGCGTGACGTTTGGATACGGGTCGAGTTCCGAATGATCGTCTTTTGTTTTGTAGATTTGGCTATTTCTTAATTGAGTAGCAGGTCTATTAAGAGGTTTATTTGAAGGAGTAATGGGCTGGAGGTTTAGTCGCGTGGTCGAGGATTTCGGTGGTCGCGAGTCGAAAAGCAGGTACACACATCTGTACTTCAAAATCATGACGTGTGTATTCATAATGAATCGTCATGTGGAGTTAAGGAAAATATCGTGAGGAAACCTGCACACTTAACAGTATGCGTTGATAAACTTCACATTCCTAATTAATTTCTTGTGAATATTTTCATCACTGCTTATGAATGATGAAGAAGCAGTGATGAAGTGATTAAGCAGTGATGGCCTCGAGGTTTAGGCGCGCGGTCGAGAATCTCGGCGGTCGCGGGTTCGAACCCCAGGCACACACCTCTGACTTTTCGAAGTTATGTGTGTATTCAAATTGAATTGTCACTTGCTTTAACGGTGAATGAAAACATCGTGATGAAACCTGCACACCTAAAAGTTCTTATGAATTTCTTAGGTGTGTAGTCCGCTAACCCGCACTAGGCCAGCATGGTGGACTATGGCCTAAACCCTCTCAATGGTAGAGGAGACCCGTGCTCAGCAGTGGGCGAATATGGGTTGATGAAGAAGAAGAATATTTTCAAGCTTTCCAGTACATAATATCATTCAGGAACATAAATCCATATTATAATTGAAACTGTGTTGGGTCTGAGGTTTAACTCCGCGAGTCGAATGGTAAATAATTAACCTGATACTTTGGCAATACTTTGCTGTACATCAGTCCAAATTATCACATCTAATTTAAAATCATTTAATACCATATTCTTCCTTAATAATTATTCCTCCCTCAGAATTACACAATCACTCTCCTCACTCCTTTCGCCTCGCATAAAATATTCTCCAAGGCACCGCTTTAAGAATAAGGATAGTTTTTCTGTTTTATTTTCAACGGGAACAAATTGGCCGAACCCACGGGAATCAATTGTACTGGATGTGCGTCCGTGAGATTTCCAAGGATCAATTTTGTTTATTGAACCTCCCGGGCTGACTCTCGAGACGGGAATTTGAAAATAATTCCACTATTGAGCCAGGTAGTTTGTCGTGCACTTAGTGAATGCACACACTTCAGTTACGTGATATAAAATAGCTTGCACGGAATATAATTAGGGTTAAATATGACCCTGATGGATTTTTTCCTTGGTCAATGATGTTAGTATATTTCAACAAGAATATTTACTGTTTATCAATCAGTAAATTTGCTCAAAGATCGGATATAGATTGTCCACTAATAACAACAATTAGGTGTAATATAACATCTATTCCAACAGATTTGATTCTGCCTTTATACACTAATGTATAAGACCCGTAAATAACTACATTATGGGCATACACATCTTCGTATAATTACCATAAAACACGACAGTCTACTGTGCATATGAAACTACAGAATTACATCCTATATGAAAACACTATCCAATAGTAAAATAATGACACAGTTTATGCACACGAAACGTTAAAAATTGTAAAGTTCTGTCGGTATAATACTGTGGCACAGCGGGCGCGCGGTGCCGTGAGATCTCGTCCATCGCAGTCCCGCGCGAGGTCATTAGTTCGGCTAAAAGATAATAATAATAACATTGGGAGCAGTTGGCAAGCGTGGGCCGACAATACACCACCACTGAGAGACGTAAGGTCTAAGTGATGAGAGAAACGGTTTTAAAACTTAACGCTGTATTGCGTTTGGAAAGTCCTGCGATCTTTTGCTATTTTTTAAGCGTATAAGGAGAGAAATAGACCAAATATCATATGCTTAAGATATATGAAATTAGGAATATTAGGTGAACGTTGTTTTGATCTGTGATTGTGCTAGCAATGTGGTCAAATTCACAATAAAGTATTACGATATTTTTTCAATTAAAGATTGTATACGTCGTTATGACGGGAACAACAGGTTCGCCGCCTTTAAAGTGGTCTAAAAGACCTAGTGAAGGAGGCAGCCATGCACCTCTTCGTACCCCTTGGTGAGTGTATGTGTATGTATGAAACATGATTGTGGATATTATCCTCCGCTTATGCGTATTTTCAAATACAATGTGTTTCGCTTATGTCTTGTACTACACATGAAAGTCGACAGACGCAGCAAGCACCTCATAAAATATTATAACATGGGAAAAAAGCGTCCTCGTATACCCAGCCGACTTAATTGTTATGGGATATATGAAAACTTTTAAGGGAATATTTTCACGTGAAACAGCCGTTTTGCAGCACGAGCGGCGCAGACAAATTGAATTAACTGGCTTTTTGATTTTAATCTTAAGTGTTTTCGTCAATTTGTTCATTGGAAGTAGGTGCGCAAAAGCAATTTAAATTAATTCGCGAAAAGTCTGCTTTCGTAAAACGTGGTCTACGAAACGTGGCTAAGATTGAATTGCTACTGGAGAATTATTATTGATCATTTCTTGTCAGCAGATACTTCATTTGGAACTGCATATAATATCTACATTTAATTGCAACTTGACGTTTTCCTAACAGCTATACGTATAAAATGTATGGAAACCGTCAATTTTTTTTTTTATGTCGGAATTTTCTTTAACGCCAGGGGTTTTTAATGACTTTAGATATTACTTTCCTTAGTTTCCGAACACGTTAAAAATACACCTGTAAATATGTACTTCATATCTTCAAAAAGATTTATTAGCAATCACTAGAATTAAAATATTCTATTCAACGACACAAATCCTTTAAAATTCAAACGTCTGCCAGTTACTCATGAGCTGGACAGGAATTGTGCAGCGGAACTGTGATATTAGCACGTGAACCGGATCGTGTTCAATCGAATTAGCACCGACGTGCCTCTTACATCAAGTGTCATTATTGTGCGCTTCACGTGGACACGATTACTGGAATTGATCGCATTAAACGAACTCAAGCATACGGCTGTAGGGATGTGAGGGAATAATCCATTCATAGATACAGCATATGCATTACGTATGTATTACATGATACGTAAGTTCTCTTAAGCGTCGTGAAAGAGGGGTGAATAGACTCACTGTTGTCCTTCTCGGCTACATGTCCAGACTTCGTTCTAATAATGAGATATAATTAATAGAAGAACCCAATAGCCATTAACCCCTAACCATGAGAGTGAAATCAGAAGCTAAAAAATTTCCTCGGTCGGAGTATTGAACAAATATAACAATATCCAGTAAACTCTAAACTAAACCGAGAACACCTAAATCATTCTTCAAAATAGATCTACCTTCGACAGGCAGATACGAAATCTACTAAAAACTAGCACTTCCACCCAAACCCACACAAAACAATCTTCAAATGCCAGTTAAGTTGGGTAATCGATGTGAAAAAGTGGCGAGTGAGCCAGCGCTCGGTCACTCACTGCGGAACAATTTGCAAGCGAAGCTCCATCGGCTCCATGTAGCTACATTCCACAACCGAACCAGTTTTCAACCGAAACATATTGATTTTCCATCCATAAATGTTTTGCGGCGAGAGCGACGTGACAAGTATTTTGGGGTTTATTGAGTGACGAGAAATTGAAGTCCACTTGATATCCTGATTTAAAATTGTAATTAACATCGGTTGAAATTTTAGTAATGGCTCTGAGGTTCAGGCATGCAATAGATAATCTAGAGGGTCGCGGATTTAAACCCCATACACCTCTGACTTTTCGAAGTTTCGTTATACGAAAAGAATTATATAAACAGTAGGTAAAACATGCACATACATAAACATGCACAAGCAGTGATGGCCTCGAGGTTTGGGCACGCGGTCGAGAATCTCGGCGGTCGCGGGTTCGAACCCCAGGCACACACCTCTGACTTTTCGAAGTTATGTGTGTATGCACATTGAATTATCACTTGCTTTAACGGTGAAGGAAAACATCGTGATAAAACCTGCACACCTAAGAGTTCTTAGGAATTTCTTAGGCGTGTAGTCCGCCAACCCGCACTAGGCCAGCGTGGTGGACTACGGCCTAAAACCCTCTCAATGGTAGAGGAGACCCGTGCTCAGCAGTGGGCGTATATGGGTTGATGAAGAAGAAGAAGAAGAAGGTAAAACATGGCGATTGCACACCTTCAAGTTCGTAAGAATTTCTTAGGTATTTTGTCCGCTAACCTGCACTAGGCCAACGTGGTGGACTTAGGCCTAAAACCTTCTTAGTCATAGAGGAGGTCCGTGACCAGAAGTGGGGCGTATGTAGAGTGATTATGATGATGGAGTAATGTTTGTATGACACAACAATATGTAGTCTATAGATTACTACCACACGTATACATTAAACTAAAGGATTTATTTTTGCAACGACCGGTATAAAAATTCCTGGATAATAAATTACTGAGTCGGAGTTTTAGATTGGATACGTGGAACAAATCTTACATTATTTATTCTCAAGCCTCTTGACTGGCGAATAAAATCATACTTGTAAAATGTTACATTTTTCATTAAAAATAAAAAGATTTATCATGATTTCTTTTTAATTAAAAAAAAGTATTTTATTATCACCTTGTTATTTTATGGGAATATTATCGCAATTATCAGAGGTAGTTTCACTTCACCGCTAAAGCATAAATAAGAGGAAACATCAATAGAAAGCTTCCGTAGCATAGCTAGCTAGACACTAGATCAAGAATTTGTTTGCTTTTACGAATTGTCAGATTCACAGAATATTCATTTCGAATCAGTCTCCCATTCTTTTATATATCACTAAACTTGCATCTTTATAAGAAAAATAAGAGTACTTTATTTACTTTCTTAATTAACAATTTTTAAAACACACAGTCTTTATTACGTAATTTTTTTAACAAACTTTTACTCCTTACCCACTGAGACATACTGATATAAAAAAGACTTCACAAAAACAAATAATTTCAGCGGCCAGAGTAAATAAAAACTCAACAATTCTTTGTTCTCCAAGCGCCCTAAAACGTTGATATGTGTCCCGCAAAAGAAAATATCTCAAATGGCATCGAATGTGGGGTACAAAGGAGTCGGTGAGAAAGGTCAAAACACTCGGGAGTTTCAAAGAGAATCCGATTTGTGCGCGTATGTTTTATTTTTATTTTAATCCTACCATTCTGAGCTCAGAAGCTGAGCAAAGCTCGTCGGATAGCTTGCCGAGTAAATCTTTATTACTGTTGTAAGTGACAAGGGCGCATAGGAGACGCAATAATATTTTACGATCGAATTAAAAAAGGATAGTGAGTTTAAACTTCATAACAGTAGTGTCTCGTTGGTCTGGTCATATTAGATCTACAAAACTTAATTTAGGATTAGTTCTATATATTTAATAGTTTTGGTTTAATATTTTATCACAATATTCATGCAGAAAATAATACTGGTTTATTTACGATATTGGATTAACCAACAGATTTTTTATAACTCACAACCCTACAACAAAGAAAAAGAAGAGTAAAAGTGATAGAGACTGAATAACGATATTATGGAGAATTTAGTGATAAAATTACGAACACAATTTTTAAAACGTCATCTAACAGTCGAAACATTTGAGTCGGCAGCAAAAAACGGTCAGCATTTTACACCGCATCTAAGTTCATGGCCTTACCGCCAAAACAAATTGTTGTTTAGCGGTATAAATCCAATCGTGTCCAATGCTTTATCGTAAATTTGTTGCAACGAGCCGGCGGTCCGTGGCTTCCCACAAACTGAATTATTCTCCGGCCCCACTAGATGTTTTGACTTATTCAATTTAGTAGTCGTCGGTTCGATTCCCCGGACAGGTCGGCTATAAAGTGCACAGGACAAAACCCCTTCACAATGAATACTTGGATGAGGTAGTGGCGCTCGTTTTTCCGCCCATTCATCTTACTTACTTGTTTAGGTTTTTCTCGGAGAAAATCTAGATTTATTTCATGACAAAGCTGGAATCTGCCGCTTTAAGACGTACTTTGCTCGTGTGAGAAGTCGTCTTTTATGAAGTGACTGTAACTTTGTACACTGGGTGATAATACTGTGTCATAAAGGTAAAACTCGCGTGTAAAACTTTGAGCGCGAGACTTAGTGGAGTATTAAATAAAAGATTTAACCTATTTCACCCTTAGAATTTGTTACTACGTTTCAATATCTTGTATATAGGAACGATGTTAATGTTAATAGAGCTTCATCTGTCTCTAAATTTAATACTTTATGTTTAAGGATGTAAAACTCGCTTTTCCGTATAAAAATGTAGAGTCGTTTATTAATTTCAATATTCCAGGGCAAACACGATTTGGTAGAGACAGTGATACCGCAGGGAGAGGTGGGTAGAGTCTGTAGCGATTTGCCGTGATTTATGTCGCAATTCCGGCAGCCCGGCCCGTTTTACGGCAACAAATATTTTGCTCTTTGAGTTTATATAAATTTCACTCCATGGAAATTTTATTAAAGCCGTTAAAATATTATTAAGGTGGCGCCCGGACGGAATGAGATAGAGTTCTTCATCGTCCGATGTGGAAAGCGCACTTCAAGTTTTGATGTTGTTTAAGGTAATAATTAATCGAATGTATAATAAAAAGCTAGTTACGATTACGAGGATACGATTTCATGTCAATAAGGTTTATCAAACTCAGCGAATTTATCCTATCATACTTATTTACTTAAAGTTGTCGCTCGTTATAAGTTTTTAAATAAAGAATAGCAGTGATAAAAAATATGGTTTTCAATAAGTATCTTAAAGAACACAAAATATGTTTTTTTCATTACTCCTTAAATCTTCCTAAATTCTTTCAGTCTCACCCAGAACTTAACATTGAATAGAAGCAGTAAGTTCATTTCAAAGCTAATTCAGGCTATTATGCTAAGCAAATGACGCGTTGTCTTATCTCGGCCTTGGCAGAGGGCATTAACTGTCTTACAACGAGTACAATTAACGAGAATTAATATAAACGATGATTTAAAGAAGTACATTTGACATCTTGAGAATCATACGAATTTCCATTGAAAATATCTTTTTCCTTCAGTTGGTAGAGTCTCGAGACGTTTTAATACATTAAATACATCAAGTCTATCTATCTAATCTAGACAGCCCCGTGGCGCAGTTGGCTAGACACCAGCTTGCGAAACGAGCGGCCGCGGGTTCGATCCCCGCACCAAGATAAATGTTTGTGTGATCCACAAATATTTGTTTCGGATCTGGGTGTTTGTGAGACCGAAAAGTCTCTCGTAGTTTCTGATACCCACGACACAAGACTCGTATCTTAGTGTGGGGTCAGGACTATGTATGTGACTGTTGGGTGTATTTATTTATTGAATTTGTATTATCAAGTTGGCTTTAAAACTTGATGTTATTTATATAATATTTAATTATAATTTACTTATCGTGAAAATAATATATAATGTAGAAACTTGCTAGTCTTACTAGCTCTCCCAAGAATTATGACTGCTTTATTCTACTAACCCATTTGACGGCGGTAGATTAAAGTATAGTCTTAAAAAAACAGTACATTTGTTTGTGAATTATTGCTGATATATTTTTTCAATACTGATTGATTATATTGGGGCATGAATATTACTTTTGAAACATCAATTTTCCTGTGAATTGTTAATTTGTTTTTACTCTGTCACGCGTACACTACTTAACTGATTTACATAACTTTTCAAAAATCCGTTAATAATGCTGCAAAAAGTTATATAGTAGTTTGCATAATGATAAAAAGAATACATAATCAGTAAGCACATAGGCAGAAAAACCAAAAGAAAGATATTTTTATTCATGACTAAACAGATTTACTTGTTGAATTGAAGATACTTTTCTAATAATTTTAAAAGTGACTAAAAATTTTCGATTTATCTCAGTTCGGTTCGTTTGGGGTAATTTGTTTCGCCCTCTCCTCAGTTCCTCACCCATTTTTTTATCTACCGTCCTATCGTACCACTTCTTCGATAAAGTGACGTCAAAAAGCACAAACAAGCAATGTCAATTAAATTTGATCATGATTGTAAAACTCAATCTACTGATCGGCGCCCCCTTGTATCCAACGTAATGTGTTGCTATAACTCTTCAAATATATGTTTAAACAAAAAAGTCTATGTTCAGTAAATCATGCCACCATTTTAAAAGGATTCTATTTTTCTTGTTATATTTTTTGATATGAGGAAACGGCGAATATATTCGGGGCTAGCTTCGTACAAGCTCAAACTTTTGAGTTTTTGACAATTAATTTCTAAACGATTTTCTTTACGAAATAGATTTAATCTAGAAGCGACTTCTAACTGCAATATTATTTTGAAATCACCCAGATAATAATATTAAATTTAAAAAAATTAAATAATAAAATAAATAAGTTTTAAGTGTTTAATATAAAAAATTAAACATTTTACAAAATACATCGTGTAATATTGAGTAGCAATATATATAGATATATTTTCTAAATATCCACCCAACCTGCAATCCGCGCCACCTGCACGAAACTGTTCCATATATAACAAATGCAATACGACTCAACAATACAAATACTCTTCAAAACTACTCTTCAAAAGTTATTTGTGCAAACGTCATAATTCATACTTCACCCGCAACACTGAATATTGAGATTTCAGACGGTTTTAATATTCGCCGCGGGAGATTTGCATATTTGGCCAATATGCAAATAGTCCATCAATCGACGCCGATACGTTGCGGCCCGATAGCGTCTGACAAAGGTGCGCGCCGGCGAGTGTAAACACACGGGCTGTTGTTGCGGACGGGGCCGCGAGCGCCGGGAAATAAACCGCCGCAAACTGTTTGTGTCCTTTAGATTTACATGCACCGCAGATTTTGTCAGCGTATTTATCAAGATTCTGCTTTTGGTTTTATATTGTAACATCGGTTTGAATCGCCGTAATTGAGAAATATGTAATAAAAAAGTGTGCGTGCATTGCATTGCATTTAGTATTATATTATGCTATAAAATAAATTATTTGATCCAGTTAATGGCTTTGTTTTTTTCTTCTGCGAGATTGAATAATAATAACTTATAATAGGTTTATACGTTAAATTTCGATATAGACATACAAATTCTTAAAACGCTCTCTATAATACTAATTTCAGTTTCAATTAATGTAATTACATTTAGTTTGACCATACAAGTGAATGATTTTTGTAATTTGTTAGCATTATATTGTGTTCTTAAATATTTTTGCATTATATTCGCATGATATCAAAAAAATATATAGAAAACTTGAAATTTAGTTTAGTTTTTTAATTATTTATTATTAATGATTTTAGGATGGACGCTAACGTAATACAATACTTATTATACAGGGTGTATTTAGACCGTGATCGAAAACTGAGGCAGGTAATAGCGAGGGTGATCACAAACCCAGTGGTGATATTAAAAATCCTGACAAAAAATAAAAATTTTGACGTTTTCCATACAACCATCGGTGTTAAAAGTATGTGGTTTGTATGGAAAACCTCACAATTTTTATTTTTTGTCGGGATTTTCTTTAATGCCAGGGGGTTTGTAATCACTATAGCTATTACCTGCCTCAGTTTTCGGTCACGATCTACATACACCCTGTATAATATATATTTGGTTAGAATGTGGAAGAAGAGTACAATGAAATCCAATGAAATAATTGTCGAGTTTATTATAGCTTTTATTTTTTATATACTGAAGTATTTAAAATGGACAATACAACATAAGCATTTTATCACAATAATAATCAAATGTTCTGTCGTTAGTATCAAACACTAAGAGACTGTCCGAACTTACGGTATTATTATTTGATTCTTGTTTTTTACATATTTTTTCTAAGAAATCTACCAGGACTTTCACAAAGGATTCTACGATTGATTTGGTATTTCGAACCCACCACAACATATTACAGTTGCAGCTTAAATAGACGACATTAGTGGCATGCATTTTAGCGTCTTTTACTTAAGACGTGCCGTGTTAAGAAATCTCTCCGTATGTAACTACCCCGCCTACGCACGAGAATCTTTTGTATTTAAACAAACAATGTTAATGACCTGGGCTATGTATAATTAAGTTTATTTTAAGTTATAGAACGTTAAATGATTTTTAGGTCCTTCGTCTCCATATATCACTATGTAATGATAGAAAGACAAAATAGATTTCAGAGCTAAAATGAAGTCTGGTGAAAAGATGTCTACTATATTTTGGTATGTCAGAAAAAAATCTTAATACATACACCGCCAGGTAATGATCAGTTTCTAGTAATTGACCGCATTTGTAAACAAGTTCAGTTTATGTTTACTTAAAAAATCATAACTAAGGGCATTATATAGTTGTGCTTACATATGCATGTATGTCTTATTAGATTGAGTTTAGTAAGAGATTATGTAACCTCAGGCTTGTATTCGCCGAAGGAAAAAGGCAAAGGCGCATTTCTTTTCCAGTAACGTGATCGTTTTTTTAGGCACATTTTCAGACTCCAAAAATAACCGACACTGTTTTATTTTTCAGTTTAATAAATGGATTTTCGAACGCAGATTGATAGGACCTTAGAGACGTTTGCACTCAATTTTATCCCGGAAATTTGTAAAGTTCTTTACCGTGTTTTTGATATAATTTACCATCTATACTTATCTAAAACCTCGGCCGAGGTTTTCTTCTAATAAATATTCGATACATAAATCCTCACTACTTTAGATACTTATCAGCATTATTTTAAAATGCGCTGACGCTAAGATCGGCGTGCTCATTTCGAGCCGCAATAAAAGAACAAAGGCCGTTAAGCGAGATCTGTAAAATAATGGCACAGCAATTGTGCTATAATAAGAGTCTTAGCACTAAAAAGGCATGTTGGTTTTAAATTTCCCGCCTATAGGGGAGCTAGGGGAGAGTGGGGAGAGAGAGGAACCAGCCGTCGGCCGCGATTCGTCTAATTTATGTACATAATTTGTTTAACAAAACGACCTCCGTGTTTTTGCCACCGCCATTATTAATTGTTCAGGATTCGCGATTTTTTAATACTTTTGATTGATAGACGAGTGTTGTTGGGCTGTTTGTTTTTTGGAGTTTGTTAAATTTGGTATAGCTACGTATTGACTGCATTTTTATGAAGTGTTATTGTTTTAAACACAATGTATTTAAAAATATTTAAGCCTCTGTATAGAGTGATTAGGTGATTAGGTGGTATTAGCCTCGAGGTTTAGGCGCGCGGTCGAGAATCTCGGCGGTCGCGGGTTCGAACCCCAGGCACACACCTATGACTTTTCGAAGTTATGTGTGTATTCAAATTGAATTATCACTTGCTTTAACGGTGAAGGAAAACATCGTGATTAACCTGCACACCTAAAAGTTCTTAGGAATTTCTTAGGTGTGTAGTCCGCCAACCCGCACTAGGCCAGCGTGGTGGAATATGGCCTAAACCCTCTCAATGGTAGAGGAGACCCGTGCTCAGCAGTGGGCGTATATGGGTTGATAAAGAAGAAGAAGATAGAGTGATTCTTAGCTTCTGAAATACATATTATAATGATTTAGTAGACCCAACAGTCACAGTCATAATTCAGACTTGATAATAAACCTGAGTTTTCCAAGTTATGTTCACGGTTTCCTAAAAGCCTATTTACTTACAAAATGTAATCTGTCTAATCCCTTCATTCAAGCCTAGAATTTAGATAGTGTTCCAATCCGTCTGCTTTCCTTCGTAATAAAAGTAATTAGCGCTCACGGATGTCTAAGCTGTTGAGAAACGCTCTCAGATGCACTATATTGAAATTGATTGAGTCTAAACTGTCTTAAGCTTGTAGAATCACCTATTATCTAAAGCACGCAGTCGAACCAGTTAATCATGCTGTGAATGGCGCGATTTGATAGAGTAATGGTTTAGACATAGCTCAAAGATGTACTTGATTTTGATCGATTAAAGATGGCAGTGTGGTATAAATAGCTGTTATATCTTGGGACTCCTTGTGCTGGAAAATGGTTTAACGATTTTTGTATGAAGGTTTTCTTAAGATTTTTTTATTTACCCGTCTAGCAATGCGATAATAAACTACCCAACATAAACTAGGCAGTTAAAATGTTAAATAGTTTTTTTTAATATTTTCACCAATCTAC
The DNA here is from genome assembly GCA_030295005.1 of Cephonodes hylas. NCBI lineage: Eukaryota > Metazoa > Arthropoda > Insecta > Lepidoptera > Sphingidae > Cephonodes > Cephonodes hylas. The sequence continues at coordinate 13,674,727 of AP025367.1, read as the reverse complement.
TACGTCAATTGTTTTTCAAAGGTATTTAAAATTGTAAGATTTTGGTTGAAATTTAAATATGCTTTCCTAAGCCTTGTATTGCTTAATTATATTTGCGGTCCGTTCTAGTTTCTTCTAATTACAAATACAGTTACCTCTGATACAAAAACAAACTATCATTAAAACGTTGTAGCTGCATAACTTACAGTGAAACCAACTCGAACATTACTGTACAAGGCAGACCAGACCACAATAGTATTCGCATTAAATGGCGAAGCAAACTCCTAACGCGGCACAACAGATGCACTTGATGATATTTCTCAAGATTTAACACCAAGTACTGGGGATTCAAGTTGCAGATTTTCGCTATATCTGTTAATACTTGAGTCGAATTCAGTGATCGCACAGTTTGATAGAGATTGGCGATTCATTGTTAATTGATATGGTGATGATTGGGGAACACTTGTATGAAAATCTACTTATGCAAAGTTTGAGATATGTTTTTGAGTTTTGTTACACTATTTATTTGTTAATTCGAAAAATATAAAGCCAAGTGCAAGTTACTCAATCATTTCATATCTACATCAGAATAATACAAACTTTGAATAGTTCTTGATCAATATTTATTTTATTGATTTTTTGTGTAGAGTCAGCTATAAAACCAGTCCATTTTACTTCGAACAGTGATAAATGGCAGAACTTCACCTATAAACTATACATCAAATGTAAAGTGTAGATTGTAATTTTTTAAACATTTTTTATTATCCACCATATAGATATGACGGAGACGATATCTCCTACATATAAAGCAACGGTAGTTTTCGCAAATAATAGTTTTCACTAATTACTCTCAGAAGATTTTTTCTACATTTTGTAAATTAAAGACAACTTATTTAGAATTGAATTACATAATCATTATTATAAATAGGCCCCTTCTATGAAATTAAACCCTCGGACTCTTTGTCGAATGTTCCTATTTATTCCAATACAGCAATAAGACACGTAATTAAGGTAGACTTAATAAATATTTTTTCTAGAACTTACCCCTATTTCAATACTGAAATCCCAACCCGAACTGTCCAGGAAAACTTCTAATTAACACGACTCGATTCCCAAGTTTCAGTAACAAATAACTATAAAACTGACTAGGTCAAGCAACTCTCGGATCCAGCGTCCGCGCCCCAGATATATAATAGACAAACACATTAATTTCGCAAATTAATGTAGCGCGAAGTTGGAAGGCACGAACAATCGCTAGTTGTTTAATAATTCTTCGTCTAAGTCCCATATTAATCCCATTAAGGCCGCTGTGGGATGAGAGCCAACTGGGTGATTGTTGAATTGCGACATATACATTTGTTGCGCCAAATTACAACTATATCTGAGAGAAAAATGGCACTCTGGGAACGAGAGACGACGTCCTCTTTTGTTACGTAAAGGCTTAAATGGCTTGCGTTGAGGCCAAATTAAATTTAAACCTACAATGTTGCTGTAGTTACTTGAATTTGGAGGAATGTCTGGGACGGATTTTAAGTGTCTTTTCTGTGTTATTATTATCACCTTCTTCCATTCTATGTCCCACTGCTGGAATAGGAACAATATCCCTTAAGGGAGCTTAAACCTTTTACAGCCCGTTAGCTCGCTACGGATTTGTAGACGAGGTATGTTCAATTTTTTTTTGTGAAAACTCTCAAGATGAGTAAAGATTACGATGATTTTCTTACCTATTACATTGAGTTAAATCGTAGTGTGTGTGTCTTATGTTTATTGAAGAATCTTTGACTACCACTTCTAGCATACGGGCATGACCATGACTATTACCTAGATCATCAAAGAACCAAACTTCCAAAAAACATAGTTAAGCTATAACTAGAATTAACAGCGCGTGGCGCAGTCGGCTGGGCAACACAACGCAAAACGGGAGGCTGCGGGTTTGATACCTGCACAAAGACAAATGATTTGAATTTGATTTCGGTCTGTCTGATTGTGAAACCGAAAAGTTTCTAGTACATAGTTTCTGACGACACAAGACTCGCATATGTACATAATATGTCGATACAGAACTATGAATTACATAATATGAATCCTAAAGCACCTTAGGTACATACAATTAAAGTTATTAATACAATACCATCAGCAAGCATTAAGTCTCCTCGTCTCGATGACGTTAACTAATTAAATACAAACGGGGTAAGCGTATTAACAAGTTCCCATACAAATTAAATCATGTACCGTGCAGTATATTATTGTAACATTGTTTCAGAATTAGCTCGCGACCTTCCACGCCTGTTTACTTGTAATTACTAGCGAACGGTACGCTCACTTAATCTATTCGTGCAGGGAATAAAATTGAGATATGCTTATAGAACTACAGATGGAAATCAAATAAATCAGTGACATACAAAATATTATACAACTTAGTTGTGGGATCAGGATATTCTCATTTATGTGTAAAATCGGTTTTGATAAATAAAGTTTTATTATTATTATTGTAACTATACTCAGACGTACTGTATGTATGTATGAACAAATGTTTAGAAATCTGCCCAACTTCAGAAATTATTGGCTCCCACACAAAAATATATTCCTTACATAATCTCATGCCTAGGTTTTTCCGAAGTGATGCATTTCTACACCCACATTGTATATACCCCCATATACTAATCAGACCCACGTAATAATGAGCGAATTTACTGCCATTTTTGGGCGCCAAACCCATAAAAACGTCGCCCGACGTGTTCTCAGGAATCGAAGCCGGGAACATTAGATTGCTCGGCACATAGTTATTTAATCGCGAGGCCGGCAGTCATTTTAACCTATCCAATCAAATTTGCTAGGGCCTCTTGACCCGCCAAATTAAAAAAAGTAACTACATAGAATAGGAATATATGCAGGCCGTGATAGATAACAAAGACAGGTAATAGCTATGGTTACAAACCCCGTCTAAAAACAGAAATTGAAGTTTACGAAGCTATGCTACATGCAATCTGTTTCGAAACATAAGGTGTACATTTTTCCCTGAATATAAAACACATGTACATATGTATGTCAATGTCGCGTGTGGGGGGTTACGTGTATGTTTGCGTTCCGCTTCACCGAGCACAACGACGTGCCGAAACACAGGTCGCTCGCATCGAGACTACATCCCCTGGGCTGGCGGCGACTTATTTGCTGAAATAACTCTATATTTATTTGAATAATTTTTACCTTTTATATACCTGCTGATTGTATATTTTTATCCTATATGTATATAAAGCTTGATGGGAAATTAAGGCAGGTAATAGCTAAGGTGACCCAAAATTCCATGGTGTTAAAAAATTCTAAAATCAAAATTAAAAAAAATACATTGTTAGGAAAACGTCAAAATTTTGCCCTGCAAACCTAAAAAATTCTTAGGATTCTCCTAGATGTTAGTACACCAACTCGCACTAGACCAGCGTGGTTGATTAAGGCCCAAACCCTTCATATAGTGGCGGAGACCCATGCCCAGCAGTGGGACTTGTATGGGTTGATGATGAAAAACCGTGGAAAAAATCCTTTACAGTAAATACATAGATCATACAACGAAACAAACGTGCAACCTTTCCGTAAATTTCTACTACAGCTGTCGACACAGCTGCTACAGCCATTCTTAAGAAACTTTCGATTTTCCGACACAAAGATATCCTGCGTTATTTTACCCCATAAGTTTATATGCGACAAGTTTTGTAACATTTTATAGATCGTAAAATTGGGGTTCGATGATGACAATGTAGATATATGTATAAATGTACCTGCCGACGGAAAGTTTCCGGACAAGCATCTTATTTAATTTTGTATGAGTATACGATCCTCTTAGACATTAAGTGGATCTATAACGAAGGTGAAATGTTTGTTTATATGTTATTTGTATAATGTGGTTATCATCTTTTCTTTGACTTGCCTCCCTACCTCCGCCCATTGTTGACGAAAAATAAAATAAAATCGTCAACATCGTCATTTCTAACGTAACGGCCGTGCAACAAAATTAACTTTTTCAAGTATTTTCTTAATTTTTTTTATGAAAACTGGATTATTTTTTACATCATTTTGATTTATAGAAGACATTATATTATTTCTACATAATTTTATTTGGCTCTGTGTGTGGCTCTGTGTGTTTGTGTTTCGTAGCTTATGACAGTTGATACCCAGTATGAGTCAGTGCTATCAAAGTACCTAACTGTTAGCGTATGCCGTATGTATTAATGTGATATATTTATTTAAGACCTTCTTAAAACATTGAAAAGTGATAACACTAAGAAGTAGCGTATAAATTAAATTACTCGACAGTATATTATTCTACTTCGTCTCTTTTAATGGTTATAGTGTAGTCATCATCATCATCGCCATAATCATTATTAGCTATAAGCCTCTCACTGCCGGTCACAGTTCTCCTCTAAAACTGAGATGTATCCTTCTCCGATGCATCCAAATGTATCGCTACTTTATGTATACATGTCGCCTTCTACCCCACAAGGGACAAGTAAAGAGTACGCCAAAACAATTGCCGGCGATGTATTTAGAACATGTTGTGTATAGTAGAGAGGGTCTCTGCTGCAGCGGGCGCGGCGCATTATTTTGTTGAATTTGTCGGAAGCGCGAGCATTTGCGGATGTAACTCGCCCGCCGAATGTGCTTCCCGCAAGGAATGTTTGTTTCGTCTGTAGGTTTTGTGTTTCTTTTCAATTATGATTTTGGAAATATTTCATTGGATGGAATTTGATTAGGTACTTAATGAATTGAACTTGAATTCAATTAGACAATGAAAAATTGAATTGTTCTATATAACTCGTTTTAACGAGACACTTTGGAAATATTTGGAGGGGCTTATCTGCAGTAGAGGTCGTATTTTGGCTTATGATATTAACGATTAAAGATTTGATCAATCCTTTAACCTATAAGTAGATAAATGTGGTTTCAATAAGTAAGCGTATTATATAATATCTTAGAATAATAATTATCTCTTATCATCTTAATAATAATTCTGGGTACAAAAATTCGACCAATGTTCCTACACTTAACTCTTTTGAAACTTAAAGAAAGAGAAAACAAATATATCCTATAAACCTAACCCGTATTTCCATCACTAGATGCTCTAAACTGCCAAATATAAGTTAAACTATTTCATTGTGAGCAGGCAACAAAGGATTTGAATCCAGAACAGTGTGCAGTGTGGCCAACATGCCGGACAATTTGATCCGACGCACAAGTAGGGTGGCAACACAAAGCGCCCCAGTCGGGACATTGTGGGCAATACAAATATAGTACTTTTTGCGCCACAAACGTATTCATAGCGATAATGTAGACCTATTGTTATTGTTGACTTTTAATGCTTACTCTAAATCATAGTCATTCTATAGAATTTTTTGGCGGTGTACTGAATATTGCAGAAATAATTTCATTGTGAATATTCTTCGATGTCTCACAGTTATGCTCGATTTTAAACTATTAAAATATTTTTTTTCTCCTGGAACAGGGAGGGTAATGATTATTATCTATTTTTTAGCAATATGTCAATATTTTTTATAGTACATGCCGTGCAATCTAGAGGTCCCGGTCTCGATTCCCAGGCAATGGGTCGAACAATGTATCATTGCATTACAGAGGTAATACGGAGTAAGGAGTAGGGAGGCTGGAAGCATGTCCGAAAATCGACTCGCCAATTATTACGTGTGACTGACACATGGGCACCTAGCAATTCATTTTCCTACCACAAATAGAACAGCTGGAAGTATTTGCGTATTTCTTGGCAATAATCCTGGGATCTCATTGTTTTAGTGTCCGATGTGTATCAAGACAATGCAGCCAATTTGTGGCCGGTATTACATCATATCGCATTACACACGTGTGTATTGACGCTTAGGATGGAACGACCACACTTCTTCTTCTTCTTCTTCATCAACCCATATACGCCCACTGCTGAGCACGGGTCTCCTCTACCATTGAGAGGGTTTAGGCCATAGTCCACCACGCTGGCCTAGTGCGGGTTGGCGGACTACACACCTAAGAAATTCCTAAGAACTCTTAGTGTGCAGGTTTTATCACGATGTTTTCCTTCACCGTTAAAGCAAGTGATAATTCAATGTGAATACACACATAACTTCGAAAAATCAGAGGTATGTGCCTGGGGTTCGAACCCGCGACCGTCGAGATTCTCGACCGCGCGCCCAAACCACACATTTGCATCTATTATGTTATACATTGATAATGTGAAAAGTAAAGTTTTAAACAAAAAAATATATTAAAAATTCTGTTTAATTTATTTAAAAAATAATAATAATTACTTAATCATCAGCGCTGCATTAGTGAAAGTGATCCTAGAAAAAATAAATATTTGTAGGTATTTTATGTACCAAAAGTAATAATTTTATCTATTTTATATCAAGGATGAAAAATATACCAGTGTGCATTTATTTATATTTCACTTCAATTTTTTAAATAAATCACAATTTAAATGGAGTGACGACCACTAAATAAATATTACGATTATCTCTCCAGTCGGCAGAATTACGGCATCCTATTCGAGTATTATCAATATTTACAAGATAAAAGCTGCAAATTGAGCTCTAGGGAATGCAATATTCGGGGCCGGGCGGGCGACCGCGACTCACAAATCCAATCATAGAGCATTCTCTGAAACGTATCCTTTGTGCTGAGTTGTCGCACAAACAAGCGCCCACTCTTGTGTAGTTTTTATCTGATTTAATAAACTAGTGGACGGTATTGCGATGCTGATGGACGCTCGCTTTGTGTTGCCAAACTCACTTTTAATTGTTTACTTTGTCTGCGAACGCTGACGTACAGTTCACGTGAATGGATAAAGCGAAATTAAACTGACTGTTGATGTTTATTTTTAATAAGAATTTTTAATATTGTAACATTTTTTGTAGATTCATAAAAAATATTTTCGTAAGAAAATGTAAGTTTTGTGATTAAAATAATGTTATGAATCTTAATAAAAAATGATGTTTTAAACACATCATTAATGACATTCTTATTTATTTTTAATTAATCATTGCAGTTCCATGCATTTCGCAGCAACTACACAAATTAAATTTCAATTAAACTCTGCACAAACAAAGTTATTCGTGAGGATCAGAATTTTCGTGTCGGGGCACGTTTCATATTTTCTTTAAGTTTAATTTGCATTCCCACGTTATAATATGGAACGGAGCGGAGCGCTTAAAGCAATTGCTGTGGTATTAACCAATTGCAATTTCCAAACAACGTAGCATCGTAGCAACGTTGCGACGTAGCGGCGTAGCACCATCGTAGAGCAGTGTAGCGCAGCGCTACGCGGGCTAGTATTAATCAGCGGAGAGACGCCAGTTACGGTGGGCTTCTGATTAACTGCGTGGTTTGAGTTACAAGCGATGTGGCGGTTTTATACCAACAGTCGGTTTTAGCGAGACATTTGAACGAGCTCCTCTTGTTTTAGTTTTCAGTGTTGGTAATTAAATTCAGTTTCTTTCTTTATTGGTGGATTAAATTGAAGAATAGAAGTAAAACATATATTGTATATAAAAAAATCGAATCAAAATGAGACTATTGTGCACGTGAGAGTGGTGTGGTCCAAGCAATAAAAACCCTCTTTTCCACGCCCAATTTTTAAAATGATATTTTTGTAAATTTTATTAATAGGCACTTTCTATTCGCTTGTCTGCTTGAAAATGTAATTTCCTTAAATAATTAAAGAAACTTCATTTACCAAAGCTTACATTTTAAGTGTACTCATATTATTTCTTATTCAATAAATTAAAGGGAAAAGAAAATACGACCGTTAGCCAAGCGCATTAAGGTAGATCGTAAATGTTGATAAAGCTGACGACGGTAGTAACTTCCGTATAATACGACAAATGCATAGAACTATTGCTTTTTGTTTTAATAAGCAAATATGTACATTTCACGTATTAACTCTATTTTTTTGGTCAACGTATTTCAGTAAGCAACAAAACATACTAAAGGCGTTCTAAAAATGCTTCCAGCCGTCCTCTTGTGCCTTGTACATGGCGGAGGGAGCGCAGTGTTCGTGTGAACGGATCGCGACCCGCCGCCGTCCAATTCATCGGGCTCTACGGCGAATTTGTAACAACTACGTAATATCAATTTAATTACCGACTATTTAATTTAACGCTCTTAAACGGGCGTTTTTCTATAAAACACGATAATGCTCCTGTTTTAATGGATTTCACTTACGATTGCATTAGTTTTATTTGTATCCACTTTCGATGACAATATGTAAGATGTTCACGTACATACAATAATTATAGTGTAATGAATTTTGTGCTTACATTTAACTAGGCTAGAACTTAAATATTCTAATAGCTGTTAAGTAATTCGTCCTTCTTCCTTCCTAAATAATTTACATCATTTTAAGTCTCTTAGTGCACTATAATGAAAAGTCTCAACACGATTGTTTCTGATGACCAAGTCAGATAACTCAGAATACTTGGTGCATTTGAATAGCATTTACGCGCAATGTTTTTACTTTTACGAAAAATACATATTTACCCAAGGTCACTTGTAAAATCTGACGGCACCAGATTAAAAACAAATCCGCAAGCCGTCGCTTATACCTTAAGCCACAAGGCTTTCTCCGGAGTCATTGGAATGCCACGTTATCGCTTCATACTCCCTGTTTCTCCACACATAATGCGCGTTGCAAACGGCATTCCTGGCTTACAGTGTTTCCCATTCAATGCAACTTAACTCTTTCGCTTTACAGAACAGAACTCTTAATGGGTATTTAATAGAAATTTCTTGCTGCATCTAAGCGAACTATTCATGCTAATTTCTCCTTCACAGTTTAGAAAGGGTTTTTTTTTATTGACACGAGGAAGTGAGTATAGTGTCTTTTAATAAGTAAACCTTAAGGTAGTTTTGTCTTAATAAAGAGTCGATTAATAGACGTACTATATCACTAATGATTTTACTTGCTCTACTAAGAAAAAATTTACTTACTTAGTAAATATCTACTGTACTCTCCTTAGAAAACTTTTTTGGTTGGTATAAATACGATATGGTGGTATGAATACGTAAAATATTAATCCAGAAAAAAGTAACATAAAAACGTCGCAATCCAGAATGATAATTATCTTTAAGCAAAACACGGTATCGCAATATTCTCGTTTGAATTCGTCACCTGCCGACAGTACAGGTAATGTAATCATCAGTGCCTCGCCCTTGATTCCGCCCTCTATATCGATCATTCTAATCGAGTTATGAATGCGGTACCGCATTACGGTTGCCGCGAAAGGGGTCATAATCTTAAACAATAAATTTTTTTTTTTTTTTATAGTAGGTTTAAAATATTGTTCAACTTTAAATTTCTGTACCGTAAACTCTATCTTTCATACAAATTTTTAACGTTATTTTTTTAATTGGAACAATTTCTTCTACATTGATAGTAAATTTATAAAACAACTACTACAAAACATAAAAATAATGATTACTAGTTTTTTTTTTTATGAATTACAGAAAATATGTATTTGGCAACGGTTATAGGCTACAATTCTGTGTACCGTACTATTGTACCGTATTTGAAAATAGTCTTTAAAATAATGAGAATAACTATTTGTTACTCATTGTTAAAAAGTATGTTAACAAGGAATTGAAATAAATAAACTGCATTTTCACTAATTTATAATATTTATTTCACTGAATACACACCTGGCTGTTACTACGACAATTCCGTCCGAGAGCCTTTTTCTCTAAACGAGTCAAAATAAAAATTTGATTTGGAATGCTCGCCGTCGAGAAATATTTCCAACGTATCTCTCCTGGAGTTTAAGTGTGTAAGTTTATATTTCAGCGAGCGCTGAATTGGATTATACTTCGCGTTTTATGTTGACTTTTGTTATAAATATTTCAGAAAACTCTGCCAAAGAGTGGAATTTCGGCGACACATGAAATGGGGTAACGAGGGATTTATGAACAACTCAACATATTTAGCTATGTATATTCTTGAGAAATAAAAAAATATCGTATAAATAATTTGCGTACTAGTGTTTGAATAGACGCACTTATGGTCCCGCGGTATAAATACCTATAAGGCATTATATTAAAAGGTCCAGAGACAGGTTTTTTACAATATATGTTTACTATATGCGCAATCTATGAGTCGTATAAAAAAACAAAAGAACTTTACTACAAAAACAAGCTCTTATTTTTTATAGTGACGTAAAAAAAAATTTCAAAAGTACAAGTGTAGGTTAGATCAGTCAATTAGCCGTTGCTGGTGCGGGGGCAGCGAGTAATTAACTAGGAAACTAACTATTGGGAAGTTCTTCCAAGACGTCGGGCCACGAAGCGGGCGAACAGCCGGTGCGCCTCTCAGCTGTCTTGTAGCGGTGAGTTAGACTTACTACACTGTTTTAGCATGAACCACTTATGAGATTTCCTTTTTTTCGTACTTACTTTTAGTCTAGTTTTGTTTTATCGATGTTCTATAGATGGTTCGTCATAACAAACCACTTCCATTGTTAGAATAAACGCGATCTGAAATACTCGTATAAGTCAAAGCCAAAATGATCTTCTATGTCAGGTGCTATTTAAAATAATAGTATACACAACATTGGCTGAATTTTGTGTATCTTTTGTGTATCTTTGTCTATGTCTAGTTCTTTAATAGAGAACAATGAAGTAACAGTTAAATATTAGCCCATTGGTTTCATTTACGTTTACATTTAAAGTTGGCCCGTAAGTTAAGTCAAAAAATTGTTTATTTCACTTTTGCATATACGTAAATACGATATTATGGTTATAACCACAAAAAATAAACAAAAACAATCTTAAATTATTTACTATATTGACATAACATCCGATATATAAATGATAACAAATCTAAAACGCAGATTTAGATTTAATGGCCGCACGTTATTAAAAATGTGCTGAGATTTCATCAACACTTAAAGTAGTTTCCAGTATAATTTTAAATTACTCAGCTCCGGAGATTTGTTATTCGCGTAATAAACTTCTGTCCATCTATCTTGTTTACCTGAAAAAATAGCAATGCTCATTGCCTCCCTCCATTTTTAATTTCAGTCGATTTTATGATCACGAAAAATTAAAAGGAAATTATGATTTAAAGGCTATTCAGTTACTAAAATTATTAAAACGTACCAATTTTCACTAAAACCATTTAAATTTTAGTAATTATTTCGCAAATGCCAAATCATTTAAAATGTAGATATCGGCAGCCAATACAGCATATTTGCTGATTCAATAATTGAAAACGAATGTGTCACAAATTATAATCAACAATAGCCAACATGTTTCCAATGCATTTGTATTTTGAACTGTCCATTGCAAAAACCAAACGACATATGTGGTAATGTCATAATAATTGTTTATTTTTGCATTTCAAAATTGCTTTTGACTGCCTCATGCTCTCGTAATGCAAGTATATGCCGTACGAACTAGAGGTCCGTAGTTCATTTCCCGGGCAAGGCAGTGTTATTGAGTTTTTCCACCAAGACATTTTTAGTAGCAGCACTAAGCCTGAAATAGTGTCTGAAAAACGGCGATAGGCTTGCATTACGTGGCAATAATAAGTATCTGGTGAAATAAGGGTGCGAAAATGCACCTCTACTTATTCAGTGAAGTGATATTTATGTTATCTATTGGAGAAGTCGGGAAACGAGTCAAGTTTTTCATGGCAATATACACTGACTGATCCGGAATAGATTTATTTACGTTTCACTCCTAAATATGGCAATTTGTCAATTATAGTGGTATTCTAAGGATCTGCTATAAAATGTCGATACTAAAAACTGCTTTCTTTATTATATACAATTTATTTATATCCAATTATAGTAATTAAAGGAGCTATTTGCAAATAAATAGTTACAAATATAACCCATAAACGATAAGTATTTTATCAATGTTTCCTATGGCCGTAAGTACCAAACTTAGCTGCTTTTAACTTGGCAAGGTTATTTTAGTTTCCAACAACAACAACGGCAGACTGCCATCCACTCTCTTCAATCGAACATAATAATTGTATACATAATATGCTATATATATATATTTCTCTATATAACTTCACGGTTCGGATTCACGTTGCGAGTAGACATTCCATTAAATTTATCATTCAGGTAATAGCAACCTGGCTGAAATCTGGGTAAAATTATTATTGCTAAAGTTTCCCCTCTGTTATTTGTATGTGTTCCATTTAATATATTTCATCGGTAGAGAACTATTAAAATAATGAAACGACTGCTTCTATGGACCGACGATGAGTTCGCTACTTGTAGTCGAGAGATCTCGTTTTAGATTCTCGGGCTAGGGCAGAGTGTTACTCTGGCTTTCCGGTACAAAAACGGAATACTATTGCCATTTACCCGACATATTTCAAAACACAATACTTTTTTGAGAGCTTTTTGAAAGTAAAAATAACCAAACACGTTATGTATACCGCGATAACATTCAGGTAACCCTCTGAAGTACGGCACTCTTAAATAGCCATGGGAAAGTAATGACTTCGGACTACGGCTATATTCCCAGAGGGGTAGGCACCGGTGAATTTTTGTACCCACTTTTTTGCAGGAACATTTTCAAACTCCATGCTGCAACTGAAATTTTCGTAATAAAATAACTTGGTAACATTTTGGCTTACCCGAGAATCGAACCTGGGACCTCTAGATTGCAGGACTCCTACTTGTACAATGTACGGCGAAACCACAAGGCACACATTAACAAAATCAATAAGTACTTCTGAATATGCCAATACCAACTTAGCGCTCACCACATGATATTATAAACAACATTATATTAACAGTCCATTAGCATTAAAACCGCGCGTTGGCTGGCGTAGTTAACACAATGTCGCTGCCGGTAACAAAAGAAAATCCGATCTGTTCACGGTATGTTACTTTTAAATTATTACTGTCACACGACACATGTTACACGAGGTATTTCCACGGAGTTTTTAATGCAAGCTGTCGGGCCAGTAACTTGCCGCCCCACTGGCCTGCCGGACTGGCGCTAGTAGTTGCCGTCAGTGGAAGTGTCTTAAGTACTCTCTCCACGGGTAATACCCGCGGGAGCAGTTTGGCGTGCGTCCAATACTTTAGGTTTTTAGACCGGCAGCCTCACGTTTTGATGATTCCCTAGGGAATTATACTGGGAGAAATAGTATGTAGACGCTTCCAAGCGTATGTTTTTGAAGTAAGAATACTTTTGCTCTAGATTTAGCATGAAAAACTTTTTTTCATTTAGACTTGGCCTAGTTTTACTCAAACTACTTTTCCATCGACTCTATCCTTCTTCTGTTCTTTCCGTGTCTCTTGAAACGTTATATTAATACCCCTACAGAACTTTTGTGTAATGATACATTTTAAAAACATAAATTGACTTTACACTGTTCTTGTCTTTTCTAGGTCCCATTTATGGCTCAGGCAATTGTTCTCAAAATTCTCAAAACCGCAACAATCTAACCCTAATTACATAGGACCTAAATTACAGCCAGCAAAGCAGACTTTAAGGAGTTATCAATCCATGTAAAAGTCTAAGAGCCCACAGTCAGCGGATGACAAACAAATAGACGCAGTGAACCGTGCTCAGTCGTCCCAGTTTGTCGGATACCGGTGCGCCGTCGTGTACGGCTCCGCGAGCATTATTCTTGTGAATTCAGCCGGTAGAGGCGACCGCAACTCATCGCTCCAACTCGCGGTTAAGTATCTTCGCTCGAAACAATTTTCTTTTTGCAGTTTGCACTTACTTGGAAGAACTCTCGTTTATTTGCACAGAACGGCTATACAAAGTGCGGTTGTGATTTATATATAACAGCGACTTGCTAAAGCCATTCGTTGTGTATTGATATAGATGTATAAGAAACATTAAAGTGGATCGGCAATAAGTTATGTAATGATAACACGATACGGATGCCAAAAAGGGATACTTCTGCTTTCGTGATCTTCAATGGCATTTATAATAAAACCTGTACTAGTTACACTAACACGTTTAGGTATACGGTTCAATTTTTATTTTTTAAATTGTAATTCATATTAAAAACATCTAAATAGTGAATAATAGACAAAGGAATATCATAACAATCATATCTAGGTTCCACTTTGGCACGAACTAAAAGGCTTAAGAGTTATTATTTTTGTTGCGCCATGAAAATCTGGGACGGTTTGCGATCCCACGTCTCCCTTCTTAAAACTTCAACTCGTTTAACTTTAGAGCGTGGAATCTTAAAGTATTATTCCAGTGACAAGATGTGCCTTGCTCAGTAATGCTTGTATTGGACACGAATTTAAATCGTCATTTGCTTTAAACTATAATTAAAATAAAATATTTTTTCAAATTAAAAATGTCAAAATTATTTCGAGGGTCCATAACAAAATAAGAAAAGTATTGACTATTTTTTTTCTTTTGTTATGGACCTTCGAAATAATTTTGACATTTGCTTGGATGTATAAGTATCTAATTAAAATAAAATATTTTTTTCAAATTAAAAATGTAAAAATTATTTCGATGGTCCATAACAAAAGAAGAAAAATATCCAAGTTTAACAGCACGCCATAATTCAATTTGTAAAATTCGATTTAAAACACTAAAGTAATGGACCTCCCCACGGAGTCTAGACTCGAGAAAAAATATCTTCAATAAATTAACGCTTAATTAATTGCATTATGACAACAAAAGAGTTTGTGTAAAATTCTATTTTAGATCGAACCAAATAAGATTTATTGGAACTTATTAAATTAGAAAAAAGCGCTTTGTTAGAAAAGCACTTTGTGGGAGCTTTATAATGTGATCAACATAATTGTATTTATGTGCCTTGTGTTAAGCACTTTTGAGAATCATTTACGTTATAATGAGAAGCATGCAAATACAAATATTTTGTAGACACATAGGTTTTTCTGATAAATGACATTCTATATTCAGTTTTTTTTAAATTATTTTGTCTCACTTAATAGGCGGAAAATCCTTTATTGGTGCCGCTTCATAAAAATTACACAATGATTTCTAAAATTTTGCTTAAAACGGCTATCAAACCCGAAACATTTCAATCGGATGCCACATACTTGTGTCACAGGTCTAATACTATATTAATTCAACTTATCTATATGAGACGCGAGTAAGTTTAGAAAGAGGCGGGGACTTGAATAGTCAAATTTACTGTCTAAAACATAATATAGAAACATACCAATGGAGGTAGAGTAGTTTTTTGTATTTTATCGTGAGGACTATTCAACTTTTAATACGATTACTGTGACATTAATAACTTATAACTTTACCTTTTAGGAAGAGCGTCCTACATAGCCACTCTGCCTCTTGGCCTAAAGTCCGCGTGCATTATGTAATATAATGGACATCGCCGCGCTAACATCAAACTTTAAACTTAATAGAGCTCTTCCAAATGAAATTTTGTGTCAGTTTAATTGAAGTCGAGAGATTGGCTGCCATAAGCCTGCCCGAGTGGCGACACAATTTATACGACGCTACTGATCCCGACTCTGCCGCTCTACCGGGCCACGTGTGACATGACTCTAACCACGGGATGTTACCAACATTGTTAGGGTTAAACCGCATGCACGAAATTAGTTGGTTAAAAGTGGCTCTACTTTGATCCGAGGGTTGATGTATACCGAGCTTACGAGGGTTGGACACAATTTTGGAATTGTTTTATTGTGTGATATTGGGACATAAATATTTCATGTTCAGCTAATTGAATTGATATTATGAACTGATATTGTCACATTTATTTCTGATCCACATAGTCATGAAAGTTCGCTTTATATTTATGAACAGAAATCTATCAATCTACAATAAACCTTTTGTTTAAGCCGAAACTGAGCTAGAAAACGAAATCTAAGTACAAGTAAAAGTTATTTGGTATTTTTCAAATTAATTTTCTATTCTCATGTCTTCTGTTTGTTTTGTGTTAGAAAATAAACAAAATGTTTAGTAATATTTCAATAATACATTATTCAATCCCGTATTTAAAATATATTACCATTTCAAATATTGAATCGCAAACATTAGCATTAACCGCAGCAACTGCGCGGAAATCTGCTCCAGCGCGACTTCCTGCCCCGCTGTTATCATTTAATTTCTCATCTCAATAAGCACGATATAAATACGCACCAGCCGATTCAGTAAATCTAATTTCCATTCCATTATGTGAGCAATCCAATTCAATCACCTGATTGGCCCGCCGTCCCTCGCAGTACAGTTAGCACCACGGGCGAAATGTTGCAGCTGTGAATAAGCCACGGTGAATTATCCTGGAAATATATGATTGTTTTAGATTAGAGGTTACTTTGGCTTGATTTTTTTGTAATTACTGTTCTTAATTGTCTAAATATAGGTTCATCTTTCATACGTATGTTATATTCAAGAGTATGCAATTGGTATTGACAAAAATTAGAACTATCAAAATTTTGAAAAGCGAAAAATTTTTTTTTGGTGATCTTCGTAAGTCTCTATTACGAAGAGTTTTTTTCTTTAAGATAAAGTTCATACTGTATCGGTAGGCATAAGTATTTTTGTAAATCCACGTTTCATTTGCAATGTCAAGTCTATTTTTGTTTTTTTTTAGAAGCATACACATACTTCGTCCCGCTTCTGGGAATTTCCTAAGAAAAAACCTAGAAGCAGTTTTTCCATCACAGGTATAAGTAGATAGATCCTTATACCGTAGGATCAGCATATCTCCCTTTAAAAATTACCCCCCATGTATTTTGACGTAACATCGTGTTACAAAAGTGCCCTAATTTAATTTACGGCATCATAAAACGGGGCTTAATTCCGAAATGAATTGGGGTCAAATTGCGAATAAACACATAACCTACCAGTTACGTCTCTTCTACATTCTAATTGCCATCATGAATTTTAAAAAAACACCCTTTTTGAACCGAGTGCGAATTTATTAGGAAAACATTCGGCGCGTTGAAGTAAATTGAATCATATTCATACTGAGTTATGATTGTTTACGTGCATATTTTTGTCGGAACCCGATTGAAGAGTCTTAAATGTGTCGACTTGTTATTCTCGTAGTATTCGTATTTATTTCTGCTTTATATAGTGTTCCCCAAGGGGGTGGAGGTGCAGTTTTACACCTACCTTTCGCCATCTATTTGCTTTGTCGATATATAAATTTCATTCTTTATAGACATTGTATTTTACTAGTAAATTTGGAGGAAATTGAAAGAGCGACACATGAGTATTCCATTAAGATATTTTTAAATAAAAATATTAAATAGATCCACAAACACACCACAAATTTTCATCTATATAAATCTATTTTGTTGATATACTGCACTCATTAAGGATACCAGCTCTTAAACAATGACGTCGCTAGTCGACGGTACTTGAGTTAGGAGTGCCGTTTCGCCGATTACATTGTTTATCGCCGCGTTGAGACGTAGCCGATTCATACTCGTTTCATTGGAACAATATTTGCTTAGCAAATGATTTTTGCCTATTAATAAAGTTAAGTCCAACAGAAAAGACCACGATTCTTTAGTAATTTTTCAGACACATTTTCATATTTAATGCTGCTTGGAATTCTACATTGGAAAAACTCAATATAACATTGCCTGAAATCCAACAAATTAATCCCCGAGCCTCTAAATCACACGACATGCACTTTAGTTGCGAGAACGCGATGCACCATAAGTGTAAAAATTGTATATTTTTAGACTTAAAGAAAAATAGAGTTTTAAAGTAACGTAATCTGTCTTAAATAAGTTTATTAATTGCTGGTTATTTTAACGTATACGGAGTACTCCAGATAATGTTTGTAATTAAAAGCACACGCTTTGTAGAGTAGCGTAGGTGTCCATGTAGAGTCGCGTGTCGACTGCTAAACGGATCCAAGCAGATTAATTTAGCGCCGGTCCGACGAACGTGTCTCCACCGAACACTCTGAGACTCTCGCGGAAGATTAACTTGTGGTACAAGGTATTGGATGTTAGCGTCTTATATTTTTTTTCATAATTAAATAAAACAATTGAAAATTGATGAAAAAATAAGGCCTAATAAAGCTTATTTTGTTAGTAACCGCAATTCCTATCTATGTTAATTATTGATACGACATCATGCTTTTTTGTGATGCCTTAGAACTCAAATCCTTAAACTGACTTAGGTTATTTTCAAAAACAAAAAGATTTACTGCTTTTATGGCAAATTTTTTAGGTATACGTGTACGCATAATAACAGCCTGGTCGATTAAGTCAACAAAGTTCAATCATATGTTTACCGTTTCGCAGTTTTGCTATCATGCGGTTTGTGTACTAATGGTTCTCTGAATTCGGCTTTACCGTTACGATTCTCGATAGCTTGATAACCTACTTTTGTGTTGTAGTTACAAATGCAATGTAATCACGATTATTCAGTTATACTCGGATATAAGATTATCAATTATTCATACTAGTGTAAAATATCTATTTATACCTTTACTTAAAAGTAATAATAATAATCGTAGATTTTTTCCATTTACCTTAAGGCAGCTTGAAGAAGTAGAAACAGAAAATACACTTAACCAAATGACGTTCAATGGTAGAAGAGACCCGTGCCCAGCATTCGGACGTACATATATGGGTTTATGACGAGGTTCAAATTGATAAAAGAGCTGAAAATCCCCATACAAGATTGCCAATTTTCTACAACAAGTACGATCACAATAAATACTCTCAGGATTTAAAACGTGTCTTAAATTTAGACTACGCATAATAATAATCTCCCTCAACAAATATTAAGACAAAAGTTCATCCCTTGTACTCCATATTAAAACTCAAATCAATTTAGCGTTCACAATCCATGGCTGAGGCGCTCGCGCAGGACCCTCGCCTGACAAATCGATGTCCATGTTTTCTATACATCGGTAATAGACCTCCCCCCCCCGTCCCTCACACCCCACCTGACCCCCTCAGCACATCCATCGGTCTCTGTCAACAAATCGCTTGTTGCAGTATAAATGATTGCATTTGAATGCATTTTTAATTCTCTTCACTATTCGGCGATGTGCTAATGTGCTTCTTGTGTCTGTATCGTATATATTGAGATGGATTGAATACTTGAGTATTAAAAATAAGGGTTTAAGTCTGTTAAATCTACATGCTATCAACGGCATCAATTTTGAAATTTATATTAATAGGTGTGGTGAAAATAAAATGTGAATATTTTGCGCTTGAAGTACTATGGTGATGGAAAACATACTGAGGAAACCTGCACCAACCCGTTCACCGATTCACACTAAGAAAATGCGGTGGAGTAGGCAAGATCTAAACCCTCTCAGTTGAAGAATATGCGGTGCCTGTGTCCAGCAGGAGGACGTCTATGGGCTGATGATGGTTACGATTATCGTTATCATCGTCATTCTCAGCTCCAAGAATTTCAGTACGAATTCTTAAGTAAGATTTCTTAAGTTAGTAAGATTCTTAAGTTAGATCGTGATAACGTCACACAAAACAAATGTTATTCGCGACTATCAACGCTGTAGTGTAGTGGAATAGCATTATGAGGTGGTAACAAAGCTTAAGGACTTAACGGTAATATTCATTTAAACATTAACTGCATCAACTATTTAATTTTTTGCTACTTCCTTTAAAATAGACACTTTTTTTATAATCCACTAGCTTTTGCCCGCGACTCCGTTCGCGTAGACTCTAGGGTTAAGTGCAGAAAGATTTTTGCATTTATAACATGTTTATCCCACGGGAATACATTTTCCAGGATAATAAATAAATAAATACAATTATCCCATGTTAATTCTGTGAGCCCTACCTATCTCTATACCAAATTTCATTCAAATCGCTTTGGTAGATCCAGAAATACTCATTCCCGCGGGAATACTGCATTTTCCGGTATAAAAAGTATCTTATGTTTTATCCTGATGTATAAGCTATATTATTGTAAAATTTTCGTTAAAATCCATTCAGTAGTTTTTACGTGAAAGCGTAACAGACAGACAGTGTTACTTTCACATTAATAATATTAGTATGGATAATGAACCCAACACATACATAATAAAAATCCACTAACACCTAAATTCCCTGAAGGCACAAGCTGATGTGCATTTTAGCATCCACATTTTGCCAATTGTTTTCTTTCCATGTATTAGAAGGCAATGCTCTTTCCGTTTTTTCGGACACATTTCTAGACGGCGCGCTGCTGAGAATGTTCTAACATAAAAATCCATAACTTTGATCGAACCTACGACCTCTACATTGCACGGCACAAACTTTTATTCGCAGGTAGCGGTAGAAGCTGTGCAAAAAAACTCCTACGGTAGCTCGTCAATTTGCCATATAATATTTTAATGTATTTTTAAGTGCAATAATAAATGTGCCGTTTTCATGCAAAATATTTAAAATTTTATGAACAATATAATATTAAATAGCGTAATATAATATATGGTATGTTTTCTTACGCTATTCCGTGCAATATAAATTATCACACTGATATTTGTCTCAGTGCGGGATCGAAATCGCAGCCCCCTCGTTTCGCAAGATGGTGAATGTATCACGAATTATATACACCTCAACTGTATCAAGAGGTCACTAAAGTCGCGCCAAACGCCTCAGGGGACGGCGGGAGGAAACGGGATCTGTGCAACATGAGAAGCTTGTCTCACAGAATGTGGATAGGCTCGCATGGACGGATAGCGCCATATTATGAGACCCTTGAGGCCCATTATACCCGCTGTTGTCCTGCACGTACTAGTTAATACCACAAACATACAAATACACTCTTGAACACCCTATCACAAAGGGGTAAAGTCTATTTTGGAATATCCCAACAGAATAGAAAAGTTGGTCGTTTCGTTATAACAAATTTACTGGTGCTGTCGCGAATAATGAATTTAGCTTAGAATGCCAGGGAGAGTTCATTAATCGAACGGCAAAATGGAAGTGTGTTAGTTGGGCATAATGGCGCATGTATTGAGCGCGCGGTATCGCAGGTAATCAGCGGGTAGTTACATATTAAGGACTGTTTTGCGGACGGTAATGTTCACGACTTTGGAATTGGGTGCGCTAATTAACTACAAACACAGGTATTGGTTAGCTCGAGTGAAGATTTTCTCGTTGTTGTAAATGAAATAACGAATTTCTGAGAAATCTGGTAGGTAACTAATTTATTTTATGCAGAAACTAGTAGTTCATACGTTACAACGTACAGCTTTTGCTAATTTGAAGTTGTCATTTTATACCTATTTTTATAGTTACATGTCTTCTACATAATTATTTTCTTAAGCATGATGAATGTACTTAAGTTACTTACTAGAGGCTTCAGAAAAATCCACCCTTAAAATTATTATTACAAGTTTTTAAACGACAGTTTTCTTATCATATTTTTAGCCATCAACAAATTCGAAATAATTTATAAAACACGTTTCAATTAAGACTGGGCTCGATATTTTGTCGACTAAACACACGATAGAAAAGTAATAAGTGCGCAATACATAATATATATACATCTGTACATATAGATGTGCACAATGCTGAAACAGATATTCATTCGCTTGTGCACTTGACCTTCACCCTACACACATCCAAGGGCAATCCAGTTAAAAATGCAGACAATTTTGAAATTAAAGTGCGCGGGGCGGCCCGATATTGTTAAATTCATAGCGCCATTGTACACCTGTCGTAAACGTGGTTTACTGAATACACCTGAAGGCTTGTACGCCTTCTGATAGGGAAATTGTGGCGGAGTTACACTGGGCTACCGGTTGCCTTGTTGTATAGAATTACCATACATTTGAATTATTATTTGAGTTTTAGAGTAGCGCTGGGAGTATTTAGGATTGTAGTTTTGGCAAATAAAGTGTATAATTCAAATTAACATTTTGAAAGGAACATTGTATAATCCACAAATATTTGTATCGGATCTTGGTCTCCGTGAGACCGAGGAGTCTCTCATAGTTTCTAATACCCACGATACAAAGTGATCTTATTATAGAGTCAGAATTAAATATTGGATTATTGGGTGTATTCATTTATATCCAATTTACTTGATTGTTGGAATTTCACCACTGTATCTCCTAATCGTAATTGGCTGCATGAAGGATTCATTGTGGTCGTTTAGTGTACTGTATGGGAAATGCACATGTAGCAAAATTTCAGTCAAACATTCTGATCTGTCTAATCATAACCTTAATTAATAACCTTATAATATGTGTGGGCCAAATAGTTTGTAAATTTTTAGAAGATATATTATAATTAGAAACCCAATGTGCCACCAACCGATTAAGCAGTCGTTACACGGAATCGGTTTTTACGGCAGCAACCTGAATATTTCAGCGAGATGAAGTGATAAAAAAATGTTGCCCCACCAATTGGGAAGGCCTGGACTCCCCGCCCTCCTCTCTCCTTGCCGCACCTCCCCCGCGGACATGCGCTACAAACCCGTTTATTGTTCTCATTTTACTACCCTTTTATCTTACTGTGAATGTTTAACCTCGCCCGTATTTCACAATATACTAACAATAATAACGCAGTTAAAATGTTATTGGTTTTGGAATATTTTTATCTACGTCGAAAATTATTTGGGAAAAATTTCTGAGGTAGAACTTTACTTTAACTCTTTTAGAACTTACCTGCGTATGTTTGATAGGACGCGATAATAGCTAGTGAGAAGGTGCCTCGTTGCTTCCGCAGCGCGTCGCGTTGGTGAGTCAGGAATCGGGATCTATAGGTCCCGAGTTCCATTTTCAGGGTCTGTTGACTATTTGGAAGTGGATTTTTTCTGTCCCCACCACATCACATCTGTAGAAAGGTAGATGAACCTAAACCTTAACAATTGTAGTGGAGGTCCCTGAACAGCAGATTGACCTAAATGAAGTGATGATAGAAGGGTATATAATATGTATCCCTAGTAATTTTCTTCAAGATATATCCACGCTTGGCGCCTAGTAGATTTACCAAGTTTATACCAATAGTTTACCAAATTTAAATGTAAACAAAAAACCTAAAACACGAAGTCACTAAAATGGATAATTTACAGAACTAAAAAACAGCGTTATTAAAGCCGAGCGGCAGTGGTTCCGTATGTCCTGGAGCCGCGAGTTCATCCGACTTGTTTCAGCTTATTCCTGTACCGGATTTGTAGCCGACTTTACCTTTATGAGGGGTCGGAGCTTAGCAGTTTTTCCTTTGAAATGGCTGTAGTTAATGGAAAAATATGGAAAATTTTAAATAGCATCTTTAGGTCACAAATGTACTAAAATTTTACTCTTTTGAATTGTTATAAATTAGTTTTGTTACCCTAGTTATATAATTAAGTTATACAAATACAAATCAATCCGTATCTCTTTCTGATGTATATTCAAAATATGAATTCAATTGCATGTTTTTATGTATTTAGATTTTATTATAAATTATATATAAACATGCTTTTTTAATCAAAGTTACTAGCTAGGTATCTATCAAATCCTAGACTAGTTTACTGAATAATTCCTATTATTAACAATCATCCATATAATGTAGCAAGCGTGAACAAATCGCATTTTATTACCTAGCTAAAAAAATCACGACGTTATTATTTGGTACAACAGCACGGCTGTACCGGGGTGACAGTAATGCTTCTGTAAATTTCAAAAATTAATCAAAAACATTGTCGCGGCTAAATCAACACGGAAAATCGAAAACAAACAGACCGTATCCAAGTCAAACAAGTGTTTGATTCGGACAAACTGAAAAATCTGTACACAAAGGCCAACTGAGTTTTGTAACTGAAAAATGTTTTCAGTTTCACTCGCTAACGATGCGTTTACACTAACCGTACAATCGGACGGATTATTTTAGACTCAATTTGTGTTTGTTAGATCAAAATTTTTGTTGTTACAGGCTCATGTTAATTCGCTGTATGAAATCACTGTCTGAGATTACAGTTCGTTATGCTGGAAAAATTCATGTGCGATATAAAAGTTTCGATAAAAATTTAGATTCATTTTTATTGTATTGGTTTCGTAATCGGGTTTATTCTATATTGGCTTTTTGTAATGCTATGTGAGTAAGTATGTTTGTTACGTTCAGAGTAATTTCTCAACTGGCCAGTATATAATTTTGGAAATCTGTTAAAAAGAAAAACAGACACAATAAAGAGAGCTTGCTGCTACGTGATCTATTACGAAATTTTGAGTTGAAGTGCGAAGTCTGTAAATGTGCCACAGAATGGCAATAGGCCCTCTTCTATAATTGGCGATATATTGGTGTACTATATACATATCTACCTCTACATATGTATAAACATACGAGTATATACATACATGGCTTCCCAAAGTGGGAGGCAGAGGTGCAATTCTGGTGCAGAGGTGAAATCTGCCGAAGCAGGTTTGTATTTTTCCCTCATAATAGAGTCCGTGCTGCTGCTAAGAATTTTCTAATGGAAAAGCCCAATAAAACCTTGCTTTACCTTGGAATCGAAGTCCAGACCTCTAGATCGTTTGGCGCCTACTCGTGCCTCGAGACCTCGACGTAGTCTCGTCGAAGTATGAACATCTACACACTGTACATAACACATAAGCCAAATGAATAGAAGATCGTCAATACTGTTACAATTGTTAAAATTCCAATTCTTTGAATTCTGCTCTTGTTTTTCGGGACGTTGGTAATGAAATTGACCTAGTTTGACTACCCAGTACTTAAAGGGCTTCTGCGAAATAATGAAAAAAAGAAAATGTAGATCGCATTTTGGTATTTAATATTGAAAATAAATTTTATTATTTTTTTATACGGTAATATGCGGTCTAAACAGAAAATAAACTCGCAAAAGTTACTTACAATTTTCCTTCAATCCACTATGCCAGCTTATTCTGTACTTGTAAATAGCGAGGGATATTTATTTATTTATTGTTTATTTATGCTTTTCATACATACAGAGAATAAAAGCGGACTTAATGTCTAAGGCATTATGTACAATATCCATATTTCTCCTAAGGTACTAATGTCATGCTTTTGAACCATTTCGTTTAGTAATTATAAAATTATTCCTAGTTCTAACTCTTTACGTCTAAGCACTTATATAAACGCGACCTAACTTAGAGCTGCGAATATATCTGAATGATTTTCGTATCTAACTGGTCAGTTTCAATATTTTCCAACAAACACGTCCACAAACTGCGCTTCTTTGTTGAAAGAACGCGGGTGACTGCATAATAAATGCGGTTTCGAAACCAGTGGAGTGAATAGCTATATTTTTATCGTCCAATTCGTTCTTCTGTGCTGATATTTTAGAAAGAAACTATTGGATGTTTTTGGTAAAAAATATAATCGAAATGATATGTTTTAATTTCAATTTAATAGAAGCTAGTCTGTTGCCGTTTAATGAGCACATTTTCGTTTTGACGCTTACACGACGCGAGAATTGAACCGGCAACATACAGTATTTCGAAAACTATTTTTACACAACGAGAACATTAAAACGTTTCGAAAATTATTGAAATAAATAAAAACCTTAAATAATAAATTATACGGTAGTAATTCTTCTATCTAAGTTGACATGCAAGCAATAAAAATGTAGGTGCCTATTCCTCTTCACGCACGCTTTTATCGCCCTCATAAAATAAACCCGTAAACAAGTTTTTTTCCATCTTACGACCAGGAAATAAACTTTTAATATTCTCAAGTGGAATGTCCTCTTGGCTATCGCTCGGGATTCGTGACGTCACTGAGTTAGATCATTCACTCGGTTTTATAAATAATTAAATGCTTACTTATTTGTTTTTTTATTTGTTCTCGATAGCTACGATTGTAAAGTCTATAAATGTGTCATTTAAAAATCGTGTCTTGAATAGGAAATAAAAAAAAAAAAAAAAAAAAAAAAAAAAAGGAAATTATAACATAACTGGTGAAACATAAAGCTGTCATTACATTTTACCAGGAAATCGAAGTTAGGGCTATTTGAGACTCTGAACACACTTGAGCGGTAAGACGTCATGGAACGTTAAATATAGCAATTATGGGCGTTATACACGGTACGATCCATCTGATGAAAATCGAGACAGTTGATCGCATAAAAAATTTCGCCCAAAAATCGTTAACGATCTTGACATACACCATCGATTCGTCGTTTCGATCGGTTTGACGCGACGGATCGTACAGAGGAATCATACCGTGTATGGCGCCCATTAGAATTCCTCTAATTAAACCGTTGCTTCGAATAAAACTCCTACAGACAAGCCTCACTGCGTCAAATCGTGTTATTGTTTTTATATCGAAGATAACTTTAAAGTTGATAGTAAAATGCATTTTATGGACTTATCCTCTTGCTCATTAATCGAGGCTTCCTTAAAACTATATTGGTAGAAGAGTTGATAAAAAGTTAACGATAGCACTATTGCAGTGGAAGATGTTTTTATTGCGTCGGTCCATTATTTAGATTAAAGAAAGAATGCTCCAACCACTCTACTTTTAGAATTAAGCTGCGTCTAAGATGCTTTTATATAATTTTGTAATTACTTAAGTAATAACAAATTATAATTATTTCTTTAGACAGCTCCGTGGCATAATTGATACCAGCTTACGTAATGAGAGTCCACGGATTCGATCACCGCACTGAGACAAATGTTTGTGTGATCTACAAATATTTGTTTCATTTAGTTTCTCATACTCAAAATTCAAAACTCGTAGCTTAGTGTTGGGTCAGAACAACTTATATTATTCTTGGGTGTATTTATTCATTTACCACAGTAACCTAAAGATTATGGTTATGTAATACTGCAGTCGTATCTTTAATAATAGAGCAAACATAATATTGTATTACAATAAATAATAGCATTCCTAAGAAAATGATATTCACTCCAGCATGGTTTAGTACACAGACCTTTACGCGCTGAATGTAGTGCTTTTCACAGTAGTTCAAGTTACCTGTCAACTGGGTTCGCAGCGCACGTGAAACAAATACTTTACCTGCACTTATTGTTTTCAAACACGAACCACGTGTGGTTGAAAGAACCTTTATTTGTATCGTCTTGCGTACATAATTCAGTACTTTGGAGAAAGAGGATTTTGATTAATATTGCTCCTAATAATAGTTCTTATGGGTAAAGTTTATGTAATATTATCTAGAAGTGCCAGATTCTGCACCCAAGTAGACCAAATGAATTTTTCATAAGGTTATTCTCAGTAGGGTTCAAGAAATATAACCGAAAAATTGTAATAGGCTGGCCACGTTTTATATGGGAATTTAAACACAGCTGTCGAGACAAGGATCCAAGCTTGTAAATTAAAATCATTAGTACGTTTGCATCATCATCAACATGGGTTGATCTCTCATCTCTGGATATTCGATCGATTCGATTCTTGATATTCGATCTCTCATATCCATATACGTCCCACTGCTGGACACGAGATTCATCTACGCCTGAAAGGGTTAAGCCTTAGTCCACCACGCTAGCCTAGTGCAGGTTGGTGGACTACGCACCTAAGAAATTTCCTAAGAACTTTTAGATGTACAGATTTCATCACGATGTTTTCCTTTACCGTTTATAGTGACTTAGTTCTTTATAGAGGGTTTTTTAGTAGTTTAACAAGATTAAAAAAGTCGTAGTTTAAATAGTTAGTTAGTAGAACTAAAAAAGAAGCATTAAGTGCTATTGTAGAGGATTCGATCCCGGGATCCCGGTCATATATAATCCCGCTAATTTCGGGACTGAAATATGACCGGGATCCCGGGATCGAATCGTCTAATTGTAAGGCAATCCTTAGTAGAAACATTTCTGAAAGATATCACTATTCACTTCATTCTCTATTGTCTTTTCTTAGTATTCATTAATTCTAAATCTAAATAACTGTAGGTAATTTAAGAAGCCCCAATACTATTTCCTATACCTTAGAAATGTAGCAACATTCCCTAAAAGCGTTTCACAAAGTGTAAACTTCATCCATAGTTCCGTTTCAATATTTCAAACACCAGTACACCGTCCCAGTTCCCGCCGAAGTCCACTGCAATGAACGATATTGGAAGTGTTTGGAAGTTTCGAGAACGACGCCCGCGGGCCTTGTACAAGCGTTCTGAGTTGATGGTTTTACTTACGACTTAGCCGTGTGTGGTTTCTTTTGGCTGGTGTATTTACGCTTTTACACTTTGATAGGTTCTTAAATTCTTTGACGATTTATTGGATTTTGAAATTGGGTTGAAAAAGTGAATAATGGAGTGGATTCAGTGTTAACAGACATTCGTAGAAGCAGTACCGAGTCTGCATATGTTTGAATGAGTTAATATTCTTATAAATATTCTTAAGCTTCAATGAAACAGTGTTAATTCACTAGAGTTTTTGCTCGTGTAATAAAAAAAATATATTCTTCCGGAGGAATATGTATCAAATTAGCTGTGATAGAAACACAACAGTGATCTTATAAAAGCTTCGTTTTTTCCTTTTGAACTACGCATCCCAAAAAAATTATGAATCTGTCCGCCTGTTCCGCTTTAAATATAGCAACAATTCAGATTAAATTTTCAACTAAAATAAGTTTTGCAAAAAAATATCTCATTTTCATTGAAAAATAGGCTACAGCTACAAGGGCCGATAACATTTTGAAAGGCGTTCAAATACACAAATATTTTCTATCAGCTCATAGGTTAGCCAAATAGAGCTACTAACCACACAGCCGTATGTAGATAGAATTAGTGTCAATTATGTATCAGTGAACGTTCAGCTCGGGATGTAACTGTTCCCATCAAAGTACAGTTTCACAGAGCGCTAATAATCGCACACAATGCCCTCCGCAGCGACGGTAAGCGCATTAGTTGCAACGCTAATGACTCGCGCTTCGGTATCAACGTTATCGCATATTTATAATATAATCTGGTGATTATGACATATAATCTGATTGACTGAAACATTAAAATGTACAATATTCATCGGTTTTATTAATGATGGTTTATTGGTTTATTACTATAACTGTTAAAATGTTTTGTTCATAATAACGATCAAATATCCAAAACAAAATAGCGTAATATATAACAAAAAAGATCAAATTAGTTAAACAATAACAGAGTGTCTAGCATGTTATGTGGCGTAAAATGGTGCTGTATTGAAAAATCTCAGCTCACATTCTTCAATAAAAGATACATATTAAGTGGTCATACTAATGAAAAAGTCCTTAAAACTATATATTTAGTTCGCTAATTTTTTTAGGCAGTAAGATATTATTATTGACCTAAAGAACAAAGGAGGTTAATAAGAATTGTTTTCCGACTAACTGAATATTGCTGCTACAATATTATCCTATTCGAGCAATATTTATTTACTGCTCAATCCCCTAAACTAATCAATAAACTCATTAGTGCATGATATACAAGATCTATTAGTTATCTTAGTCTGCCCTAATTATGTACACAATTGTTTTTCTCCCATCTCGAGTTCTTAGTTCTAGTGTTTCTCAGTTGCTACTACGTGTTTGCAATCACGAAACAAACTCGAAAACTTTCGATAGTAACGACTTTCAATGGTACTTTGGATGTTTTTTGAAAGAAGTTTTAATGAGTGTAACGTGACTTCGCAGCAAATGGTAGCTTCCGTTTCATTCAGATTTTTCCGAATTTGTTTTTAACTCTCTTGAAGAGGAATAGTGGAGGTCCGGAATTTAAAACGTGTATTTTGGAACTTCGAATGCTTTTGCTAGTTGTTATAGTGTTTGCCTGTTGCAAAAATATGGTACTTTCAGGATTTGATAAAATTATAATGCGTTTTTACCGCCAGCCATATTTACATGCATCAGTTACCTAATGTTTGGAGCTCTTTAATTTAAAGAGAGAAAAGTGGCATATAATAAGGGTAGTACGGAAATGATATTTAATACGATGCATGACTTCATAGCAAATAACGTGTTTAGCAAAAGCAATTTGACATATAAATGAGAATATCCTGACCTCGCAATAAACAATTATAATCTAGACATTACAGAACGCTAAACACTTTTGTGCTTCTATAAAAGTACCACTAGGTCACATTTATAACCGTCCATACATCTATAAAATAGTAGCTACGCGAAAGACCATAGCTGGCAATAACTCACAAACCGATCTGAATGAAGGCCATACGTCTTGGAGTTATGGTAGCGAGTGTAATTTGCGTGCATCAGATTCCGCTACATATGGCCACGCATTAGATTTACGATGAGCCTGTGGTGTCGTGCGGTTCACTCCTGTTCCCACCCTAATGGATGTGCCGTAAATATATAGGGCAATTTGGAACCTCGGCAGCTTGTCGCATAGAGCCCTGTTTAACATCGACGTGATGATTTAACACTTTAGTAGTAGGTACTGACTGTTTTATCATTTAAAGTTTTAGTACAAGGTGAGTTTTTGCGTTCACAGTATGACAATTGTGGTTTAAGTACCATATGATTTTAAGCGAGTATTCATCGGGTTTTGGGGAAATTTCGAGATATATAATTTACGAATTTACATTATCCGAGCCGAGAATCGAGCCCGGATCTCAAGATCATGTGCCACATAACTGTGCCTAAACACTCTTAGGCAGTTAAGTCGTTTATAGCCATTAAAATGTAGGTATTTTGTGTATATAATTTGGCGACAACAGCCACATTTAAGTCACAATAAAAAGCTCAACATTCAACTGAGTAAAAAGTGGAACGAAAAGGATTCGAAGCGTATTTTTCAGTAAGTAAAATGGAGGACAGAAAAAAAACTTTATTTTATTACCTGGCAAAGAAGGCTAAATAAAGTCTAAATAGACCAAGAAATTAGATTTAAAGCGTCTTACGGTAGCACTTTTCCACCGCACCAGCAACCAACAATTTAATTTGGACTTGCAATATCAAAACGCGAGATCTTAGCCGGATAACTGTTCCCGTAAGCGATTGCTCGGCATTACTGCTCTAGCACCTGGAAAATCCAATTACAAGGGAGACGCGAGTGCCGCGTCGACGGCAACTGTTTTTGTACAATTTGAAACATTACTACGGCATTTGTTAGTTGCAAACATCAGGGAACGAGTACTGAAACGGATTGCCGCGACGCACTCGCCGTGAAAATTGTACGCGGAATTCACTTTATGTTCACCAGATTATGGTATTTTTTACCGCGTTTTTATGTATGTAGCATAATCGCGGTTTTACGGGTATTTTGGTGTGAGTGATTGTTGGAACTTTACCTAGTGTTTTTACATAGAATTCTGTGTATAGCTATATATTGCCTGCGTATTGACAGCGTTTTCGCTTCTGAATTGGGTTCAGCTGAAAGTAATCATACTAAGATTAGAAATTACTGATGCCCAAAGCGATCTTTTTGTTAGTTCAATAAGATCCTATTTTTAAGTATTTTTATCTACTGAAATTCCACTGCTGGGCATAAGCCTCACACCGAACTCCGGAATAACCCCTTAGAAACGTTCCGTATCCAGCGACATCCAAAAATCTAAATAAGATTACCTGTAACTTTGCTAGCTGCCGTACGATCTAAATGTCCTAAGTTCGATTTCAAAATTTTATTGGGTAGTTATTGCCAGTGGATTTTGACATTAACATGAGGATTTTTTTAATAGCAACAAGAAGTCGATGAGCCTATCTAACTCTAAGCAAAAAATAAATAAACCTAAATAACCTACTTTAGAAGTTGACGTGAAAATTTCCGCCATTCAGGTTAAAAACTAGGTGAGGATCGGAGAGCTAACTCCGTATTTCCCCGCGCCCTCAACTTCGCTGTACAAGTGTTAATAGAATTTGGGGTATAAATCACATTGCTTCACGTGTATGTTTCTGTTATCGGCCAGTCGTGTTTACTTTAAGTTGTATTTGTGTCTATAATCGATGTGTATGAATGAGCACTTACTTTAAACAGATTGCTATAGTGTGGTCCAAAGTGCCTGGTTTTATAAAGTGGTGGAATTTGCCGAGATGGATCTTGTACTTGAACGTCTAAATTTAATTCTGCAAATGTTAATTCGGATAAAGCCCAGTCCGACTGTTTGATGTCCGGCCATGAAACATGTGGCAGTAGAACAGACAATGGTAATATTTACAATATTTTACCCGATTATTTTTTGTATTACTGCATTAGACAATATTGTTGGTCACACGTTGTCAGTCAGCATGTATTGTAAGATTCCCAGTTCAAACATTGGTCGAGCAAAATATTATCTAGTTTAACCATAGATCGTCAATACAAACGACCATAAAGATTTTGTGGTAGCCTATAATTCTTAGAACATTATAATTAACTAAGCTTACCTTTTTGGTCAACCATGTACGCAAAGTTTGTGATGACGCTATCAATAAGCGTAAAACAGATATCGTTAAGTTATAACTTTATTTGTCTCGGTAAAACTTCAAACTAAATTATGTTTAAATTAATCCCAAAGATCTTCTAACTTAGAGCTCATTTTTCCTTAAAAATTAAAAGTCAAATATTTCCAAGTCTAATTGTAGCATAAAAAGGGCAAAAATAAAGTGCCAAATAAATTGTGTAAATTGCGCTACAAATTGTGAAACTTTTGTCGTTTTAATAACAGTCGGCGTCTACTTTAGTGGCCGTACACTAAATCTCCTAATTTGATTAGATTTCATTGAAGCGTGAAAGAATTCCGTCAATGGCAAAACAAAGCGAGTAGTATTAGTTGGTTTGTACCTAGATTGTGCAGTATTACATAACTTGCCAGACCTCACAGTAAATACCCGCTTGTGTATTTTAGGAAACTAATTAATTCGAACCACTACCACAGTATTCTACTTGAATGTATTTTAAATACAAATGATTGATAGTTTACAATGTTCCTGTGTTTAATACTGACGATCTTGTATTGAGTATAGAAGCTGTTTCGTTTCGTACGTTTATAAAAATATAACGTATTTGTTCTGCTACGCATCATCATCATTATCATCAGCAGCTGAAACTCGTCCACTGCTGGAAATAGGCCACACCCATAAAGTTTCCGCGATCTTCATAAGATTCGCAGTCCACCTTATGGGTTCGAGAACTTTTTTGGACTGCTACGTAGTATATACCACGTCTGCCTAAGCGCGGCCTCCACTCCAACACTTGTCTGCTCCACCAGCCGTCGGACCGTCGCACATAGGTAGGTTTTTAGGTTTTATGCGGCCAAAATTGAAAATTTTAAACTAGTTACAAATGCAAAATGGAATATTTTTCTACGTTAACAATAGAACAAGTGATGATCAGCCAGTCTTCTCGGCTTAAATACCCGTGTGGGGGACGTGTGCAGGTGGTGGAATCTTGTTAGTCTCCCGCTGCGCCCGCGCTTTCGCTGTTTACGTTGTTAAAGTGACTTGTTTTCGTCGTTAATATTTTTGATTTGAAGAGAGTTATTAATGTAAACAATGTGGATTCGAGTGCTTCAGGTACATACCAATATTTATTATAGAAATTGTCAACCTAGTATAATAAAAAATACTTTATTTTAAACCTCTAAAATATACAACGTTTTCTTGAAAAAATATTCTTGATTTTTCAATTTAAACGTAATTTAGTTATATTATCGCTTCCTATCGCCTCAAAATTATTTTTTATTATAATACTTAATACTCTTTTCTTATGATTTTGATAAAAATCAGCTGCAGGTAGGTGCAGGTAGGGTAAAAAAAGTTATGTTGAAAAATGTTCCAAATCATTTTAATTTTCATTTTCGTCGTAGGTTTTCCTGGCTCATCCGGAATAAAATTAGTCACCCGTCAATTTCTCTACGATAAAATGCAAAGCCAAAGTAATTTTAGAAACGATTTCAAGTGGATAAATTATTGATGTCAAGAAATATGATGAATACGCACTAGATACCGCCAAATTATACGTGAAGCACTATAGGTGGCACCCGATGACCCCTACTTTGCACAAAGTGCTCATACATGGTCCTGCCATAATAAAGAATTCCATCCTTCCAATAGGCCCATTCCCGGAGGAGGCTCAAGAGGCCCGAAATAAGCACTTTCGCATGTATAGAGAAAATTACGCAAGAAAATTTTCCCGCGAACAGTGCAACCGCGACATTTACAATCGACTATTATTGAACTCTGATCCGCCCATTAGCAGTATTAGTATAAAACAAAGAAGGAGAAAAAAAATGTCTAATTCCTTTTCTCCGTAGACTTTCGACATGCTTTTACCCACCAAACCAGATTCCGCTTCACCAGAATCCTCGGGCGATGAGGATCTGGAGTAACGAATTGGCATGGAGTATATGACGACTGTCCATTCATTACTCACTAACGTTTAAAATGTACGTTTATGATATATATTTTTTAATATATGTCACGTTAGGTTTTTGACATTTTTTTTCATAAATATTATATTTTCTTGAATTAAAATAAAAAAAATCAACAGAAAATTGTTTTACATTATCAATTATGTCATTTAGAATAGTTTTAGCAAGTAAAATAATTTTGGCCGCATAAAACCTAAAAACCTACCTATGTGCGTCGGCGGACATGGCCGCCCCATGTAAAAATTCCTAAGAACTTATAAACCTCGAGGCCATCACTGCTTTTCTTTAGCTTTGCTTGTGGGGCATTAAGAAATATCAAAACCAAATACATCTCGAACTGCCACTGAAACCCGTGACCTCTAGATCTGCACACTCGCAAGATCGCCTACATCTAAAAAACGAATGAAACGCTCAATTATTCAGCCAGTGCCTATCTCATTGTAAATGCATAGGAGTAAAAGCAGTGTTTTCTCCAGTAAATTGTCTATCGGCGGCATAATTCAGCGATGATCGCGCACGGATGCTGCGAACGAGCGCCCCGTGCGCTCACGTCCCCGCCACCAGACGCTATTATGCAAATAACCACTCAGATACACTTCTTTATGTTATTTTTTTCGATGGAGTGGAATTTTTATGGGCATTTAAGACGGTATTTAGAAGTGAATTCAGGACGGCTTGTAAGCTTTTTGAATACAAACGGTGAAACAGCTGGTACATCGCTCCTAGGTAAAGCAGGTTTCAGTAAGCTGGCCTCTAGAAAGAGAGAAGGACTATGTCTAGCAAATACAGTACTAAGTTAGTTTGGCCTAGATTATATCTGGGGAATAGTATTTCTCCAGCAAACCCTGATTAATTCTCATTGGTCACTTTTTCTGTCCTATTTCCAAAGATACAATTCTTGTCTTACAGGCATCAGAATTACTCACAATTTTTTGAATAAGAATATCGGGAATATATTTGTTTACATGTTTACTTGATACTAAAAAAATCGAAATAGTCAATTTATAGTTTTTATTTTCGTATAAATGTCTCGTTGAAGCTGTATTATACAGCTACATGAATAAAAATATGACACGTACTAAAGCCTATTCAAATAACGCCGAGACACATGAATCCCGCCACAAACGGGCAAACATTTAAAATGCTTCATAACAGCTCGACCCACATACAGGATACCTTTATAAAATTCCAGTTTCCGCGAACAAAAATAGGAGCCAGAAGCGCCGATACTGCGACAACCTGCAAAGAGGTTTCGCTTGTTCGAGAAACGAGTCGACTCAGCCCCGCCGATCTAGCTCCAACCCGGAATTTATGCTGGAACCGCTTGTTACACTGCAATTTACTTAATGTGTTTTTTGCTTGATGCATTACAGGAAATATGTCGTAGAAAAATGCGAATGGTAAATTAATAAAGGAGGTTGAACATCGGATTCCGGGTCACGGAAGTTTTCGTAATGGCAGTTTTGTGTTGTTCTCGAATTTTTTGGAATATGAAAGGCAGTTTGTAGTGAACCTAAATTTCTGTTTTATTATTGTATGCGACTGCCTCAAACTTCATGAAAAAGGTTTGTGCAGTATGACCTAGTAGTTACAGCTTCTATTCCCGGGTCTTAAGAAAATTCTTAGTAGCAACAACGAGTCTGGAAATATATCTAAGAAACGGCAAAAGGTTCGCGCCCATTACGTGCGACTTACATACCTGATGAAATGTAGTTGCAGAAATGCACCTCCACCTACCCTTCTGGCAATACAGGCGTGAGGTTACGTATGTATTATAAAGTATCAAAAACCTTTTTCGCCTTCTTTTGTGTGTATCTTCTCACAAATTTGCGTATGTTAAGAATATTCTATTCGATCCCTGCATTATAAATTAGCTTTAAAATGTTAAATCAAAAATTTTGCTTCGAGTAAAAAGCTGTTCGATAAATTTTCTTTTAAAAAAGAATATAAATTGTGCCTTTTCTCGACCCGCGTAGTGCTCTTTAAGATCCAATGTGTAGTTTTATGGAAAATCTAGGTTTTCTCAGTAACTTAGTTTGCATGAATATTGCATATTAAGTCCAGCGGGAATATCGTCATTTCTTCAATAAAGCTTCTTATATATTTTTTGTAGATACTTTTTAAAATTTTGAAATACATAATTATACAAAATACATAGACTTACTTGCACCTGTTAGTTAATGCACTGTGATTATAGTAGAGTGTCCTAGGGAGAGAATCCATAATGACAATACAGTGGCAGACCAGTTTGTAAATTTTTATCTTGCCTTAAATTTTCTCTAAAGTATCTACAACTTTCCAGACCATTTGTTCGTTCGCTTTTAATACCGAAGTCTTTACCCTTATTGGCAAAAAAATTGAGACAGACCATTTTCATAATTTTTATCACATATT
Organism: Cephonodes hylas; assembly: GCA_030295005.1. Classification (NCBI taxonomy): domain Eukaryota; kingdom Metazoa; phylum Arthropoda; class Insecta; order Lepidoptera; family Sphingidae; genus Cephonodes; species Cephonodes hylas. The sequence continues at coordinate 13,638,201 of AP025367.1, read as the reverse complement.
TCTATATTATCCACAAAATAATTTTAATATCTTTAGAAGCATTTTTCCATCTCAATCTACGTATAACGTTGAACAGAGCTAAACTAGCAGAAAAGCAAATAATACATCTGAATAAGCAAAGAGACCACAGCTCGTGGGAAATAAGCGGAAACCTTTATAGTAATATCAGCGGCACAGAAGTGTTGTGCAAGATATCTGTATAAGCGACATTTGTGACAAGCTGTACGTGCCTCAAAACACTGCGGCTACTTACTGCCGACAGAAGTTAATGGCACACTTCTGAGCAACTAGATCTGTGGCGGAAAATAATAAGCTAATTTAACGCCAATTTGTCGAGAATTATTACTAAAAAAATATATACTAGTGTCGTCAGTTCAATCTCAAATAATTTATATATCATCAGCCCATATATGTCCTACTACGCACGGGCCTCCTCTTCAACTTGATAGTGTGTGCCTGAGTCCGAACCCGCGCCCCTAAAGTTTTCGACCGCTAGCCTAAACCTCAAGGCCATCACTGCTTTACACATACCTTAGACAATTTAACACTCAAGTTGTTAGAATAATGGCAACATAAAACATTTATTATTAAGGTGTCAACATTGTTAGTAGTCTTGTCTATGTTTAGTTGCTTCCGTCCGTTGTGTGTTAATGTGTTAATTGTTCAGAATTAAAAACAGTTCATGTTATACAGTTTCTCATTTTTAATAACAACAGGTTATGGGCCCAGAGATGCCTTCCTGTTAGCTAAACTAAAAGTAGATATTGGAGTGTAAAAGTAATACGTATATCAAACGGATTAAAATATCGGCGAAAAGTAAGGTTAGGTCGAGCCGCGTGTCGACAATAAAAACTTACGTCGAGAAGGATATACTTGTTTGAGTCACTATTAAACAAGGCAGGGAAGCAAGATGGAAATAAATAACACTTACAATGTGATGAAACTGGAAGGTGCGAGAAACTGGAATGTTTGGAAGTTTCAAATTACCGTTCTAATGCGGGGCCAGGGATGGCTGGATATCGTGGAAGGACGGACCATAAAACCCGAAGACGCAACTGCAGGAATCGCCTGGGAGTCTACAGATGCTAAGGCTCAGACATTATTGGTCACAAGAATGACTGAAGATGTTATGTTACATCTCATATCATGTAAAACGTCTGCTGAAATGTGGAGAAAGCTTTTAAGTGTTTACGAACAAAAGTCAGAAACTAGTATCCATATCCTGCAACAGCGCTTTTTCCAATACAAATATGAGAGCGGAATCAAGATGTCGGTGTTCTTATCGAAAATTCAAGAAATGCAGAATCAGTTAAAACAGATGGGCGAGGAAGTTTCGGAAAAATTCACGATAACTAAAGTATTGATGTGTTTGCCGGATGAATACAAACATTTTGTATCAGCGTGGGAGTCTGCACCTGATGATAAACAAACATTCGACAATCTGGTGTGCAGATTATTGATCGAAGAAGAAAGATTGAAGGAAAAGACAAAGGATGTCCCGGAAATTTCATCCTCATCAGCGTTTGTAGCAAAGAAAAATGTTAAGTGTTTTAAGTGTGGTAAACCTGGACATTATCAAATGGAGTGTAGAAGTAATAGGAACAGTGATAAAAAGATAAACGATAATAAGTGCTATTACTGTGGTAAAATTGGACATTTTAAGGCGCAGTGTCGTTTTAGAAAATCAAAGGACAACAAGAGTATGGGTAATGCGTTCGCAGTTTCGAACTCAGTTTATGAACAATATAAAGAAACAAAGTGGCTAGTGGACTCAGGGGCAACCGAGCACATGTGTTGTGATCGTTCATTGTTTTCGTCATTTTCCAATGTTTCGCAAAAGTCTGTAATTGTTGGTGACGGGGCCGCCATTAGTGTACAGGGTTGTGGACGTATAGTGGTAGTAGTCAATAACGGAAGTGAATGGATTGATACGACCATAAACAATGTGTTATTCGTTCCCGATCTAAAGACAAATCTATTCTCTGTGAACCGTGCTACTAACCGGGGATATGTCATGGTGACAGATGACACTTCCTGCAAATTTTACAAAAATGGCATTGTTTGTGCTATCGCAAATAGAATTGAGAAGTCTTATTATTTGGATTTTCGATTTAAACATGAAATAGCGAGTGTTGCACAAATGTCAAAGAACGATTTATATCAGTGGCATGAAAAACTAGCTCATCAAAACTTCGATCAGGTAAAGAAAGTATTAGAGAAAAACAACATTGAAGTTAAACAAACTCGTGTGCCTCAATGTGAGAGTTGTTTAAAGGGGAAGATACACCGATTACCATTTAAGAAAAGTGAAACTGTAAGCACCAGGACATGTGACATAATACATGGGGACACCTGTGGGCCCATGGAGGAAAAATCGGTCGGCGGGTCGAGATATTTTGTAGTTTTAAAGGATGACTATTCGAACTTCAGAACTGTTTACTTTATCAAAGCTAAAACCGAAATTAAAAATTGTCTGGAGGATTTTTTCAATAAGGCAGAGAATATAACCGGAAACAGAGTGAAGATACTGCGAACGGATAATGGATTAGAATTCATAAACAAAGAAGTAATGGACATATGTTCGAAAAGAGGGATAATTCATCAAACTACAGTAACCTATACACCTGAACAGAATGGCAAAGCTGAAAGGGAAAATAGAACTCTGGTTGAAGCAGCAAGGACAATGCTACATTCTAGGAACCTACCTAAGAAACTGTGGGCAGAAGCAGTGAATACAGCAGCATTTATTTTAAATAGAACTGGTAAAGATAAAGCTGGGAAGCCAGTAGGTGGAGGGAGGCAGTTAATAGAGAATTGCAAACTTTAAAAGATAATGACACCTGGGAGTTTTGTGACGCACCAGTAAATGAATGTATAATTAGTAGCAAATGGGTTTTCAAATTAAAAGGAAATGATAATCATAAACAATATAAGGCTAGATTAGTTGCTAGAGGGTTTCAACAGGATAGTTACTTTGATTTAGGGGATATTTATGCACCTGTTGCAAGATTACCAACCTTTAGAGTTTTTATTGCTGTAGCGACTTTGTTAAAGCTTCCTATATATCAAATGGATGTTACTGGGGCATTTTTGTATGGTGATATAGATGAAGATGTGTATATTAGATTGCCAGAAGGGGCTTATTCTGGGGATAAGAATATTGTTAAATTAAAAAAGGCTTTATATGGTTTAAAAAGTTCACCAAAGTGTTGGAATACTAAGTTTAACTCTGTAATGACTAAAGAAGGTTTTGTAAAGTCAAAATGTGATTCATGTTTGTTTATAAAGTGTAACGGTAAAGATAAAATGTATTTATTGTTATATGTTGATGATATATTGATTTTTGGTACAAATGAAAAGCATATTACACAATTAAAGGCTAGCTTAAATAAAGAATTTAAAATAAAAGACATGGGACTAATATCAAAATTTCTAGGCATAAATGTAAAGCAAAATTTGGAAAGTGGTATTACTGAACTAGATCAAACAAAGTACTTAAAAAATGTTCTCAAGAAATTTAATATGGAAAATTGTAAAGAAATGTCCACTCCTATGGACCTGAATGTTAATGTTAAAATACTTGAACATGGTTCTATTCCTATAGATAAAGACATTGAAAGATTGTGTAGACAAATTATAGGATGCTTAATGTATGCAGCATCAGGTACTAGGCCTGATTTATGTTATTCAGTTTCTATGTTGAGTAGATACCAAACAAGTGCAAGTAATGAGTTATTAAGTTCATTAAAGAGAGTGTTAAGATATGTAAAGTATAGTTTGGATTATAAATTAGTTTTCAAGTGTAAAGATGTGACTTTAAAGGGATATTGTGATGCTAATTGGGGAGGGGATCTCAAGGACAGGAAGTCCACCTCAGGTTATATGTTTAAATTGTCAAATTGTCTTATTTTGTGGTGTTCTAAGAAGCAAGCTTCTGTAAGTCTGTCCTCTACAGAATCTGAGTATGTATCATTAAGTATGGCTGCCAGTGATTCTTCGTGGCTTATTAATTTATTAACTGATTTTGGTTATAATAATGTTTATCCAGTTGAGATATTTTGTGACAATCAGTCGGCTATTATAAATGCAAAAACAGATAACATAAAGAAATTAAAACATGTAGATATTCGATATCATTTTGTAAAAGATCTGGTCAAAGAAAATAAGATATGTATTAAGTATGTCAACACAAGTGAGCAACCAGCTGATATGTTAACAAAGGCTTTAGGTAAAGAATTAATTGAAAGACATTTAGATAAGTGTGACATTAGGAGGATAATTATAAAGCAAGGTTAACATTTAAAATTTGATTTTTGTTCCGTATAAAAAATGTGTTTATGTTGAGAAGGGGTGTTAGAATAATGGCAACATAAAACATTTATTATTAAGGTGTCAACATTGTTAGTAGTCTTGTCTATGTTTAGTTGCTTCCGTCCGTTGTGTGTTAATGTGTTAATTGTTCAGAATTAAAAACAGTTCATGTTATACAGTTTCTCATTTTTAATAACAACACAAGTCTTGATACATAAAAATTCAAGGATACATAACCAGTAACCGCAAATTCTCGATCTATTTCCAGAAAAGCCATACGACGTAAGAGCTGTAACGTGTCTTGTGAATAATAATTGTGTATCGTATTGTTAGTACACAACAAACGGTCGTCGTCACAGCGAGCAGATCATCTGTAAATGTTACTGCCGATTCGGCTTTCAAAGCAGAGCGTTATAATTTTAATTAAACGAATTGTCAACGGAATTTCAACAACAAAACAAGAGACTTAAGGTTCGTTTTTGTTTGTTTCGAGTCGGATGATATGTCGAAATGAGGACGTGACGCGTAAAAGTAGCGAAATTAAGGGAGTTGCGCACTTGATAATAACCTTTATGATACATGGTAATGCTAAAAGCGATAATGTTAAGCACAAATATTAGATATTTCTTGAATGGAGTTTTGACACCAAGTTTTGGTGTTGGTTAAGTACGCTGTTTGGATGAGGAGGGCTGAAGATGGAGCTCCGAGGCATAGCAGACGCCTATACTCCACGAAGGAGGCTGGTGGTGATAATTATGATGATTATGAAATACCCAAAACATGGAAGCATAGACTAAAGAATTCTAGAATAATTTATCTTAAAATACGTAATAAGAATTTTATACCACATCATTACCTTCAAAATGTTGAACTACTGTTTATCCCATTCACCCTAAGAGTAACATAAGAGTATCATTATCACCATCATGAACAACAGCCTTTGTCAAGCCTCTCCTATAGCATGCCACTGGGCTCGATCTTTGACCCTCCTCATCCAACCGCTGCCGGCCACCGTAACAATATTATGTTCAGTAGAAATAATCCTTATGGAATTCCAACCGCTTCAAGCTATTACCTTATCATTTAAGTTTACTAGAACATTGTTTCTCACCAAGCTAAGTTACCTAGTGTGAGCGGTGCTTAAGCGGCATTTCATTAAGTTTCAAATGCTCAGCGACAGACAATACCGTCACGCCCTAATGGCCGTGTTTATTAGATATGCGCCTACTCAACGATATCTCTTCAAATCGTTTGTATTCCCGCTATGTGAGCAGTAGAATATTGTGTATTAATAATTACATATTCGAGAAAATATAATGATATATAAAAACTACATATATGAACATTCACGCCTGATTATTCTAAGAGGTAGGCAGAGGTGCATTCCTGCAAGCATTTCGTTTTTTTCTTTCGGAAAAAGCCATTAACGCTTTTCGCAGCCCAAGAATTGAAACCTTAACCTCTAGATCTCGCGACACATTCACTTATTGCAAGACCGATATAGAGTTTATTTATTTACAAAAGCAATTATTGTAAGCATCTTTAAACTCCACCAGAAAATCGGTGACTCGTTAAATCCTTTTTCTAAAAGTGTAATCCGCGTAAAACTTAACTAATTTTTATTAGGGGTTTGAAACTTGATGAAATTAGATATCTACAGTAAACAATATCAGTTTATTCCACACAGATTTTATAAATATAGCTTCAATTGATCTTATAAGCCAAGTGAAATCTTATCTTTCAAAACTTTCAACCTTGACAGATGAAAATATTTTTCCCACGTTTACGTGACACCAGAGAAAAAATAATAAACGTAATTACCTTTAACTTCACCATATGTTTCAAGCTGCATCACATGGGGCGTGAAGTCCACAATATAGCTCCATACATCAATATTCAAGTTAAGTTTAAGTTAGCCGGAAGTAAGCAACTGCCGGCGGAACATGGGAAAACACGAATATTAACTCAACGACCGCCGCGAGGCAATTTATCAAGTGTCTGGAGTTTGATTGGCCGCCGCCTTGACCCGCTGTGAGCAATGTATCTATATGTAGTCGGTAGAGTTATAGTTAAGATTTTACATAATTATAGTGTATATGAGTGATGATTTGTAATGGATATTTTTGGTAGCATTGGACGTCTAGCTACCAGGTGGACTGATGGTATAACGAAGGTCGCGGGAAACCGCTGGATGCAAGCCGCTCCGAACAGAGCACTTTAGAAATCTTTGGGGAAGGCCTATTGCTAGAAGTGGACGGATGTATTTTGGCCGATGATGATGATGATTTTGGTTAGTTATTTAATTATTAAAAAATATAATGAAACGAAACAAATACAGCACGAAAATAAAAATTACATGAAACAAATCTTTACGATGACGAAGAAAAATGTTTTGTATACGACTAACCCACCAACATATGGATGGAGTTAGGCTTAATCAAAGGTGCCTTACTTCTACTATTCGAAGATTATCCGATACTTAGGGTAGACTTCCATTGACCCCACAAAACACTCAGCGACTCTCATGACCGCTGTCCAAAGGACGGTTACCCGAAATCCTATACAACAGGCGCCTGCATTGTACTAGTTCTTTCAAAACAACTTTCTAAGTCTCTCGCCACATAATGCAGATAATGTATAAGAACAAATTGATCCATGAGCGTTAAGATTGCTCAACCGCACGGCACAATGCGCGGCCACAACTCAGTCCCAAGTCCCCCAGTTAATATTGTATTAAGCTTTAACTTAGTTCTTAACTCCAGCGACAAGTTGCCAACACTTAAGACTTTACTCCGCACATTAACTTGTCTTTACACATATGAAAGTTTGTGAATAAATCCACTGCGCTTCACGGTGTTTGAGGGATATTAAATTTATAATCCGATGTTAGATTTCACGCTAATGGAAAGTGCTGCTGACTTGTGTATGGAGTTAATTGTTTACGCGACGACATGCTCTTTTATATTAAGATTCCTCGCTTTCTAGTATACAATTGTAGTGGAACGTGTCTTCCTAAGTTTTGAGGCCTATTATGATAGGGTACTCAAAGCTGCAAGTGTTATTTTCTACTGCGTGCTGCCACATTGGCCCGTTGGTAGATGTTTTTTTTTTGTCTAAATTTTTAGTTTTTTATTACACTCTGCTTTTTTCAAGCTTTTTCTTGCAAGCAACTTATATTACATGTAAAAGAACTTCTCCGTTTCTACAAATCACAACCTACTGACCAATAGAATATGCATCCCATAAAGAACAAACGTCAAAGTACAGATCCCACCAAATTTCTCTTTTGCAATTCAAATACGAACGAAAACTGGTAAAAAGCTGCCGAATTCGCACAACCAGTTAGCAATTCCAGCTAGAAATCCAGCGCAGGGAATCAATTTTTAGTTTTCAACGCGAGTTTTGACAGCTTGGCTTTAGTTTACAAGGGACAGATTTTAAGCTAGTATTGTTAGTAATACTTTCATATGGCATGGTGGGTTAATCCATAAAAGGGAGGGGGAGCGAAAAAGTAGGCGGTTTGTTACAGAGTTGGCGTAAAAGTCAAACATGGACGAAGTTAATTACTGGACGCGCGGGTACACAGTGCTGAGATAACGGTGGTGAAATAATAATAATAATTAATTATTATTTTCTAGTTAATTAAAAAGACTATATTAACCTTATGTTTGGTTACATTGCGATTTCTGAATATTGGTTTTCTTCTACAATTAAGAAGAATTTTCGAAACCGAACACCGTATATTTTTTATTTTATTAGAATGACACATGTTTATAAGATGTACTCTATGTCTGGCAATTGAATTGAGTAAGTGTAGCGTCCTAGCAATATTAATAATAAATTGTAAGGTAAGCGTGAAAATAAATTATTATATAAGCGCTGTTCCCCACTCAAACCGGTTCATTACTACGCCGGACATCGGACCGAGTGGATGGGCCAGACGCTCTTGAGAGTAAGAATTTGTAGTTTTATTTATACAAACCAAACCTGAAACATCAGGATATTACAGTAAATACTGTCGTATGCATTCACCGAAAGCTGCATATTACTTAGTGAAGTAATGGAATAAGTTTGCTAGGTAACAAGTAGTGCCATACTGTAGTGATATTAGATTATACAACACCTTTTGTTGCTATGTGACCTAGTTTAAAACATCGTGTTTGAATTATTGGTAGAACAATTTATTTCTTACCAGCTTCGGTTGCGAGTTCAAACTCCAAACACACCTTTGGCTTTTTGAATACTCATAATCAATATGTAGAATAGTACATGAAAACGCAGTTTAATAAATATTACTAAACTGCGAAAATAATGAAGTGCAAATTGTCTCTTGTATAAAAATAAAGTAATCTTCACAATAAAATTGTCAAGTAAAAAGGTAATTGTGAAAGTCGTGCCAACAAAGTTTGATATAAATGCCTTTTTATCGCGTTTAAAAAGTTTTTCATTACATTTAAGCGGCAGTAAAACACTTCGCTTTACGATTGTTGTGATAATTTTATGCTTTTAATGTACTTAGCCGATTACTTTGTCGGTTTGAGTTCTGCGCACACGGGAACGACATAATTGTGTTTTTCAATGAATATTGCAAACCTGACCTGATGAAACAAAAAATCATCTGATCTAAACCACGACTCTACTTCTTCAAAAAAATTATCTATTAAAAAATTCCTAAGAATTTTAAAATGTGCACTTTCTTCACCATATTAGGTAAAATGTTTTCCTTCGCCATAAAGTAAGCAATGATTCATCGTAAACACACACATAACTGAAAAGTCAGAGGTGGTTCGTCTGGGATATGAACCTGTGATTGCCGAGATTCACGACCGCGAGCTTAAACCTTGACGCCCTTGACATTGGGTGCAATATTTTTAGTTATTGCTTTATTTTACACTATAGTAAAATCCGGTTATTATGACACCGCTTATACCGACGGATCGGTTATAACTACTGAATGGCAATGTCTCGGCGGAACTTACATAAACTAATGTCAATCAGGTATACCAACTATCGGATATAACGTCAGAAATATACGGTCCCTTCAGCGTAGTTATATCCCATATGTTTTGACTGTATATGCAATCAACTAACCAGACTTGCACCACTATTCATCATTCATCTGTGACAGAAGCTACCGTCCGGCACAGTTTTATTCGCAATATCCGATGGATGGTCGCGCCAACAAAAAGACTTGTTGAAACTGCCGGTAAACGATAAATTGGCACACCTACACGGGTGTGTACACTAACTACATAACAAAGTTGGTGCTAACTGGGCAAGTTGTTTAGTCTAGTTCGCGGTGTTCAGTCGACACTACTATCATTATCTACGGTTTCATTATGCGCCAGTGGCTGGTGGATACTGCTGTTTTGTCCGCTCTATACAATACCTCCATTCCTAGTACTACGTCCATTTATTATGATTGCTCTTACGTTTAAATGAACTATTTTCACCTATTTTACTGATATAAGACCATAAGCGAGCATTAGTGAGAATATTTTGCTATGATTTTACGAAAAGAAAAATAAAATGGACCATTGTTTCAATCACAGAAGAAATTTTAAAAAATGTTCTGAGTATGTCCATACGATAAGTGCGTCGTTATTTCGGCATTATTTTATTGTACTATTTAACATATATTATCATAATCTTAATTTAAAGTGGATCACTGTGTAGTGTAAAACTAACGTATTTCAGCTGACAAGTTGCTCGTGCACAAATTATGCAAGCTGTAACTTGTGAGTAACCCTATATCGCGGACAGGGCGAATTTACATACATATTATGCTAATAATAATATACGTACATAATCTCATGACCGTATTCCCCAAAGGCGTAAGCAGAGATGCATATAAGAGGGACTTATGGTAATAATGCTAAGTAAGGGCAACAAGGCGACAAGATTCATTAAGTATCCCGTGTGATCGAAACATTTTGGGTTAGATTCTGGGGAACAAAGGGCAGTGTTATTAGTTTTTACCGATTTAACCCTATTCTATTATGCCTTAGAGTGAGTTGGCTGATTACAAATGCCTTAGAAATTATTTGGGGAAAACCCTTCCTCAAATTAATTTGTTGTAACTTTTATTACAAAATAGATCATTTTCACTACACAAATGGTTTCGAAAAGCCATAGGTGCATGTCTAGAATTCGAACCGGTCATCGTGGTATTTTATTTTGTAGGCCAGCTATTCCTTGAGACTACTACGTCTGTTTTCTATTTAATTTTCTATGGTATTAACAAAATCCAAACTATGTATTTGTTGTTTAATTACTCTATAATAATGAAACAAGCAAAGATACAATAAAATTACTACATACTGAATAATAAACTTTAAGTATTATCGTTAAAACTCGTTTAATTTTACAATACCTTTGAAAACTAATCCACATTGTGCAAATTACTTCGCCCCACCTTCAGTGTGTTAATTCTCTGCCAAAATGACACCACTGTGAAACAAACAAAACCACAAAGTTACACGCGAAATGCGGGAACTTCAACAGATCTCATTACATGTCCTTATGGTAATGCGCAGGGGAGTGAGCACATTCGTAGTTATAGTGTGCACAGCGGAGATATGCCGCATCCACACAAGAAGTGATAATACACCGCGTCGGAAACGTTGCACATTTCAGCGTCGCGAATAATATTAAAATATTTCTAGGAATGCATTTTATGAGTACTTTTGAAAATTAAATTTATGCACGTTACGTGTACTGCGATCTTGGGCATGAGAGGTTTATTGGATGAGTATCGCCGTGGTCATTACTTCATATAATATGTTTTTGAACACAAGTTTAGACAATACTTAACAATTATTGAAAACAGCTTATAGTTATCTTTATTTACTGGGCTTGGATCTCTTCTACGGTTAAGAGGTATATTACGGTAATTTCTTATATTCTAATATACAAATATCTTCAAAAAATCGTGAATATCCTCTAGAGTAGCACCCGCAACCGTCGAAGTTTTATTATTGTTGTTACATTATTACTAAAAAGTTGATAATTCAGCGTTATCCAAAAAACAATTGGTAACTACTAAATATTCCATCGGAATATCTCCCGGGCTTTTTTCCCGAACATGGCTGCACGTCGCAGACATGCCGACGCGTGCCGGCTTGCAAGCCGCGGCTTTGTCGGCAGCTTGCTCACTTTTTATTTGTGGCGAACATCAAACTGTGGAACAGTTTGTCCGCTCATGTTCCCTTTCTATTCTCAGTCTTCGGAAGTCACTATGAAAATGCATTCGACAAGGTTCAAAATAGATTAACATGAAAGAAATATCTGACCAAATAGTGAGTATTATGGTGTAACATATTACTATTTTTATATCAAATTTCATTTATTTTGTGTCAAATACATACGCAAAACATTAATACAGGAATATAAAATGCTAATATGCTAGTCAAAGACAAAGACAGACGCATTCTCACATAGCCCCCGGCTATATGTACATCTCACATCTCTGATTATCGGCGAAACTGCCAATTATGATTTTCAGAACAAAAGTTTTCTCTAAGAGTACTTCTTATCACTATGGGTTTAAACGAAGCTAGAGAATTGGTGGCCTTTCACTTCGAGTGGTCTATCCCATGTTTATTTATCCAACTGCTCTTCCTTGGTATTTCACTTTACATACATAAATATGTAAGGTTATATACGGCATACAATAAGAGCTGGAGCACGCGTGGTGCCGCAAGCTGTGCAATGAGGCGCTGCAAGCAATCTGCTGCAGCGGCTGCGTCTCGCCGCCCCGCTAATGGCGTGTGAAACACAGCTTGCTACCCGTGCGTGGTCTTAATGTTTTATGGAAATTTAGAAATGTATTTTGGTGTAATAAACAGTTGTATAATATTAAATTAATTGTGAGAAGTCGTGCTTTAAAGATAAGGCGGCACGGCTTGGACAAATCTCTCGTGTCAAGTTACTTCTCGGAGTGTAAAATCGACCTGCATCATCATCATCAGCCGTACGTCCCATTATTGGGCACAGGCCCTGCTATCATTGACCGGATTTAAGCCTTAGTCCACCACGCTGGCCTAGAGCAGGTTTGCGGACTACACTGCTAAGAAATTTCTAAAAACTTTATTGTGTGCAGATTTCCTGAAGTGAATAGCTTCGAAAAGTCAGAGGTGTGTGCTTGGGGTTTGAAACCGCAACCGCCAAGATTTTCGTCCACGCACCTGAGCCTCGCGTCCACCGCTGCTTCATAGAAAGGATTCTGATTGGAAGTGGTTACCGTCAACCATGACCTTCAGTGCTTCACACTCAACCAAGTCGTCACCAAGAAATACGGCAAAGGCGAGACTACAAACACGGCAAGCGAAACATACACTTTCCTACCTTACCTTCGCCTCCTCAGCTGGCAAATGAGCGATGTATTCGGCACATGCAACTCAGACACAACCGCAGCGCTCAAGCGGTTCGGTTCAGTGGCGCCAGCGGTGCCCGGCGGCGCGCGGTAAGTGCCCCACAACGCTCGCTTAATGTCCTGTGATGGAACGCTCTGAGAACTCGAGTGCATACGGAGAAAGAAGATTTCCAAAGCGTGATGTAATGTGCTCGAGGTATTTTTATTCAATCGTTAGGAATAAATGGTGGAAGTTAGGGAAGGCTAGGAGAGACGGTGAGTGAGGCTTAATGAGTATGTTTATGGAGTTTTGAATGCAGTTTTAGACGATTAATAATTGAGTAAGGTTTCTAGATAAATGCTGCTTTCAAAAGTAACTTAGGAAATTTTTATATGTCTTTTGTGCCGCAGTCACATTGCAGTAATTATTAAAAATAGTTTATCTACTTATACCATTATATAAAAATTGCATTGGTTTTATAAATGCTAAATTCATACAATAGTTTAAGTGCAATTCCTCGTAAAAAATTGAAACCTTGTAAAAAGTTATCCTTTTGTTTCATAAAACTATTATACAAGCAACTTTTAATTACCCCTACTAACTTATAAAGAGATAGAAAATGCTTTCCGACCACAAATAGGTCTGGGTCACCAGCGCTAAGCGCGGGCAGAGTGACCTACATCGCTCATTTACTGGCCTAAGCGCCACTTGAACAAGTTCAAGATTTAAACGCCTTGAAAGTCGAATCGTAAATCATTTTGAAATGTTTAATGCAGGAATTAGTGCGTTTGGTGGAATTATGATTCTATCGAGATTTTGGAAAATAAATTTATTTTATATTACCTTAGACATAAACAAATAAATACACCAAACAGGCACAGACGTAGGTACATAGTTCTGACCCCATACTAAGATGCAAGTCTTGGATCGTAGGTATTAGAGACTACGAGAGACTTTACAGTCTCACATACACACAATAACCCGAAACAAATTATAACACAACAAAAATATTAAAACAAATATAAATACAGAACCCGTTGCTTAAAATTTCAACACACGCATAGCGAAATTTTTATTACTACCACTTGAACGGGGCGCGCTCACTAAACATCGAAAATATTTACTACAATCCTGCGAGTATCGAAAAATTTTGTGCAATAAAAATTGTGAAAAATTAGATGGAGCCGACCCGCAGGCCATATCGGCACAGTAGCTTCAAACGCCCTCTAAAGTATTTTATAGCTACAATTTTAACATGTTATTCGCGCAGCCGGCGGTTGCCCCGAGATCTGGCTATCTTCGGGAAAATAACGTTTTGTGAGATAAAAGTTATATGTATCCATAAAAAGCAGCTCGCTTCAGTTATAAGGTGGAATGGGAAAATTTAAGAACTGCCGAGTCTATGAGAATTAATTTTTCATTACGAGTCATGAGATAACGTCTTAATAAAATTAAAAGAGTTATTTTTAACTACGTGTTTTATATTTTTTTTAGATCCCTTACCAGCCAGCTTGAAAGTTCTTTTCGCAGTGATGACGAAGAGGCAAGAAATTGTAGGTTATCCTAATCAATACTAGGTTAGGTATCATTAATAATAATCAATTTCTTTTCTAGCGCGTTATTTTGTGCCAGCATTCTTTATCTTTACATACTATCAAGCAGTAAAAATCCGATGTGGAATCTTGTCATAAAATTTAAAAACATTTGAAATAATTACAGTTTCCGTTATGTCTATCAGGGTATATAATATGTCTACACATGATTTATTTTAAATTGCATACAAAGCTATACTACCTCCATTATTGCATTGTTGGTACCTGCTTGGTATCTATTGTTGGTATCTACTTACCCTCTCCATCATTTAAACGTAGCTTTAAGTTAGTATTACTGATACTGAAATTCATAAGCCGTTCAAGAAATCAATGTATAATAAATTACTTCCACTTCAGCGGTGGTCCGACAGTTTAACGTGAGGCAAGTCGGGAAATAAAACGGCCGCATTCCCACCGGACAGGTCCTATACACTGGTTGATTTTATCGCGCGTTACAAATTCAGGAGTGCACGTTCGCTCTACATCGCCGCTCAGTCGTAAACACGTTTTATTGATCTCGCTCGCGGACGAGCAATGAATATTAAACTTACATGCATTTTCAAATTGCATAATACCGCTTTGTTGACGCGACCTCGTTATTAAAATGGTGTGTTAATTTTTTATGAGCATACGTCACATGGAGCTAGGATACGCTTCGCTCATATTTCACGTCACTTTTAGATTAAATACTATTAATATTAACGGCGTGTTGGTATGTGTGGATATCTACAGGTTCCCTAGTAATTAAATTACAAAACAAAGTGAAAGGAAATAAGTATTTTGTAGTTAAGCATTTGCCAGCAATAACGGTCCATCTATTAGGGACTTCAATATTTGCTTAGGTTATTCACCTTAAGATATACTTCTTTCTGTCACTTCCTTGCTACCTGCAAGGAAACGACATCAAATCGTGCTGATTTTTTGTTACAAAAATTGTGACGAAATGCCACTTATTCTACACATCTACCTAATCTTCTTACAGTACAGTATTCGAAGCTAAAAATACACCTGAGTGTAAAGCCGTTTGTTTTGAAAACTGACAACAATCGGCATCGACGTCCAACTTCAAAAATTGTTTATAAATAGATGAGACAATTGTTTCCAAGGATTATGAATTGAACAAAAGACTGAAAAACATTGATTTTCGCCAGAACCGGCCGAACACCGAGCATACCCAATTAACGTTGGATAAATTGAACCCTTGTCTGTGTCTAAAACGTTGCAAACGTCTCGTCCATTTCACGAGTGCTCGGCCCATTCAATCCTTAATAGATATCATTCAGATACTTCTTTGATTAATGAAGCCCTCGAGCGTTGATAGCGAGATGGAATTATGAACTGTTTTATTGAATGGTTTGATGAGTTAGTTAGGTTAGTAGCCTAAGCGAAGGATGAAGTTTGATTTGTAATGCTATGCGATGTTTCATCCAAATCAAATTGGATTGCTCAATACAAACTGCACACTGTTTCACTTTCTCTAAATTCTCAAAAATTATCTCCTAGTCGTTTAGGCAGTTAAAATTAAAATGTTGAGCTAAAATATGGTTGCTCTCATATTACATACCGTCATCAAGTCTTGGGTTACATTTTTAATTACTGCACAATGCAAAAATATTATCCGTTCCAATCCAACCTATATAAAGAAAATTATGAAATGAACCCACTCTCTTACTCTCCATATTCCCAAACACCAAAGCAATGACACAATGCAAAACAGATTACCCAACGAGTAGAATCTCTGCAGAAACACGACCCCATTTACAAAGCAAATTATTCTTGTAAGATTCCATCGCGCTGATCGGCGAGCGCGACCACGTCAACGATGTCAAACTTTTTAATTTCACTCGCAGTGCTTAATACAGGGAGCCGTAGAATATTTCATGAAATATTTCGGAGGCTGTACGAGAGTTGTTATTGATTACTGTCTCGTTAATCACTGAGGCTTAGCTTAACTTTGCTGAAGGTTTTTATGAATTGACTGGTTTAAATTATTCATTTTCTATTTTAGTGTTATAACCACTTTTTTATGTGTGTATTGACAATGAATTATCACTTATTTAACGGCGAAGGAAAACGTGATGATACCTGAACCTCTAAACAGTTCTAAGGAATTTCTTTGGTGTATTATTCTTCAACCCGCATTAGGCCAGCATGGTGAACTTATGCCTGTAAACTCTCAAGGGTAGAGGTTCGTGCCGAATAGGACGCATATGGGTGATGATGATGATAAACCATTTTAAAATACCATATAAAATTCTAAGCTTAAATAAAATTATATAAGTTAATTATGTTAACCTGACCATGCCATACTTTTAAAATAAAAAAGAAAAATAGTCTTGACACACCAGACGCGTACCTCTTTACCCGCAAATAAAACCATGGACTCAAGCACACGGTAAATTAAAGTGAAGAGCCCACAGAAAGGAAAAGGCTCTCACAAAATACACCAAACATAATATAATAACCCTTTAAAGGTTACTTTTGGAAACATTTACATCCTGTATAATAAATATATTTGGCAAAAAGTTGGCCCTCCAATTTATTTTCTTTTGTCGAGCGGGTCGTGTTCCGGTCGAAAATTTTTACGAATAAATCTCCTAAGATTCGTTACAAAGAGTTCCATTTGCATCTTAGCTGGGAGTGAGATCCCTCGGAGAGGGCCACGCAGTCGGCGGGAGAAAAGAACTGCAATAATATTAATGACATTATCATATTAAATCAGAGGGTGAGAGGAAACGTGCCTGTGACGCGTTTTGTACAAGTGTCTGATGGGAAATTAGCTCCAGGAGAGGAAATTTTATAGTGGTCTCTGCAGATTTCCTACAAAAACGAAATTTACCCCCGCAACGTTTAAATATATACGTTATACTTTTTCAGGTTTAAAAACTCTAACTAAAGTTATAATTATTAGAAAAGTCATTTTAGTTGTTTGTTAGTATTGTTTATTTATGATTTTGGTTGGTAAAGCACCATTAACCCATAGTAAACCACAAACAAACGTTGTAAAAATTACCTCACATATTCAAATTAAACTCAACAGTTTCAGAGAGTAAATTTCCTTTTACCCGTTACGTTGTAATCGATTGTATCGAATAAAATTAAGCTCTAAATAATTAATCTTTACTCACTCGGGTTTAGAATATAGTTTCGCTTGATATCGACTCGCTCGCTCTCGCGCCCCAATCAATCCTCCGCCAGATTTATTAAGGCAATTAAACTTGGCTCGAGTTGACAGTTTTTTCCTTTGTCTCAGGCACTTTAATGAGTCCGCGGAGGCGTCTTGAATTAAATTCGCACTAGCCGACGCGCTGTCTCGCTGTCGTGTCGTCTCCGTGTCGGCCCCGTGTTGGGCCCGTGTCGGACAGGTGGCCATCCAGACAAAGCGCCAAATTAAACGCTTAGGCATTTTAATATGGACTTTGATGGAGAAGCGAGATTAAAGTTTTAACTGCTGAGTTTTATTGTGTACTCAACACGGCCTTCTTTTAGTTTCATTAAGGGAATACATTTTATTAAATTAATTATGCAAATTCATGCAAAAGTCAACTAAAAATCTTATTATAATTCTCAATAATAGTCAGTAAAATCAATTTCATCAATTCTTCATTGTTATTCATAAATAACGGCTTTCGGTACGATGGTATTGGAAAAAAATATGTATGTTTAGATAGTGCCCATAAATATCTACACTTAAATCTCGATGTTTATATACATTTAAGTATATGTGCGAAAACAGACGCAATTATATGTCCAAGCAGGGTTCCAGAATATGTCGTTAAATATACAGAAGAAAACATAACTAAGCCAAATACATCAGGGCATTTGTTTATAATTTATTCGGTTATCTTATTTGAAGTTATTCGAGTGTTATTTACTTTCGTTTGTGAATATTTTATCCTCTGAAGGGAAAGCCAATGACGGCTGAGCTTTCCCAACTAACGAATTATTAATGAACGAACTGCGAAATACATTGCGATATCAGCCGATGTGGGAATTGTAATGGATGCGGCGATTTCAACTACAAAAATGTATATTGCTTTTTCGTGGTTAACAAAGTGAGTTACTTTGAGGAAAGAGTAGCTTATTTCGATATATTTACATATATGTAACGTGACTTAATTATGGTTTTGTGGCGTTGTGTACTTCATTTCTTAAAGAGAATGAAGTGAGTGCTTAAATTGTACTTCCATGAAATGTAACTGCATAAATTATAAAAGTAATATATTATTAAGACTTTATATTAAATGAATCATATCACAAAGATCGCTTTTTATGTCATGGCATATACATATATTTATCAACTTACATAATATCTTATGTATACGCAAAAACTGAGTTGTTTATACTTTTATATTTAACTCCGTTGGTTGGAGTACATAAGTGTGTTTTCAATAAGACTCAAAGATAAGTATGATACAAATAATCTTACATTCTATAAACATCGTCTAAATAAATTAAAAATACAGTCAGACAAACGCATCCAAGTATCTTAAAGCGTTGTTTCAATCAAGTGGCACTCGCGGGGTCCATTGCTAAAGTGCCAATCTCATCACCTGGAGACTTTAGCTCTTCGGGATCTCAAGACCTGGAGCCCTCGACCCGCCTGGAACCTCCCCCTTCTCCTCTCGAATACGTTGGCTGAATTGCTTATTGGACTCGGGAATTTTTGTAATGCTGTTTGAATATCGATGTTTGGAGCTCCTTTAGAATTAAGTATACTAATGTAATGGCGATGAAAATAATGTTATCTATTTTTCGAAAGGATTCTTTTACATAATAGTAGGTAATGTTTGTCTTTTTAATAATAATTATGCAGGATGTCGTAATAATGGCTTAATTGTTGGGATATGAGTGCGTGGGAATAAACTCGCATTCATATGTAAGTATTTTTTGGTTTGAATTGACCCACAAAAACGTACTTACCAGTTTGTCTCTCATCAAAAGTAGAAGTTATTCTAATTTCCATCTGCATTTCTATGAATCTAGTTTCACGTGAGGTACATTCAAACCATTTCCCAGTCCGTTTCAGAAAGTCGATAAAATCCAGCGGCCTCGTATTTCAAGATTCCGTCGTGAGTTTGCCCCGCTAAAGTGTTTGGTGAGATCACTACTTGCGCTTTTGATCTTTCCGCCGCTCGCTCTACAGCCCTCTCGGGTATTTTTAATAATATTAGCTCTCTGCACTTATATTTCTTCAACGAAAGGGGTCAGTTCTCGGTTAGTAGAATGCGTTTTAGAGATGCTCGTCTTTATTATTCTATATTATGGTATTGTGAATTTAATGTGGATGAGACGAGGTGAAGCAAGGATTTGTATAAGCGTTATAGTAATTAAGAATTGATGAGCATATTTTACTAATTTAATAAAAAAGTACTCAGGTACTTTTTTAGAATTTTTTGGGATCCAGAAGTCCCAGATTTGATTTCCGAGTAAAATTATATTGGGTTTTACATTTGTAAATTTTTCGTCTGGACTTGCAACACATTTAGCACATCATGACAGCCCCGTGGCGCAGTTGACTAAACACCAGCTTGCGAAACGAGCGGCCGCGGGTTCGATCCCCGCACCGAGACAAATGTTTGTGTGATCCACAAATATTTGTTTCGGGTCTGGGTGTTTGTGAGACCGAAAAGTCTCTCGTAGTTTCTGATACCCACGACACAAGACTTGTATCTTAGTGTGGGGTCAGGACTATGTATGTGACTTTTGGGTGTATTTATTTATTTTATTTATCATGAAATAAGAGTTGAATCTGTGACTGCCTGTGTGCATAAGAGAAAATATATTCAATTTAAATAAATAGGTAAATACACCCAATAGTCACAAATGTAGGGACACAGTTCTGATACCCTAGTCTTGCGTCGAGGGTATCACAAAATACATACAGAAGCAATCAAACTAGTTTTAAATTTGTTAAAACCTACTTGATATTCAATACGTTGTTTTACTCAGACCAAACTTGCAAAAGGATTTATTGCCTTCACCAAACATTTCTACACCGCCGTCATTATTTCTCTTTAAAAGCCAGTGTCTAATATTAGGAACTTCGTATAAAGGCTGATAAAGTCTCACAGCCACAAATAAGAAAGCGAAAAGCCCCTAATACGTGACAAAGGCGTAGGCTCACCAGACAAAACAAAAGGCGGCACAAAGCAGAACATATTAAAAGACACGCGAGTGCAATATTTGTGAACAACGCCCTGTGGGATAATAAAAACTCGCTTGCCGCTTTGGAATCAATAAACCGTTGCACTGAATGAGCGCCCAACGCTAGTGTTTGCCTTGCGTTCTATCCGCGTTATGACTTTATACCACACTCGGAACTGACTTCATGCGATTTATACGATACGTTATCTTGAGCAAGGTGGCGGGTAACGGATGGATGAGGTGTGTTTAAGAACGGGATGGTTGGCGCTCTCTTGGAGAGGCCTACGTTCAGAACTGGATGGCGATGACCTGAGTATACTTTATGAAGTATTTGGAAAGGTAGAATTAAAGCCAAAAGCGTTTTGTGCCAGTCGAATGTAGGATGATGCAGAGATAATTCACCGAAGATGTGCTGTATTTTTTGGTTGCAGAAGGTGCTGATATGGTAGTCAATAGTATAATGTTTAGAATACATGATCTCCCAAAGTCAGTAGCTAAAAAGTGTAAGATTTTTCGTTCA
Organism: Cephonodes hylas; assembly: GCA_030295005.1. NCBI lineage: Eukaryota > Metazoa > Arthropoda > Insecta > Lepidoptera > Sphingidae > Cephonodes > Cephonodes hylas. The sequence goes on along the minus strand of AP025367.1, from coordinate 13,617,277 downwards.
ACATTTGGAACAAGGAAAAGTAAATATGTTCCGGAAAGAAATATAAAATAGAAAACAACGTTTGAGGTCAGTCGGCGTCTATGCAAGAATCGGAATAAAGCTAAAATTCCTAGGCAAATCTGTCTGCGCTGTAAACATGGCCCGCAGGCAGCCTAGTTCTACAGGCTGAGAGCTGTAACACTATTATCTGTATAATGGCTTTATATCTCTGTAATAGCTTTAAATCGAGTGGAGGCCGGCAAGTGCAGCGTTAGACGACCACCTACGAAGTGGACCGACGATGTATCGAGAATCGCGGGAAGTCGCATAATACAGTTCGCTCATGTTGTGGCAAAAGCGTCGCGCTTTGGAAGACTTTGGGGAGGCCTATGTCTAGCAGTGGATGTGTTTCGGTTGATGATGGTGATGATGAGCTTTATAACAAAAATATAACGCATTAAATTTTTGCCAGATTTTTTTAAAGTAACATTAAAATTATAGTGGCCTGGGGTTATTTTATACAATTGTCAGAATATGCAAGTGTACAATAGTCGAATAATTTATTGTCACAATGGAGAGGTGATATAAAATGAAATGAAATTCGAAATAATATAATCAATAATATCATAACGTAACTTAAACTTTACAATGTTCTGTCTATGAGTCCAGAGGATGATAATGTTTAATGATAACTCTTTTAAAAAGATTACTACAGATGTCGATTGCCTTAATATAAAATGTAAAACTTTTAGCAAGAAAATGCGAATATTAAAATGTGCTTCTTTCGGCGCCCACTTTCTTTGTTTTATGCGCCGCCGCATGCCAAGCGTGGAGATGTAACATGGTACGGACTTAGGCCCAATTCACACCAACTTGAACGCTTAGAAATTTCTAACTTATGCTATTTGAATAAATCGGAGTAACATCTCCAATAATCATCATCAACCCATACAAGGGCAGGCGCCTCTTCTGAAAGGGTTGGTGGAAAAACTCTTTGATTTACGGTTTAGTATTTACATAAAAAAAAAACTCCATAGCATACCGTGGGACTAGTAATTAATGGTAAAAGATTTTATATATATATAAATTGTACCCTTCAAAGCATTTTATCTAAATTTAATCAAATCCGAACGATTAAGATTAACATATATATCAATATCCCGTTTCGCACCGCATACATAAAATAAAATCTCCAAGTTAGTAGGCTACGTCATTAAATATCCCAGATGGTTTTTAAATGTAAACCCAGGCTCTAACCAAGCTGCAGGCTAAATGAGTGAGCCGCCATTGTGCACGTCGGCTAACCAGGTCGCCTAGTGTGGGGCATTTCTCTCGTGTCGTGACTGCGGGCCGCCTGCGCGAGACTTGATATTAAGCCAAATTAACATAGTTTTTTATCTTGATTTTCTGTGATTCCTTTTATTGTGAACTACTTTTAGGACTGGAATTAAATATGTGGCTTAAATGGAAAGGGATTGAATGGTCCCGTATAGTTGATTTCCGAATGCATTGAATGCAGGATGGGTTTACACTGACAAATTTTAGAAGCAACGATAGTTTTGTATGATGAGCCATGAATAGGATTGTTAATAAGTATTTTTATTTTCATACTGATGTAAAAAATTTTCAAAAATCAAAATATACAAATTTACTGAAACTAATTAGAACTGAACCAACCGCACTTGCTTCAGTGCGGGAATAGAAACCGTCGGCACTACTTTAAAAATAGCCTGTAAATTTCTATTCTGAAAATAATTTTAATAATAAACAAACGGGTCTAAAAATAACCAAAACTGGAAAATATGAGGAAATCCCGCTTTTTCAAACATTTAACGCTTTCAACCCTTGGTGTCGGGCTCCAACCATTATCTCGGCGGCGATAAACTCTAGCACTTTATTCCGGGATCCTCTTCTCATGGCCTGACAGCTTCTGACGGCAAGATACATGTTTATTTGATAAATTGCCGTGTTACGGGGTAACTGGAGAGGGGGTTAAGTTCCAGTTAGTTTTGTTTGGGGTATTTCTGCTGCATGTATATTTGAACACGGTTTATTTTTGCCCCATTTTCGTTTTTCCTGGATCTCGGGTACGCCGTATGGAAATCAACTTCCATGTAGGGTATAGTATAGTTTTAAATAAGTTTTCCTTATACTCGTTTTTAGATAAGGGTGACTGTATTTTTCGAGGAGCTGGGAATTTCACGTGTATATGTTATGGACAAAGTGATTAATCTGGTATTATTCCTAGTGCCCGGGCAATATGAATAATTTTGTATCGTTTAATCATACAAACAGGAAATTTTGTTTAAATAAGAAAATAGCATTGAGTAATAGGAAGGTATGGCTTATCGATCATAATTCTGAAGTTTGGCATCCAGATGAAAACTAATATTTTTAGGGACCATCTGACTTGCAATGTCCTTGAAACAAGCTGGCACAAATGTGCCAACTGAGGAAAGATAATCTCCCCGATATATAATAAAACCTAGCAAATCTAAATGTAATTAAAACTTGGTTCCCGCGATTTGATAAAAAGAGCAAAGCAATTATTTGCGAATAAAAAGGTTGGAATTTCAACTCGATGATTTTAATAAGGTGGAATCTAGTTCAACAGCCGTACAGTACCAGCTACTATTAATTTTAATTAACTAACGCGCCCCGAACTTGTCGGCAACTCTCGGGAACTATAGATTAATTAAATTCGCGCAAGTTTTGACGAAGCTCGTTTTGGGAATTAAAAAACTGTTACTTTTTGCCCGATTGTGATGTATTTTTTTAGGCTTCGAATAAAAAAGTGGATTTAATGTGCATATTTTTAACATGGCTGTAATCCCTAACGGTCTTTTTGTATGTTTTACGAATTTTATTTTTAATAAAGCTTGTTTAGTGAAAGTTGTTCACGTTTTTAATAGGCATAGAGGTACAAACATCCACCAAAGTATACCTTCTTTTTGTGATATCAATGTCTTTACAAATAATTTCAAGGTAATTATTTCTTAACCCTGCTGTTTTCCTTATTACTATTTTCTGTATTACAATGGAATTTTGTATTAACAAAAAAAAATCCAATCACAATTTACCCGGGTTAGAATACTAACCGGGAATCTCTCGAAAACCTATCGACTAAGAGAGTAATCGATAAATTAATTACTTTGTCAAAATTATCATGTTATGTTTTTACTTTTAAAGACTACACCTCCTGTACAAACATGAAAGTGGTACCTTAGAATTCGACGCCCGTACCACACACCTATCTTTATTGCCCCGACAAAAATACCCAGTTTAAAATCATAGAACAGCGCTTCCACAGCGATAAAACTTGTCTCTGCCCGGGAATGCGCACAGTGTAATATAGTTATAATATTTTATACTAGCTTTTGCCCGCGACTCCGTCCGCGTAGACTCTAGGGTTAAGTGCAGAGAGATTTTTGCATTTATAAGATGTTTATCCCACGGAATTACATTATCCCATGTTAATTCTGTGAGCCCTACCTACCTCTATACCAAAAATCATTCAAATTGATTTGGTAGATCCAGAAATACCCATTCCCACGGGAATACTTAATTTTCCGGGATAAAAACTATCCCATGTTAATTCTGTGAGCTCTACCTCTCTTTATACCAAATTTCATTCAAATCACTTTGGTAGATTCAGAAATACCCATTCCCACGGGAATACTACATTTTCTGGGATAAAAAGTATCCTATGTGTTATTCTGATGTATAAGCTATATTGTGGTAAAGTTTCATTCAAATCCATTCAGTAGTTTTTACGTGAAAGAGTAACAAACATCCATACATCCATACATCCATACATCCATACATCCATACATCCATACATCCATACTTACAAACTTTCGCCTTTATAATAGTAGTAGGATTACGAACCAAGTTACCAAAGAACTTTTATCTAATTACTTTCGGGGCTAAGTTCAAAGGCCAAGTTAACCTTTTTACAACCATAAATGAAGAAAAGTTCAGAGTATGAGATATTAAAGATCTCCTAAAGAAAGCAAAAATGGCATGGTTTTACAGTACTACCTGTAAATGTTTTGGTGGTGGATACTATAGAAATATGCACAATTTCTCATAAATGGGCCATAATTTCTCATACATTTTTCTTAAATGGGCCTATAATATATATAAATAATTAAAGAGAGTGAAAATCTCTCAGGTTTCTGGTCCGTCAACCCGCACTAGGCCAGCTTGGTGGCCAAAGGTCAAAACCAATTGTCGACGAAGCTCGTGCTAAGCAGTGAAAAGTATGAGGACTGATGATGATTACAAGTTTCCGATTCGATTCCTTGGTTTATTGTCATCTGTCCAGATAGTAATCAGTAGCACGGGGTATGGATATGCAGGCTGATTGCACAGTTGCCCCGTGTGGCGCGAATGCCGCCCTCTATACATTTATTCAAACCCGCTTACCGGAAAATGAACTGTAATGTACGCGCCTTTATTTTACACCACCACTTAGTTCTTTTAAAAATATAAGCCAGATAATATCGTGACTGTTGGAGTCATGTTTAATATTGCATTAACAATATTAATAGGTTTAAAAATACAATGGCAAAAACATAATGTTAAAAATACCCTACCCATTGAGGCCAAATACTCCACGCACTTAGCAATATCAAGGAATCAAACCTATTTCAATACATTACACTTATACACAACTAACAATATAGGTACTTCGAGGATTCTCAATCACAGTCAACCTGTTCATAGGGGTAAAAAAAATCTTATATTTTTCAAATTAAAATCAATATAACAAATCTTTGAAGAGGTCAGAACGCAGTGGAGCCTTCACACAGGGGTGGCCAGCCAAGCGGAACAGACGAACGATATCTCATCCCGAGACACGTGACGCAGGACTCTGTCAAATATCGCCGCTTTATTTCGAAGAAACGAGTTCTTTCGTAGACTTTGCTGCATTATGTTTTAATACGTGACTTTATAAACATTTTAAATTCATCCAATTATTTCATTTCTATTAGTTATGCTGTTATACAGTGGCATGGCAGAAGTCTGTGTAATGTCTAGTTTATAACTGTTTATTGTGATGTCAGGATATTTTTATTATAATTCGAATTATTTTTGTTAAATAACGATTTAAAAGCTTAAAGATTTTTTTGGAATTAGACTTTTGGGCTACCGACTACCGAGAGAGATCTACTATTCTTTTATAGCACTCGAAATTTACACACTTAAACCAGTTTTATCAAAAATACAATATGTATAACATGCAGCGTCGTACTTCAAATTATCCACGCTAAGAGTCCTTCTCTGTACTATTTACCTTCCAGTACGTTTTGAATTTTTTTCCAATTTTAAATTCTCAGCTAGACTAATATTTTCCAGCCGCATTCAAAACTAAAGCGGTAGAAAAAATCCTTTCACAAAATCCCACGCACATGCACGCGAACTGTGCGCCTGTTCACGCACTGCTATTATGGGCTCTAGTTAACCCTTTGAGGGCGCATGCCCCACACAAAACACCCATTCACGGACCAATACAATAAATACACACGAAAAATCATCCACTCCGCTCCATTGGCGAAAACATTCGGCTTTCAGCACATCTGGCTAAAAACCGCCCTGAAAGGAGTTTTTGCATAATACCCATACAGCGAGTACCTATTCAACAAATCATTTTTCCGACGGTAAACGAACGGAAAAACGGGCGCGCTTATGTACGAGCGCCGAGCGAAATAAATGGAGCGTTCCGAGCGTTATAAGCGAAAACGGGCCCTGTTTTTAGCCGACCCGAAAAAAGGCGGTCGATTTGATTTATCGCGAACTAAGTTTTACACGCGATTTTGTCTGGCAGATTGGACTTGCGCTTCCTTAATTTACGTGTGGGAGATACCTTGGAGATTTATTGCTCTGTTTTCTTACACCACTAGCCTTAGAGATTGGTAGGTAAGTCTCAGTTATGGTGTCTCTTAACTATATTACCCTTTTGAAATCCCTTTTAAAATCCAATTGTTCTACACGCTCCTAAAAGATTAACAATGATTGCGCTGGTCTAATCTAGATAAACAGATTACGCAATTTACTCTCTACTTTATTCTAAAGAATTCGTAGTTTTAAAGATTTCTTTAAGGTACTGAACCCTTATTGCTTAAAATCATACGAAATTTGTTAAAATTAAAACTGTAGGAGCTGGATGACACCTAGAGTTTGAACCCGCGTCAATAGAGATTCTGATCGAGCGCTATTACTATGCCATCATGTAAACTTACACAAATGAGACTAAGTTTCCTTTCAAGTTTCCTTACAAAAGGTTTTATCTAGCCAGGGTTTATTAACTTTCCTCCACGGTAATGTTCGATAATATGACTACATCTACCACCATAATGCATTACATTTTATCGTCTTATACTATGGGCCGTTTATGGAAATTACTGTAAAAACAGCTGAAGGCGTAATTCATTTATCCCTGAGGAGCTGTAACCGCGATAAAAATGCTTTAATCCGTCCCTTATCCTTTAAAAATTGCTAGTAGCAGAATACAAACGATTTGATAAGGAAACTCTTAACTCACGGCCTTTTATACATAGCTAGGAAATATACTGAGCGATGGTTAAGAAGTAACAAAGATGTGTTAGAACCGTAGCTTATGGCACTCGATAGTCTCTGTCTGTCCCTGTGAGATTCAGGCGTGAGTGTGTATGTATGTACGTATATTATTTACTGATAGACTATAAGAATATGCCTTAAACTCGTAGAGATGTTACTCCTGGACATAATTACATCTCCATTTCGCAAGATTAGCGTTGTTCCACCAATTTAGTCCAGTAGAGCTGTATACCCTTCATCTATTTACAAAGTCTTGCAGAAAACCGTCAATCATGCATTCAATCAAACGCACTACAAAAACCACAAACCAACGAACATCTAAAGGCAATTTTTAACGTTGAAAAAATCACTCAGTGCCATTTTCACGCAGAGTTAGCCGCCGAATTCACTATGGGGTGGATTTTGAATGCATGCTCGGGGGCGGCTGATTGATCCGGCGAAATATCAGGGGCCGGCAATATAATTCCGCAAGTTGGCCCACTGCGCGCTAACGTTTTAATTTCATTGGACCGAGCGCCCTTTAGTACCCGCTGTAGTAGAAAAACGGAGCAGTAGGTATGCTTTATTTTATAATTGAATAGCCTCGGCGCAGTTGACTTGACATTATTGAAACAAGAGGTCTAAAATTCGATCCTAGGACTAAGACAAATGTGGTCTATTCATACATACACGGCCCTCCTCTACAACAAAGAGAGTCTTGTCCTTAGTCGACCATATTGGCCTAGTTCGGGTTACCGGACTACAAACCTAAGAATTTTGAATGTGCATATCTTAAGATGTTTTCCTTTGCCGTTACATTACGTGAAAATTCATTTTGAAGACATGTCAATGGCGTAACCGACATAATATACGGTCGTTTACGGTCGTTTCTAATGCAAAAGGGAATTCGACCTACATTACTGCCCTTTATCCTCTGTGGCCACCCAAAGTTGTAGTAATACGAAGGTGCTTGTAGATTAGTTGTAGCGTCACACCGGGCGCACCCCGGTCTCCCCCGGCCGACGATTACAAGTTTTTTTAATTAAACACCCGGGAAAACCGGCCTTTACCGACGTCATTCTGTTCGGAACGAGTTACAGTAAATGCCAGATTGGGCTGCCATATTTCTGTTTGCTATTTTTGTAGGATTTTTGGTGATTAAATTATATTTTGAGGGATTAGGAAACCTAGATAGATATTATTTGCTAGATGTACAACTACATTTAAAGAACAAAAACAAAACAGATAAATAATATATATACAAAACTCTACATTCGTCTATATGCAGGATTTGAACAAGTTACTCAATAGGTCGAATGGATAAATCCCACTTATGTATAAACTGCCATTTAAGGATATCATCTTGAGTTCTTATCAAACTTTACTAAGCCGTCTCCAATATTATGGAATGTCTTCACAATTTTCTTGCCATATATTCTACTATTGGGTTAACATCTTCAACAAATTTACAAAATACTGCAGATATAAAAAAACTGGTAATTACACCGCAAAACGCCCGATTCCCTGTTAATATAAAATAACTCTTTTATACTTTATTCAAAAAAAGTCAACACTTCCGCTTGGAACAAATGTAGCTTTGTACGGGCCGGAAGGATGCGAGAGCGCTGCACCCGACAGAAACAAACATTTATTACACGGGAAGCGAACCCGGAACCGCGCAGTAGCTGGCGTATTTAAATATCGCTTACTTGCAACACGTTTGTGGTGCTGTTTATGGAGTTCAGTTTGTTTAAGGATGCCGGGAGAAATAACTTTGTCTTTTGACTTTTTTATGAACTCAAATAGAGAAATAAAAAATTACGGCCAGGTTTCTTTTACTTGAACTTGTATGAAATGAAGAAAATGCATAAATTATATGAAATAGAAAAATACATCTTGTTAGCTAGCTAGCATTTAAGCTACTCTTTCTTTTCTCTTATTTTAAAACAATAATAAAAAAATATTTTTTATGTATTATATTCTGCAGGCGGCTTCCGACCGATCCCGGTGGGAGTCATTGGGGGAGGCCTCGGTCCAGCAGTGGACCAACACAGGGCTGACATGATGATGATGATGGTTATGTATTTGCTTATTTTCACATCATCTTGTTTGCACCCATATATATGTAAAGATATGGTGTAATACACAGCACACACCTTATATGTTTTCCTTCACCGTTAAAGGAAACGGTGATTCATTGTGAATACACACTCAAATTCAAAAAGTCTGATGTATGTGCCTGGAGCTTGGACCCGAGACCGCCTAGATTCCGCGCGACTAACCTCGAGGCCATCACCGCTTCTAATCAATCCAAAAATGTGCAAGGCAAGTGTCACTAAATGCCCTTTAACACACAATTTGAAATAGATACACAAAAGTCCTTGTAGAACTCTGGCTCCACGTTCAGATCCGCTAGTACAAGAGTAAATGTAAATAGAATATAGCCTAATCCGGAAACCGGCATCCCAAATGAAAACGTGTTAGCATTAAACAGAAATCCGAACATGAAATTGTGGCCGGCGCTCGGCAGGCGCGTGGTATGATTACTAACCAATCTCTACTTTACTTATTTTTATACATACAATTAAGCAGGTTTTATTGGTACTGCGGGTGTTTTAAAAAATCTTTACACTAATTTAAAAAAGCCCACTTTGGTGTTAAATTTAAGAGCATGTAAGATTAGTAAGGAAACAAATTAATGTTGGATACTATAATAATATACAATAACATTACTTATACCATCCCAAGACAAATTAGTCTAACTAAAAAAGTACTTTTGGAAATCTCAGCGTCCATTCTTCCTTGCAAACATCACATCGCATAATCAGCACCTGAACTGAGTTTCATCTCACCTTCAAGTAAATCCACGTCCAAAAGTAGTTGATAGCGTAAAATCAAGTGTGTAAACGAGGACTGCAACAGTTGCACGTGGGGTGTATGCGGGCGGGGGGCGGGGTGCGGGGAGGGCTCGGGAGGGGGGGTCGCGGCCGGGACGTTCACGGCGGCACGTGATCGCTTATCGGGAGCTCGTGAGTGGAATACACGCTACATACTGTATCGGGACGCAGTCGATACTCAAACAGATGGGTAAGTTCCATGTACAGGTAGGATTTCTTTTTTTTTCTCTATGAAGAGGAAATTTAACGATCGGGGACTTAGGCGTGAGAATGTGAGTACGTACATACATGTTCGTAAAAGACAGAGAGAAAATAAGCAAGCAAATACCTGAAAAGATGAGATATGGTGTGTAGTTATTAATAGATATCAAATTATTCTATCGTATTATTTAATACCATCACGTTGGCCTTCAGAAAATCAATTACGTGCTAGTTGAATGAAAATATTGCTTTTTTGTAAGTTACTATATAAGGAAGTTATGTATACCTTGTTGTTGACTTTGGTCAAAAGTTAAATCTTAAATACCAAACTCATTTTTACTAAAATAACGTATTATGTTATAACAGTTTCCGCGATGATACAAATACGTAAGAAACACATTAACCATCCTTTTATCTTATTATTTGTATAAATTTTCGTGTAAAATAGTTTGAGCCTTTAGAAGTGTGTAAAACTGCGAACTACAAACCCACGAGGGAGACGTTATAGTAATATACTTGGAATATATTACTTTGAAATGGTTGTTATTTTATTATACAACTCGTACTACGTTATTAGAGTTTATAGATAAAATGATAATGAAAAACACACAAGCCAGCATTCCAGATAAGGAAGGCAGAGTTGCATTTCTGCAACTACATTTCCTCAACTGCATTTTTCAGTTTCACTTAACAGATGTCAAGCTAATTGTTCTTTTTGGGCATTCGACTCCGTGCTGTAGTATTTTATATTGAACACCTTATCAGATTTAGGAATCGAATGCAGATCCTCTATATAATACAATTTAGTAAGCAAACATTTATTCTGCATAGTAAATATTTACTTATCTGCAACAACCAAACTTGTCTCCGCTAACTGTTGTTTGTCCACCGTTGTTTGCTCCACTGTGTCAACATATACAGCATGTTTGCCTATTGCATTACTCACTTAGGCGCATTTGCTGATCGCGTTCGCTAACTTTGTTGCCTCTGTAAGAATATTTTTTTACGTTTCATGTATTCTTTGAGCCTCACAAAATTGGTTATGGAAATTCGGTACGTAAAGCCCCTATTACTTCGATGATAGTCTTTATATTTCCATAGCAACGATATAAAATACAAACGAAGGAATTACCAAGTTTTACAGCTCCCAAAAGACATGTATGATAAAAATTAAGGGTTGTTGGTTTTTCCAGGCTTTTACTGATCTCTTCAAATTGTTATGAAGCATAATCTGCTTAGCTGTATAATTAAATTCTTTCACTTGAAATGAATGATTTTTTAAATTAGAGATTTATCATTCTTTTTTTAAATACATTTTAAATTATAACCCTTAAAAGGTGAAAGAAAACAGAATGAGGAACTTATTAATTTATTGCCAGTTCGGTATACGGAAGCTTCTGAAATTCACTAAACTACAAACTTGTTAAATAAATTATTAAAATTCTCATGCAGGTACTTGCTACTTCACAATATTTTTACTGATAGTTTTGTAGTAGAAGCTTGTATTCAAAGTGTATCTGCAGTTACACGACAGAAATATTGTGAAGAAGCAAGTGTAATTTCCGTTCATCGACGTTCCTTTTGAACGCAAATGTTTCCTTTTAGTGTATTCGGAACGATTTAAAATGCATTTCATACATATAAGGAAATTGCAGGTACTGTGGACTTTAAATGAAAAATCACATACTAGACTTAGAAAAAACGCAAAGATATTAAGTAAAAAATTAATTGGACATATAAATATCAACATACATCTTACATCATTTCGATAGATCAACACACACGTTTTATTCGAATAAACCAATTAGACATGAAATTAATACACTAATTAAAACCCAATTCTTTTACCTATAAAGACGGTGCTACGATAGACGATACGAGCCGCGACACGATGTTCGTTTGCGCGGCAATCAGGCGGGCGCGGGACGATTGCCCTGGCTCCAGTGTCGCAGGCGCTACGTGATCGCATATTGTGCGATCGTGACCGGCATGCCGCGCCGACACTACACACTCCCTGTGTAGCGATACGGGGAGAACATAGTTACTGTGGGCAGTAGCGCAAGTACACACAATAATAGGTTCGTGTCAAAAAATATACATTGGTTTTAAAATAAAAAGTTATTAAAAATATTAGGTCAATTTTAAATTAATTGATAATTATTTTACAGAGTAAAAAATAAGTGAGTAATTTAAGAAATACAAGTTATCGTGAAATATTTAAGACTTTAATGTGAGGAATACTTCACTATCTAAAACTTTCAGGACAAAAAATTTAAAAAGTATTACAATGCGAATTGTAATGAAAATGCGATAAATTGCAAAGTAAAAATAAAATTATTACTAACTTATTATTCACGTATAGATATATCTACAACAATAAAGCTGAAATCCTTAACTAGGTACATTAACAACCCCTTATAAAGTGATTATCAGAATAAGATATTTGAAAATAATATTAAACTACCGAATGTTGTTTCACTAGGGAGCCTAGTTGGTTGTTACTACAGAGTGTAGGCTAAGCCTCGTGGAATAATGTAAATGATCAACAATGCATTGACTACGCTCAATATCGAATACATATTCCGTTAATTCTGAAACAAAGGAATATTTTTACCCAAAACTGTATACTAACATATTATCGTAATCATATTTCTAGCGTTGTAAATCCATTCTTAGCAACTGGATGTAGATTATTTTTAAATAAAAAAATATAACTACTGACTTTTACAATGTCAGTTTCCTTTAACTTGACATAATTTTTCCTCTGTGTAAATATGTATATTGGCTCTTGACAATTTCAAATTTTTCAAAAATAACTATAAAAATACCCTCGTTTATATGCACTTGCACACCTAAGAGTTCTTAGGAATTTCTTAGGTGTGTAGTCCGCCAACTCGCACTAGGCCAGCGTGGTGGACTATGGCCTAAACCCTCTCAATGGTAGAGGAGACCCGTTCCAACAGTGGGACGTATATGGGTTGATGAAGAGAGTCAAGTTCTTAGACAAGCTTGCAGTTTTCACCATATCGTATCGCTTGGTAGCAATTGGTGTGGACCTATTTCTGTAGGAATTCGTTGAGCAATGCCCAAATTCTCTCAATTATTCTGAGCTAATTCACAAAGTTCTCACATTAAGTGAATTCTTTTCAATCAGATATGCAGATTTTTACCGAGTGTAGTTCGTTATCGAAGCTGATTCGTGTCGGAGCCAGCACGTCGGCTATTGATTCAATAATACGACGTAATGTTATTATAAAAAAACGAATTAAGCCCCTTATATCTAATTCTTTATATAGTAAAAATTCATGACACGTACATTCGTAAATGAAGCCAAATGTAAGACTGGTTGAATAGAAAAGAAGTGGTAGGCGATGTGTTAAATCCACTTAATAATAATTGTAAACGGTTTATGTCAATAACATCTAAGGTTCAGAATACTTTTTACATATCGAGAATTGCAAATATACAACTGGTTTCGTTCTCATCAAGTTCCAAAAAAAGTTTACATTACGGATTTCATACGGTAATTTTAAGCAATGTGACGAAAGCGTTATTATATATTTTATGTCATTATGTCCATCAAAAATCAACTTCAATATGTTCCCATTGTAAATAGCGCTCAGAGAATTGGATAAAGCTCACATGGCCAATTTGTGTTGGGAATTTTTAGAAGTATTTCTTCGGCAAACGTGAGTCGACGTGAAGTGAAATTACAGCGCAGGAACTCCCGGCAGAGTCGGGCAAATGTAATCAAGTCTGGACAATTAGGTCATACTCAGGACAGGGAGAGATTACCCTTCAAACTTGTTACACAATTTTCGCTATAAATGTGTTGTATTTCCACCCCTTGTTAGGATTACTTACATAAGATCCGATTCTAAAGGGAATTTAGTACTCTTCTTTATCTGGGACGGCATTAGCACTGGCTGCTTTTAAGTAGTAAATCCACGATTCAAAGATGGAATTGGTATACAAAAAAATACTGTTGTTTTGCAATTGTAACCCAGTTGTATTTTATTCGATAATAATACTGCTGGGATTTAAAACTCAACACAGTGGCAGCCTGAGTCGGCTGTTAAAAAGGACATTATCGTTTCTTTCTAGTCTTCACTTCGATCGGATTATGCTGCACTTCCATAAGATTCCAGAGCTGAATAAAGGAAAAACTATTCTAGAGAACTTTGTAAGCATTATTGGCAAGATCCCCCATTAAAATGTTGCATTTATCACGCAATAAACAGTCACTCGCAAACAGTGATGGCCAATCGGCTGATAGCTGCGACAGTAATTCACTCGTCAACAGCTTATTGACTCTACATACAATGTCATTTTAGGAGCCTTAAACAAAGTAAAATGATAATTGCATAGATAGGGAAATGTACAGTCTAGCTATTTCTTTTTTATTGCACGTAAATATTATCGACTGTTCCATTTGCATATTTTTCTTCTTTGACGTCAGCAGGTTGATTATAATTTAAAAATAAATAAAGTTTAGACTACTACTAGATAATACTTAAAAAAATATCCTGTTATAAAAGCATTTTTTTTTTCAACGGCGATCAGCGATGTACTAGAACACAATAGTTTTGGCCAACTAACCTTACTTTACTAATACAGAACAAGATATCAAACCATTATAAAATTCGTCTTTACCTCTGAAATCATTCTGCTAACCCTAATTTGAAATCTTATTTCCATCAGAAGTTTTCTCATCTATATGCAGCTACTATTCGGGTTAATAGTGTTACGCATTCGAACATTATACCATCACAAACTTGACAATGTTTCGTCCGTCCTTTATTCTTTTCTTACAAATTTTATTCACAGTGGAAACTCGTAAAACTGGGCATCTTAAGTCCTTTCACTCTGCAGTTGTTAGGGAACCAGTTTTACTAGACCTGTGTTTCTCTCCTTCTGTATAATATTCCTAGCATTTACCGATAGTACGAAGATTGCGAGAGGTCATGCTAAACTGGCCTGGTCTTTTATTTCAATGATACAATGTAGATCAAGTGATGTTAGTATTCTTAGAAAAGTTTCTTTAATAACTTAACATTGTGCTATAAAATTCTCGGCATAAACCTACTGACATACAAGATAATAATTGTTCTACGTTTTATTGATATTTTTGTCCCAATTATGGGAAAATAAGAGTAGAAAAATCTATTTGTGAGTAAATATTGCGGCGATAATTGTAAGAAGTTTAACTAAAGACTGAGAAATTTTCCTTTCAATCTAACCCTTTTTAATATCACAACGCAAGAATTCAGTTTATTGTACTAATTCTTCCTCAAAATTCTTGGTATTTGTTTATGTTTGGTTTACTTATGTTTTCTTTCTGTTACATAAAGTTATGTCATATGTAGTCGTAGTTTTGCAGCAGCAAAAATATTGACCTGAGTTCGATACCCGGTAGGAAAAAGTGTTCAAACTCAGACAAAGCTCTGCCCATCCTTTAGGGTTATAGGGCAAAGTTTATCTCGTACTAGATAATATACAAACTATTATCATAACAATAAAGTTAGTCCGTTTACTTTGTCTATATTCTTTCATGGATTACCCAGATTTCCCCTAAACATTTTATTCTCAAATTACAACAAATCTTCCATTAATTTATTTTGTCTCGGGGTAATTTCGTAAGAATCCGTGGACGGCGAGAAAAATCGCTTTTAAATCCATAACTTAGGAAGTTTTATTGGTTTTGGTAATTTATTAACAAACGCACATGGGGCCTACTGGGGGAACGAAATTGTTTCAATACTTACTTAGATATTATCGATTACAAATAGAGCAGATACAGATTTTAATTAATATTGTGATTGTAGTTACTCTATATTATCAATGTAAGTTGATTGACTTGTTAGTAGGCTGAAATTTTTAATTTATTTTACTTAGGGGAACTCTTAAAAATATTAATTTAGGTTTGATATTCATGGGTACATATGTGTGGAGTTGGATTTGAAGGTATTTACCAACTTTCCTGCGTGATTAACATATATATGTAAATCATACCTACCTACATAGTACATATTGATGAAGAGAAAAACTATGTTTACAATTAAATTATATAGGATTACACAATTATTTTTTTTACTTTTTAGTGCATATTTATATATGTGAGGTTTAATCAATAGACTAAAAGAAAAATAGAGTAGCAGAAAGAAGCGGCTTTTACTACGCGCTCTTATTACGTGATTCTTAAGAGTAGGTTTAGTGCAACACATTTGTAATATTTACTATGTTAAATACTTAAATAATACTTAAGACCAAAAAAAACAACATAAACGCGCTAATTTTCGCAAGGTAATTACCATCGCGCTTTCCTTCGCAATATTTTAAAAATACATTGCACGAGCATAATAAATACTGTTGCTCGAGTTAATATACTTGTAAATAAATCGGAACCGTTGAAACACGCAACGGGCACAGAGCTGATAACGAGCGCGGCCGCGTGTGGCGCGAGTGCCGCCCTCTATACATTTATTAAAACCCGCTTACCGGAAAATGAACTGTAATGTACGCCTTTATTTTACATCACTCTGTTCTTGGAAAAATATAAGCCGGGCAATGTTCTTACTGTTGATGGATTATGGGTTTTTATTACTTGTAATATTACTAATAATGATTTTTTATTAATTGAGTACTGTCATGACAATGCTTAGGCTGTATCCGATAGCAACTATTATATTGTCTAATTAGAACATCTAGTCATAAGGGACATTCATCTTCGTTACTATTGAGATGATTTTTCACGTTACGATAAATGATCTAAGTTGATGGATGGAATGAAAATTGAGAGCAATAGCCATAATACGGAAGTTATGACACCAAGGAAATGTCCCCAATGTAAAGGCTCTAAATGGATAATAGAACTGAATCGGCAGGACCCAAACCTTATTATCGTCAGCCCATTTACATCCCAGTCTTGGGCACGGGCCATCTCTACTATTGAGTAGGTTCAGGTCTTAGTACACCACACTATAAACCTTGTATAACGTAATTAGGTATTTTTGCGTGCATAGGGTACATGGGGCAAGTTGAGCAGCTCGTTACGGAATAGTTGAGCATTGCATGAGCAAGCCAAAGCATACTTCAGGGGTTATTTTAGGTGGATGTAAATATCGTGTTATGTTGCAGTCAGTAATTGTTTTCGGTTCGCCGCGCGAGTGCCCGAACGCAAAGTTTCAGCCAAGTTAAATTGAAATTTTCTCAAGTTGGCGGGCTCGGGCGCGCCGCTTACCGCCCGACTGTCGGCTCGCGACGGTAATGCGTGCTAGCCGACAACATCTGCCGCACCAATCGCTTTTTAATAATACACTGGTTGTTGTCGTGTCGTTTTTGTACTTGTCTCTTGGGAAAATATCTGCATATTTGTGGGACTCGAGCTGTCACAATTTAATATGGAAGTAGGTCATCGTAAATAGCCCATGTACAGCCCATACATACCTACTCGAGCTTATGCTGCGAGACCACGGGACAGTCACATTAACCGCATTATATTTTTTACACTAAATACAGATACCAATTGACAGGCCCGTGGCTCAGTTGGCTAGACACCAGCTTGCGAAACGAGCGGCCGCGGGTTCGATCCCCGCACCGTGACAAATGTTTGTGTGATCCACAAATATTTGTTTCGGGTCTGGGTGTTTGTGAGACCGAAAAGTGTCTCGTAGTTTCTGATACCCACGACACAAGACTCGTATCTTAGTGTGGGGTCAGGACTATGTATGTGACTTTTGGGTGTATTTATTTATTTACCAATAATTAATTAATTAATCTATACTACGTATTCCTTTATTAAACTCATGACCCAAAATTCAAGGTAAAAAATAAATGTAAAAATACCCGAACTTTTAATAATGAAGGCAACATAAGTGGTATTGTTTGATAACACGAGAGCGTTTTATGTGACAGGCTGTTTTTATTACGCGGCCCGCTCGTATCGCAAGCGTCAATATTTGATGAGGCGAGCTCTCATCTCCATCGAACATTGTAACTCTTGCTGGCTGATAGTTTACTGGCGCACCGTTTATAACGGTTGCTATTGCTTTTTGAAAAGTTATAGGGTATACAAGGTACAGGAATAAGCGGGGATATTGTTATTGCATGTTGGTACATCAATTGCAGTAGTAGGTAAATGTCTCTAAGCTGTGGATGAAATGTAATTATTTTTATTATAGGAGCTTCCTGCGGATGAAAACATAAATTTAAAAATATATTAATCAAATTATAAGAGATAAATGACGAATTTGATTTACCATAATGAACAAAACAGATTGATGACTTTATAAAAAAGCGTATTATGGTACAATGGACGTAATTGAATAATACATAATGTAAAAACCTACACTCCTTGGTTGTTCTATCACTAAACCAAAAAAAAAAACATAAATACAAAACAACTTATTAACATAACACTTAATAATACCTATAGTCTTTTAAACAGTAACTTAATGATCGCTGATACCTATAACTTGAGCCAGATTGTACGCCATCAAATCGAACAGAAATTCTTATGAGAGTCGATCGGGACCGACCGTATCTAGTCTAAAGACTTGTTAATTCTCCATCCAATTGTTCCGGTTTCATTACAAGTTCAAAGATAAGGCAATCTGGTGGGGAGTGAAACTTATCCTGCGTACAATTCGATAGACGGTGAAGCGCTAAATGGTTTGATGGTAGTGTTCCAATGGCCGCGTAAATTTGCACTTCATTCTTACGCTAGGAAAAGTAACGTTGAGGTTAGTGTATTGTGACGAGAGGAGCGGATGATTTGGAGTTTTTATAACTGAAATTTGAGAAGTTAAAAGCAATGTGACAAAATTTCGCTACAAAATTTAAGACTTGATATTTTTTATTTATTTAAATGTGCGTTTCATTGGTTAGTGTAAGCTTTGAATGCCGTGAGATCGCAGTCTTATACCTAAGTTCACAAAGATACCTCATATATTGTCAGATCAGACCTATGAATGTGAATGGTTAGAATATTTATTCATACATTCTCTTTTTACACCTTTATACTATACTATAAACCACAATACAAAAAGTTAACAATTAAAAATATAACAATGACAACTAAACTATGAAATTGGTGCATGCTACCATTAAAATGAATGAATAAGCAGATGTTATCAGAACGTATTATTCCGTGTTGTACAAAATGTCCGGCACACACGGTTGTGTTGATTTAATTAAATGTACATTAATTACAATGTTATCAAAATAAACGATCAATTTGCCAAAAACACATTCGTCTAATTTCCCCTTAATAGGTGAACCTGTAATAACTGATGTTGTGAGTAATTTTAGAAGTTTTTAGTTGTGAATAAAGCGCATCGTGAAATGTGAATGTGACACACACACAACACACAACACATACTTATATCGATATTTCTGATTGCTATATTCACATGATTTTTTTTTTAGGACAAGATGGAAGAGTATGGAGGAGGCCT
This sequence comes from Cephonodes hylas, assembly GCA_030295005.1. NCBI lineage: Eukaryota > Metazoa > Arthropoda > Insecta > Lepidoptera > Sphingidae > Cephonodes > Cephonodes hylas. The sequence continues at coordinate 13,598,184 of AP025367.1, read as the reverse complement.
ATTCTCGTCAAGAGGTCCTTAATAATTAGTTAACTTATTATACATATGGATGAAAAAAAAAGAAAATTGTTAATTTATGTTAATTTAATTGATCTATGTTCTTTTTTTTTAACTCTTTCTTTTTAATTATATTATAGTGTGTATGTAATGCAGTGATGGCCTCGAGGTTTGGGCGCGCGGTCGAGAATCTCGGCGGTCGCGGGTTCGAACCCCAGGCACACACCTCTGACTTTTCGAAGTTATGTGTGTATTCACATTGAATTATCACTTGCTTTAACGGTGAAGGAAAACATCGTGATGAAACCTGCACATCTAAGAGTTCTTAGGAATTTCTTAGGTGTGTAGTCCGCCAACCCGCACTAGGCCAGCGTGGTGGACTATGGCCTAAACCCTCTCAATGATAGAGGAGACCCGTGCTCAGCAGTGGGCGTATATGGGTTGATGAAGAAGAAGAAGAAGTGTATGTAAATATTATTAAGGAAATAAAGAGGCTTTATTATTATTATTATATTCACATGTAGATACCCTCACGCCTATATTCCCTGAATAAGTAGGCGAGGGCACATCTGCTCCCACATTTCGCGAGATATGTATCGATTCCACATAATAGGCGACGTACCTAATAATACTAATACTAGAAGTATTTTGGACACATTTCCAAACTACGTCAACCGCGAATTTTCTAGTGGTAAAACCATTAACATTTAGTTCGACCCCTGGATGGATCCCAGGACCTCTAGATCTAAGGGCGTGGTGGTCCAGCGTAGTGGACTAAGACCCTCTTAGTTGTAGAGGAGGCCTGTGTCTACCAGTGGGACGTATATGGGCTTCACGTGTGTGGGCTATTAGTAGTATTTTTATTGTTTTTCATATTACACAACAACAACATACCTCACGCCCCGTGGCGCAGTTGGCTAGACACCAGCTTGCGAAACGAGTGGCCGCGGGTTCGATCCCCGCACCGAGACAAATATTTGTGTGATCCACAAATATTTGTTTCGGGTCTGGGTGTTTGTGAGACCGAAAAGTCTCTCGTAGTTTCTGATTCCCACGACACAAGACTCGTATCTTACTGTGGGGTCAGGACTATGTATGTGACTGTTGGGTGTATTTATTTATTATTATTATTTATATTCCCCGAAGGGGTAGGCAGAGATGCATTTCTGCACCCACATTTCGCCAGGTATGTATCAGTCCCACGTAATAGGGGGCGAGCCTATTGCCGTTTTTCGGGCACATTTCCAGACTCCGTGCTGCTACTAAGAATTTCCTAATGGAAAAACCCAATAACACTTTGCCCGACCCGGGAAGCAAACCAGGACCTCTAGATCGCACGGCACATACTTGTACCGCGAGACCACGAGGCAGTCATTTTTCATATTAATATTTCTATTTAGCCCATGTATCCAAGTATTGTCTGTGAAACAAAAAGTGGACAGAAGCGCGCAGTGTACGCAACCCCAGGGGCTCGTTCGCATAATGGTTATGAAATGAGTGTCTCATTAAACGGTTGTTTAATTATACGCCCGCAGTCACTCGCTCATTTTTATTACAAGCTTTGGGAGAATTATTATTGAAACTACTTCGTTCGTTGGTCATTCCCAAGGGGTAAGCAACAGTACTTTATCGTTGTTAAATATGTCTGTTGAATAGTGTTGTGGTAAATGTATGTGCGGTACAATCTAGGGTACGGGTTCAATTCTGGGGTTGAGAAAAATTTGATTCGTCGCTTATTATGTGGGATGAAAACACATTCAGCGAAATGTGGATGCAGAAATGAATTCTGCTTGCCCCTTTGAAGATACAGGCGTTACAAATGTACACACTGAATTTGTATGTAAGCATTGTAAATATAGGTGTCAATCTGGTATTTCAGTTTTATATTATTACGGAACAATTTTTTCTCGTCTTTTTCATTTTTCTTCTTACAACGTCATTTCATCAGCCCATACACGTCCCACTGCAGGTCGCAGGTCTCCTCTACTATTGAAAAGGTTTAGGCCTTAGTCCACCAGGCTGGCCTAGTGTTTCTTTTAGTCAAAAGAAACACACATTATCTACTAAAAATAATAAAAGCCTCGTTGTACATCGACAGCAACATGGCATTTAAAAATAACCATTAAATTCCCCTCATAACTACCGACCACACCAATATTTCGGTACCGCCCGGCACACATCTCGCGGGGCCACGTCATCTAAGTTAGTCGCGGACACAATCTAACTTGACACCTCACGTTCCTAACTCGACATGGGGCGCGGGGGTGAGGGACGCCCGGGGAAGGGGGGGGGGGTACTGGAGGGGGGGCTGCAACAATAACACAGTACTGCACCCGTTTGATTAATTGATTATATAGCGCTGTTTGATGGCTGAATAAATCATGCTAAACACAGCGGAGTGCACTTCCGTATGGACTGTCAATAACTGTAGGGTTGAGGCTTGGATTTATTGGTTGTATCGGATTTGAATTAATCGGTGGTGATTAGGTTAGCAGTGATGGCCTCGAGGTTTGGGCGCGCGGTCGAGAATCTCGACGGTCGCGGGTTCGAACCCCAGGCACACACCTCTAACTTTTCGAAGTTATGTGTGTATTCACATTGAATTATCACTTGCTTTAACCGTGAAGGAAAACATCGTGATAAAACCTGCACACCTAAGAGTTCTTAGGAATTTCTTAGGTGTGTAGTCCGCCAACCCGCACTAGGCCAGCGTGGTGGACTATGGCCTAAACCCTCTCAATGGTAGAGGAGACCCGTGCTCAGCAGTGGGCGTATATGGGTTGATGAAGAAGAAGAAGATTAGGTTAGATTTTTATTTTGTTAAGTAGTAGTCTTCATAATAATCACGCTAACTAGGGGTCCCAGTTTCTAACGTGTTAAAATTTTGTTGGGGTTTTCCATTAGAAAATGTTAAGTAGCAACACGGTGTCTGATATTACCACCGGGAACAATTAACTCATCATCGTCATCATCCTCATCATCATCAACAGCCTTTCACGTCCACTGTTGGACATAGGCCTCTCTTATGGCACGCCACTGGGCTCGATCTTCGACCCTCCTCATCCAACCGCTGCCAGCTACCTTGCGAATATCGTCACCCCACCTAAACTCAACACCTAAACCAGCAATAAACTCGCTTGTTGTTATGTAGTATGAAGATGCAATTAGCCAAATGTGGATAATCCGGAAACCGAACTCATGGCCTCTCGATCACACATTAAAGCTAACAAATAAACTTAGTAGCCTTAATCAAAATATTGAATAGTAAAATGTAGCATCAAAATATTCTTGTGAAAACCTACAAAATACCGATGAGGATTTCCTCATTGTATAAACAACAAACCTCCACCGTTTTAATATTACACAACGTTTTCAAATTTCACAATAATGTTTAATTATATGAATAATTTAACTTTATCATGAAATTTGAAAATACACGTGTAACGTCAAAACCTTTTAAGTGATGTACATACTTTCGGGTACAACGTTAATTTTAATATTAAACTTGTAATGTTGCTCAGACATCCAAGCGATTTAGAAACATGAAAATTTCTTGGAAGAGGTGAGTTTAAATTTTGGAAGTTTAACCATGTTTTCCCCATCAGTTTTATGTATATCTTATCGTATATTAAAGACACATTTCTACACCTGCATTTCACTAATTGTCTTAAGTGCCGCTGAATAAACCGTTTTTACCGTATTTCCGTTCTTCGGACACATTTTTAGATTCTGATACTAATGATAATTTCCTTATGAAAAACGTCAAAAATTATTTTCCCGACCCGAGTCTTAAACTTAGAACCTTTGGAATTTATACTCCGCAAAGTTTCAAGGCAATCATTTACAGCTAACTACCAAGTATTCTCTCAGATATTATTGCCAATACGACGTCGATGCGGCGAAGGGAATCTTAGATTTCTCCTGCTACAGGGATCTATAATTATCGGAGGAAGAGACAAAACACGCAGCTCACTCAGGTGGAGCATACGATATGTGTCGCCACGATTAATGATAGGGAGGATGTGGCGTGGGCAGGGAGCTATTAATACTACCCCAAGACTAGAGGGGTACCCTGGGGTGTAAATATATCTCACAGTATCGGGTTTAACAAAGCTTGGGAAATTCATGTAAAATAGACGGCAATATCTCGTCACTATTATTCATGCTGGTGTGATGGACTGACAAACTTTACTAAACGAATAAAGCTGACAGATTAATGACGTGGTTGGCTACATACTTGTTTACACACGCACAAAATAGGAGTTGCATCCTAATGAGTGGTGGACGTATTTATTTATTTCGATTTTTTTCGTTTGCTAAGAAGACTCGATAGGTTCTATAAAATTTCGCCGCTCGTATAGCAAACTGAAATGTATTGGTCTCCACATAGGTACCTACACATAATAGGCTAGTCGTAATAAACTTAGATTCTTTTGATAATAATTATTTGCTCTCAACCTTTTGGTAGTACAAACTGACGAGTAGATACTTTTACTGAAAGGCTCTAAAATGTATAGGTACGTCACGCATAAAATTGTTTTATGCCGCGCCGCAAAAGTTGTGCAAATTAAAAACTAATGTTTAATTGGGTTTACTACCAATGAACAACACATTGTGCGAGAGGTGAAGGGCGTCGACAGCAGCGCCCTCTCAATTAACATGCTTATCGGATTTTCACGCACATATTTTGTTTAAATTGTAAACAGAGTGAGACTTTTACTGTTTTTTCAGACGCCAAAATCAGCTTTTGTAGTTAATATTCATTATTTAGTATATTTTTATGTTTATATTATAAGGATTTAAAATGATATAAATAACATGTGTATATCCAAGGGACAAAAATAAAAACATAAAAATTAACTTTAAAACTGAAATCAAAAACGTTCTCCGTCTATTAATTTGCATATAAAAACGCAGCTGACTAGAGGTTAGTACATAAATAGGCATATATGCATGGCTTTATTATTCTAGTGTGATTGTATGTATAAACAAACACTTTTAAACCACTCAATTCATGGAACTAATAGGCATATGTATTATATGTAGATAACTGCTATGAATAATTTTATTTTTACCAAAGTCAATAAATCCTGTAAAAACCGAATTTTATCCTTTCACGTTGCAACATATCGGCATTTATTCCAAAAGTTGTGGTTTATGGGTTGGAAATTGACATAAAATGTTTTAAATTAAGCTTTCGGGGAAATTTCATTTGTCGACACCATGATTTGAACAATTTGCAATATTGACCGACATTTTAATTCCTGCTATTTCGTTATACGGAGGAATCAAAAATTAATATTATTATGTTAAATCGTAAAGTTCCTAGTATTATTGCACATGAAAACATAAAAGCACATTAATTTCACAGGTTTATATTTTCAATATATTTAATTAAAATCAGTACTAATAACTGGGTCTTGTGCAAATCAACAATGGCTCATCATGACAAAGGGATTATATTAATCTTTTTCTCCATCCGTGACGCAATTAATTAATCTTCAGCTTGCGAAAAGATAGGCCGTGGGTTCGATCCCCACACCGACATAAAAACTTGTGTGATCCTTAAGCACTTGTCTATGTCTCTTGTAGTTTCTGATACCCACGACACAAGACTGTGTTAGATCAGTTCAAGGAACTGTTGAGTGCGTTGAGTGTATTTAATATCATTTTCTACTCCTGAGACGTTTTAACCTAAAAAATAAGGCAATGATTTAATTTTTACTCTTTAACTTGCAATAAAATACAATTTCTCATATTTATACATATATTTTATATTATACACAAAACTCAATCCAAAACACAGCGGGGCACGCTGTTCAATAAAAATATTTGAAATATTGTAATTACAGTCTGTTTGACAAGAGCGTGTACGGCAAAACTCGGGAATGAATTGGGATAAAAAATAGAAAAAAAATACACTCATTATACATGATATAGACAATGATGCTTTATTATTAATAACTTGTCCAGTCGCCTCCATTATCAATAATTGACTGGAGTCTTCGAGGCATACTTTCTACTAATTTTATTGCATAATCCAGGGACAAAGACCTCCAAATAAGTCTAATTTCACGAACTTATCGTTTTAAAGTCCAGATTTTCTTTCCTCGAAGCTTCAACTTCATGAGTGCCCAAACATTTTCTATTGGATTTGCATCCGGCGACTGTGATGGCCAATCTAGTACTTCAACGTCATTCTCTTGTTTCCACGCTGTACAAAGACGACTCCGATGTTTCGGGTCATTGTCTTCTTGCAATAGCCAATATATGTTTTTCCTTTTAAACCACTTTTGAGCAGATGGTAATAAAGCCATTTGATATATTTTGACCATTTTAGCTGCATTTAAATTACCTGTAAATATGTGCAAGGTACCAAATCCCTGTTTTGAAAAACAACCCCAAACGTGCACCTTCACCGGATGTTTAACGGTCCGCTGGATGAATTTATTGGCGTGGGTACACCAGGTATGAGTGATAGAAGAACGTGCCCAAAAAGAAGCTTCGTCCGAAAAAATTACATTGTCCCAATCCCGGTCCAAATGTTCCTGCGCCCAAGTGAGTCTCTTTTTAACATGATTTTCCGACAGTAGCGGTTTCTTTATTATGCTACGAAATTTTACATCATGAGCCAGTAAACGTCTTCTTATAGTATCACATGACACATTAAGGCCTTTTTTAAGCAAAACCGCTTGACCACCACGTAACGATAGGCGAGAATTCTTCTCGAATACCCGTAAAATCATTTTGTCCTCCTTTTTCGTTGTTTTTTGCGTAGAGCCACGATTAGGCAAATCGTCGACATTTTTTACTTCAGAATAGCGTTTCACCCACTTACTAACAAATGTCTTTGACTTTTTCATGTATTTTGCAGCGGCTGCGTATGACATTTTGGGTCCTTTTGGATGCAAACACAAGAACACTGCTTCATAACGTGATGGGTACGTAGCACTCATGACGAAATGCGTCCTCCTCTGACAAAGATCGAACGACAACTGAAACTCTATACACAAAGCATCTGAGGGGAAGGGGCTAGCTACCTGCCAAATTTACAACCAAGCTTCTAGCGGTACCTAAAAAAAAGTTTTGCCGTACACGCTCTTGTCAAACAGACTGTATTGTTTTAAAATAAGTTGTAGAGAAGCAGAGATAGCTCGTTGGCGGCTCTTGTGCAAGGTAATGAAATAATTGGCGCAATAGGGAAGTAGAGCGGAAGGTAGAGCACCTCGGCACAACAACCGTCTCTACATCCGGCGCAGACTCGAACCCAACACCTTTTTACACGCCCGCCATTGTTTTAAAACTATATTACCTACGGCTCTGTATCTCGTGTGTGTTAGTTATTAATTGAGACTTGCTTTTTACACACATATTTACATACATACGTACATGCTTGCGCCCGTATGTGCAATACTACTTCATCATTATAGGCCATATATGTCCCACTGCTGGACATAGGTTTCCTTTGCAACGGATTGAGTTTAGGGGTTAGTCAACCACGTCGGCCTAGTACGGGTTGGCGGATTACAAACCTAAGAAAGACACTCCTTAGAACTTTTAGGTGTGCAGTTTTCCCTCCCGATTATTCATTCGTCGTCAAAATTAATGATAATTCATTGTGAATACACAGATAGCTCTGAAAACGACCTCCGAGATTTTCGACCGCGCGCCTCTTCCTCGAGACTATCACTGCAATTTAAGTACGAAACTATGTAGATAAAATAATGTATTAAAAGCTCAAACAAAATAATTCCCCACTATGGAATAAGATCGTAAATCATGATTAGAAAAGCCACTACGTTGTTTCTAGAAAATAAAAGTAACGTTTAATTGTAATTACTCGGGAGCAAACAAACGTAGCGACTAAGCCATTCTATTCCGAAGTAAATAGTATCACACAATGGTATTAGAAGAAATCCCTAGAAATACACTTAATGCATTACTCTGTAACTTGTGTAGTGAGCTGCTATGTTTAATAAAGAACACAGGACAGAACAGATACAGAATTTGATATAAAATTCCTCGAAAGAGAATGTATAAATAATGTATAAGGTTTAATTTGCTGTTGTAAAATAGTTATATTTATTTTTATTTTACAGTTACTGCCTTATAGTCACGCAGTACCAATTTGTGCCATTCGATCTAGTGGGTCCGTGGTTCGACTTCTAGATCGAACTAAGTGTTATTGGGTAACCCAATCAGAAGATTTTCAGCAACGGTACGGAGTCTATAAATGTGCTCAAAAACGGTAAAAGACTCGCCCCCTACTATATGAGACGAAAAGGCAATAGCCCAAATGCAAGAGCAAAAATGCAACTCTCGTACCTCTTCTTAAATGAAACCACTATGAGATACAAGTCTTCTTACGAGAATAAAAAGCCTCAAAATCTTTGTTACTAACCCCGTTTCATTATAATGTGAAATTACCGCTAAAGAAAGATAATGTATGGGCTCTCTGTACTCGGAAGGCGTAAAAATTCCACCTCATTATGCCTATTTTCATTACATATGAGGCGAGTTAAATGCTCATTCAATTTTCTCAGCACGCGGAATCGTGCGGGGGCGGTGTGCTCTCAATAAAATTATACTGAGCGGCTCCGGTCTGCTATTTACAGCGTTAAACTCTAATTTAGTTAACTAATGTTTGAGAATTGCCACTATTTCTAAACTTTTTTAACGCACTATGGATTTCATTCATCTCATAACACGTTATCCTTATGTAAGTTACTTTGACGGGTAGTTTACCACCATATTTTTAAATTAGTAAAGTGACAACACTACGTATAATGGTAAGCACGTTTTTATCCAAACAAAGACCAAATCAGCGACAGACTAGTTGCAGATTCACTTAGAGTTTTCGGTCGTATATATCATGTCAAATTCTTCAAATAATTATTTAATTACCCGACATCATCATTATGATCACCAGTCTATACGTTTCATTTCTAACACATACATAGTTCATCTCAAAGGTAGCTTGCTTGCTAATTTTTTTTAGACGCATCGCAAATCTGTAAAATTGCTAGCACACGAGTTCCGCCATTCCCATCATGTTGCTTTCTTTTAGGTACGTTTGAAGTACCTAGTACCTACAGGCAGCAGTATTCTCTTTTCAAAAAGCGAAACGTGTTCAAAAGGAGGTTCCACAGCTACGGATGGTGTGAATCCTCTTCGGAATTTATTTTAAATCTAGAACATTTCTTAAGCCATTGTGGCTGGCAACTCACGATGAGGCGGTAATGTGTGTGCAAGATGGCGTCGTGATGACGTCATTTGCGAGCGACTCCGTGCCGGATGTACATTTGCTAGGCGTTTGGCGTGACGTCAAATAAAAGCGCCGCTTATAGCTTCAGTGAAGTTTGCGAGTTTTATTTTTGTATTCCGTTGAACTAACATACCAAATTCCATATTTGAAATATTGTTTTAACAGTCTTGGTACATTTGCTGTGTAAAAGTTTAAAGTAGGGTAGGATCTCGGTTCTCTAAGCTGGCGTAAGGTTTTCTAGAGTTTACACGAGCTCAATATTTTTGTGCAGGTTTGTGAGTTATGCATGTGACATTTATGGAAGAGGTGTTGCAATGTAACCGTCTCATTGAAAAAACAGATCTTTCTTTACTTATAAAAAGCCAATTCTCTACTTATTAGAATCCAATGTCAATAATATCATTACAATTTATTTAGTTCATCGAAAAGCGAAACCGTAAAAGCAGTTTAACCCTACTTTCCCGGGTTCAAAATTATTTTTGCAACTAGACAAGGAAGTCAGTGATTACATGTCCCAAGGGATTACGCAAGATAACGAACCCAAACACGACTTGACCTGGTTTCCGAACCCGAGACCCAGCGATACAAACACGCCTAAACCAACACATCTAAACTAATACAAATGAAATTGTTTATATTGCTGTTTCCGTATACAATTGACTCTTATTGTTAAATACACGATGTTATGAGTACTTGGTCTAAAATATATTGGTTATTTAGTTATGTAATTGTTTCTGCAGTATACGAGTGTTCTGATCGACTAATTCCAGATTCGATTCCTGCTCCAGCACGAGGTCTTTAATTAAAATGCAACAAACGTAACCTTAACATATCTTATTACTTAAAAAATCCTGCAAGACGCGAATACTTACCTATGAGAATAATAATTTTCCTGTATGAAACACTTCCATAAAGACACAGATTTTAATATGCAACAAATTCGGAAAATTAATTAATGTTTTAACTAACAATAAGCGTTCGCAATCGCAAGCTATTCAAAGAAATAAACCTCAATAGGAAGCACACCATATACCATTACCACGTACAATATAGCCAAATATTACCCTTACCGTTTATATTAATACGAAGCCAATTACCATAAGCGAGGCGTTACGCCCAAACGTAGCATTATTGTTGTGTAGCTTGGCGCTAAAACGCTCCTTTGAGATATCCCAAAGCTATTACAGTGGAAACAAGCAGCCGTCCGTTCGCTTTACATTTTAAAACCCAAGTATAGTGAGGTGAAGGGGCTTCTACGGAAACGAGCGAAGGTTTCCGCGCTTCAACCATTTGCAGTTTTGTATTGCACCGTCCAGTACCACGGGTTTGGCAGATTTCAATAGTGTTTTACTCATTTTGTATTTCCTTGTTCGTCAACTGAAACTGTGTTTTAATTATAAGGGTATTGTGCATTTCATTTCATGGGTGCTTATAATGAGTTCGGATTTTTTAATTAATTATGCGTAATACGGCTTTAAAGAGTTATAGCTCAGTTGTATGGTTGCTTGATCTTCATTTTCACTCGCTTTTGAATATACTCACTGGCATTTCTTATTAAATATTAAATCACATACAGATCACACATCTGGTGTCATAAATAAATAAAAAGACAATCATTTATGTTATAGAACTCGACTTTTTACTAAACACAGACCAAAAATCTTTTCCAGGCCGGACTCTAGATAAAAGTTTCACAAAGGCTACAAATATTTGTGAATCACACAAACATTTGTCTCACCGGCAAGATCGAATCCGCGGCCTCTCGTTTTTTACACTGGTGTCGAGCTAACTGCGCCACGACTTCACGAGACTGTATTTGCTTTTATGGTATAACATACCTACGTTAAATATTTACTGGCATAATTACTCGAACCTAAACATTCATGAAACCTTGTAACAGGTCATTCAAATCGAGCCCCGTATATTAACCGTGAATATTAGCCGCCTAACCATTTATCTGAAACGTTGCCAGTTCTGCCGCAATTGGCACATTATAGAACATCGTGTGGACTGTAGCTTTATTACCAACTGTTTGGGTTATACAACTCATCAACATTGCATCATTTTAATAGGATAGTTGAGTTGTGAAACAGTCGACAAATGACTGCTTTATATGTCTTTGAGTCGAAGTCTTTGCCGTGAAAACCAAAGGATTTCACAGATTTTTCAATTTGTAAATTTGAACTCTTTTTATAAAAGACGCCTTTATCTGTTGGTTTACCGATAGAATTAATAAACTATGAGCAAAATGTGGCAGGAAAAATGCAAGTCTGTCCATCCCTTCAGGAAAAGTAATAGCAAATCTATGAATTATTTTACGTTCTACCCTACTAAGTGAATCTACATTTAATCTTAAACACGAAATGTAAACCGGTAGTAGCAGCTGAGGGTCACAAACTAGAATATTTACTCGGAGGCGCCAGACACGAGTAGCCATGTGTGCGTGTATGTGTGCTTGCTTGTGTGTGTGTGTTCCTCTTTGTGTTTTCCAGCAGCTTCATTTAACATAAATCGCGTGCATTACGGCGCCCGTTAACACTACAATAATCTTCCATTAGTACATTACTTGTGTTCTGCACAACTTTGTTTGAGTTTGCGAGCTTAGATCCTGAAATGTAAGCCCTGATGTTTCTATACGAATGAACTTAACACTTACAATGAGTTTGTGGAACCAGCCGCAGCGTACATCTGGATCTCTCGAATATATAATCCTATTATGAATAACTACGGTTTTACAGGTCTATGTATATTGTATAGGCATTAAAATTCAGTACTGGTTATTTTTAGCTAATATTTTATGGGACAGGAAATATTATACAAGAATGTTTTTTTTTATTAAAATAGCTTACCTAATTTACCTAAAATGAGACAAATTTCGAATTCTAGAGATAGTATAATAATGTCAATATAAAATCTGTCCATAACTTTTTTGTTACTTGAGACACATTCAAAATCAAATATGTTCAGCCGTTAAATTGCTAGGTTAAAAAAAATAATTTAAATTCCGATAATATTATGCCTGACTCCGGTAATCGGAACAAATAGCTTTCGATACTGGACAGTCTTACAGGAGACTGTTATTTAACTTTTCTATGTTTAGATACTCATGTTGCGTTATCTATGAGGAAGTGTATAGTTAACTCAATAGTAACGATAAAAAATCTACTAATTTATTATTGGTCGATACACTAATTTGACTTAGACCCTACCAGTTAACCAGTTTGAGCGATATTCTTTCCCCGCTTAATAAAGAAAAATCTCCAAAAAATAATATATCTAAAACCCATAATTGTTTAAAGGTCACGTCGTGTAATGAGCGCGGCTTTGTATTGCGAATCTCAACTTCACAACTCAAATGTAAGGACTCACAAACCGAATTGCTTAATTGCTGAAGTTTTACCAAGTGAAATCCTTCAAAGTAATTTTTGGACCCTTGACGTATACTTATACATTTTATTATACGTAGTATGAATATTATACGATTTGAGACATCGTAAAAACTTTAAGAGCTACTGATACTAAATAATTTGCTGTGGTCATAGTTAATATTAGTTATAATTGTATTATAAAGCGTAGTGGACTAAAGCGTTATCCTATTTTCGTAAACGAAAATGCTGATATTACTTCTTTTCCTAATAGATGATTCCTGACAGCTCCGGTGGCGCAGTTGGCTAGACACTAGCTTGCAAAACGAGCGGCCGCGGGTTCGATCCCCGCACCGAGACAAATGTTTGTGTGATCCACAAATATTTGTTTCGGGTCTGGGTGTTTGTGAGACCGAAAAGTCTCTCGTAGTTTCTGATACTCACGACACAAGACTCGTATCTTAGTGTGGAGTCAGGACCATGTATGTGACTGTTAGGTGTATTTATTTAAAAAAAAATACTCAACGGGCTTGCCTATTTTGGGACCTGTCGATACTCGAAAAAATACTAATTAAATTAAATAATAAATTTCATTTCATTTTCAGTAAATAATAATCAATAGATTAAGTTTAAGAAATAGAGTAAGATTGAACAGAGCTATAGACTTTATAAAGGAAAGTTGTTTAGTTATAAATTGAAATGGAAGGAATTTCGCGACATGTGGCGACATCTCTTACATTTTGCCATCACCAGCTATGTATTTACAAAATATAGTTAACCACCCTCTGTGTCACATTTATGAAACTTCAACAACTTTAAAATATGACCCACAGAAAGTATTTGTTTCGTAAAATGAATAAGAGATGGCGTTGCAATACTTCAACACTAGTTTTAGATTGTATCCGCACTTCCAAATGTATTATGCAATACTTTCATTGCCAAAATAGAAAATGAAACAATGGATTGATCATTGAATTAGCTAGATATGTTGTGTACACTGATATAGATGACAGCTCCATAGCATCACCACTACCATGATCTGTGCTGTACAAGATTCGTCTCTGCCAGTAAGAACTTAAGGTTCACTTTAAGTAAAGAAAGCAATAATTGTTGTAAATTTGACTGTTTAGCAATTAGTTGTAGGTGATTGGTAAATTGACACATGCACCATACCACATACAAACTATGATACATTCTGTATTTTACAAATTATACTTATTCAGCAGAACAAAATCACTAAAAAAAATTCTTGAGATATATAAAATAAAAACAATTGTATTTTCCATAATATTTATTTCAATTATAATGTAAATAAATTAATAGTTTCACAGTTGTTTATTACAAAAAAAACATTCGAGGTGGAAATAAACTAGACAAATATTCATCCCAAACACTATTATCTAAACATAATTTACCATAGTGACTTGAGTATCAGAATGAAAATAAACTTTTACACAATCAGGCGAAAATCTTACAAAATGAAGACAACTTCGTCAAATATCTAATAATATAAAAAATACATTTTACAATTACGTTCCCATAAACAGTATATTTAGAAATGATGATGAGACAAGAATGAGTCATTAAGTTGTGAACGGATTTCGGAACGAATGAAATGACACTATTAATGGTTCTATTGTAATGCGGTTCAAACTGACAGTAAAAGTTTTCGAGATCAGTAAATTCTTAATGTTATAAATAGTTCAAGACATGATTTATAATGAAATTCCAAACATCAAGAATATGACAGTACAGATTTAAGATTCATAGCAATTGTTTGTGGCAACCATAATGACGATATAGATGATGATTTATTCTTTTTAATACGATTTTAATTGGTATTGCTTTCCTTACATAAATGTGTAGATTTAGAAAGTATTAAGGAATTTTAAAGGACATGATGATGGTTTTAAAGTCATTGAAGAAGTGGATAAAATCAGCTTAATGAGACAAGGATAAATAGGAGGATTAACCACGACTAAAGCCGAGTTACATGAGACCTAATATAGATAAGCTGAACAACTTCACACAGATAAAGAAACAGAGCATTTAATACTAGTTTTCCTAAACTTTGTTGTTACAACTTGACCAAGTCAAAGAGCATTGTCAACTATGTTAAAAGCATTTTAAACATTTCATTACACAATGGCAAGTAAATATTATCGTTAAACATCAACAGACACTAACTCTACTGATATTGTAACGTTATAATACAACACGCTTTCACGTACTAAGGCAGTGATTAACAATCAACATTATTTGCAACAGACTTACGCACAATATTTTCCTCAATAATATTAAAAGAGCATATTAGGTTGAATTTAAGCAAAACTCATACATTAAAAACGCTTTTAATAAACCAAGCACCATACCAGTATCAAAAGAATTACTTCCTTTTTAAGACACCAACATAAATAATATCAAAAAGAGCTTGATCAAATTCCAATATCACAAAGTTCCAAAATGTTTTATATATACATTGTACTGTAAGTCTGAAGCAAATGCGAAAGCCAAAGTGTAGGTACTCGCTAAAAGGCAACTTGTTTACAATAACAATTCATATTCACCGCGTATTACTTGGTATACATTGCTTTATAAATTAATCAGACATCCGCTACTCCGGTCAACGCAAATGGTTACAACAGCTTTTTCACCAACAATCCAAAAATATGTATGAGTTATTTCTCGATTTTTATACGTAAAAAAAGTTATGAGATTTCGGTGGGAAACTATAAATAATTGGGTTTTTATATTTCTGGTTTATTAAATTTAATTAGCGCCATCTCGTTGTTTGACAAGAAAAATAATTTGTCAAACACAAAACACAGATGGCGCTCTAATAAAGTGTACCCATTTGCGTTAGTATTAAAAAGTAATGATGCCAAAGGTGAAAAATATAAAATGCGTGGTATTATCCGTCGAATCGATAGCTGTACATGAATTTTGTAAGACTAGAAAAATACCTACACAAAGAAGCGCGAAAATGAAGTGTGCGCAATTCCATTCAACTATGTTTTATAACTAACGACAGTGACACCGAACGCCTATACAAACCATATACAATTTATTAATTTCATTCATCTCTTTACAAATATAATCGTTTTTACACGTACCTAGAACGATATTTATCACATTATTTTATTATATATGTATATAAAGTTGAACTACACTTATCCGTACTACGCAACGTACAATAATTTAATGACTTAACGATGACTAATATATTCTTCCACAACTTGTTTGTTATATAATGTTATATTTTATAATCACCATTTATTGTATTTGATTTCTGGAATATCCATGTGTTTATTGAGAAAATTTGAAGGTATGCACACTTACTCAAAGCATTTCATAAACACACAATTTTTAAATTTGCAATGTTACATGTGTCTACGGATAAATTCTCTTTACATTCTGTTATGATGATCAACTTATGTTTAGCATAGAAATAGATTTAAAACCAACTAGACTAAACATTTTTACAGGAAACACTGCTGAAGTAACTGCATAAGGATCAGTATGAATGTAGTCAGTTTATCAACACTGACAGTTCCACAGTATAACTAAGCACTACTTTAGCGCATGATTATGTTACGGATATGCTCGCGTACATACAGTTCACAGTATCAGATTCACTTTCTCCCGCAGACCACGAAGTCACAAGCGTAAACTACAGATTATTGCAAGATGTCAAACAATAATTTACACGATCCCGCACTGGTATGATCTCAACACTTCTACTATTTACATAGTACAACAATAAAGTGTTTGTCTGTTAGAAGTTGGTTTAGTTTCTGCTGTGTTCGATACAGTCGGCCTAACCTCAAACTCGAAACTGACAGTGGATATCGATACTTCTGTACTCCAATTTTTTTTTATTGCATTTGTCTTGATATAAATTGAAAAGGAATCTCTTTCTTGACGTATTGTTGGGTACGCCATTATACTATTTTCAAAAATTATAGGCAATTTTTCAATTACACTGGGCCAGAGCGAATCTCAGTCGAGAATTAAGTCGAAATCTAAATAAAAAATTATTTAGGGAGATTGTAAACAACCATTTTTTACGTTGACGAAATACTGTGAGATCAAAACAGTTGAAGAAGTACAAAAGTATAATTTAACATTTTCCCATCAACAACCTAAGTCAAGCCCGAGTTTCAGTACTAGGCTAGCAGAACAGTGAGGAGGTCTCACTCGACTGCGAGTACGTGTGTGTATGTGTGTGTGTGTGTGTGTGGCTGGTGCTACACGTCGAGCGGCGGCGCGTGGTGTCGCGCGGGGGCGTGCGCGGGGTGTGCGGGGTGCGCGGGGAGCGTGCCGTGCGCGGGGGTGTGCGCGGCGTGCGCGGGGAGCGGGGCGCGCGCGGGGGTGCGGGGGGCGAGCGCGTCCAGGTCGGCGTGGTCGCGGCGGCGGGGCGGCGCGCGGGGCGCGGGCGCGCGGGGCAGCCGCAGCGGCGCCGGCAGCAGCTCCGGCATCACGCTGTGGTGCGTCACCAGCGCGCTCAGCGACGAGAACTCCTTCGTGAAGCCCTGGGGTAGCACGTAATTAGTGTTACTGCTAGTCAATAATACGTCTTGTGTGGATAATTTTAAGGCACATTTTGCGGTTGAGAGACTCAGCGTCTCTCAATAAAGCTGTTGGATTGGACTAGGCTACTCCGTGTAACAGTAAACCGAAATGAGACTTGGTTAACACGTCTTGTAAGGCGAATGAGCTGGTCGCCGACTGATCTGCTTTATGTCAAGAATCAAGAACAAAACCCCTTGCCCATTGAACAGTATGCCTACGGCGATTGTTGGGGTTGATGCTCGCCCTATTAGGGAGATGAGCATTGTCGAATACGACCCAGAACAGTTTGTCACTCGAGAGTGTTGCAATAAGGGTCGTAATATTATCTAACTAGATGACCCTTACTTTTATTGACACTGCGTACAACCAAATACTTCTGCCAATAAGAAAATAGAAAGAGATAGGGATTGAATTTCGCCGAAACTTATGAAGAAAATGGAACTATCTGAAAGACTAAATTGCTTGCCTTAACTACACTTAAGTCCTTACTGTTACTACCTAAAAGAACAAAACCACTCACCTTAATCTTATACCCCTTGGGTGTGCGTAGTATGAGATAGTGTGCAATGCCAGCCCGCTGGAAGTCCCTGGGCACCCTCACGGACAGCGCGTAGCAGCCCGCCTGCGTGGTGCTGCCGCGCACCAGGAACGAACCCACGGGCTCGCCACTCAGGACCTCCAGGGCGATCTGGAACACCAGCTGGTGATTAGGAGCTTCTGCTTCTGTTTTACTCTATATCTATTCTAACCTTTAGGGGTGAGAAGACTTGTCTATGAGACTGCCAGTGAATGATTCATTGTTAGGATGTTTTCTATTATAGTGTTTAGGATGAATAAGAACTTCTTTTGCAACGCAATATTCTTATTACTAAACTACGACGTATTGATGACAAAGAAATTCATCATCGCTTAAATATGCAAAATTTTCTTCGTCATTTAAATATTGATTTAAAGAATAAATTTTGTTAGATTTATTTTTTCAAATTAATGTGTTATTCTGTGTGTAAATATGCCGTACCTCTCGCGGTATCCCGTGCTGGAACCACGGCGCGTGCCGCAGCTCGGGCTCGGGTCGGGGCGGGGGCCCGGCGGGGGGCGCGGGGGGCGCGGCGCCGCACGACGACGCGCCCGACGACGACGACGTCGCGCCGCTGCCGCTGCACGCGCCCGACGCACTGCTTCTGGAGGGAGGAGATAGGAAAACGTGTTTAGAATGGTAATGGAACGCTAAGTATGTAATCAGGTACAGTTTTTCTGTAATAATTAATTATTTAAGGCCCTTAAGATAAAGTTTTTAACAGTTCCAACCCCTCTTCAAGGTCGAGTCTTCTTCGTAGTTATCGTATTAACAGTTTCACTAACAACTAAACCCGATTGTTTGTGGTCTAACCTGCATTTGACACCTGGGCGCAGTTGACTAGACACCAGCTTGCGAAACCAGAGGCTGCGAGCCCGATTCTCGCATCGAGATAAGTTTGAGTGATTTACAAATATTTGTTTCGGCCCTATAGGTTTGTAAGACCGTAAAATCTCTGACGACACAAGTCTTGTATTTTAGTTTGGAGTCAAAAATGTGACCGTTAGAAGTTTTAATTTTTATTACAACCGTTGTCCTTCGTTCAAAACCACCTTCACAACAGAAGCTTACGATATAGACATCAAAGCAGTATCACACACTAACCCGGACTTAGCGTTATTACATCTCCTGAAGTCTACATCGAGGTCGTTCTGCATGAAGTTGTCGTTCCTGCGCGGCGCGGGCGGCACGGCGGGGTGCTCCCGGTTGCTCTCCCGGGTGCGCGCCTCCGCCTCCGAGGCCTCGTTAATGTACCCTCCGTTGAGGCACAGAGGGAGGTTTGTGGGACTGGAAGACGAAAACTTTGACTGAACATAGCTTCACATGGCAACTTTGAGCAGTAAATGTGGAAGTTTGGGATGTGTGAACTATCTTCTTAACAATTAATTTCGGGAGTAAGTCTGGGTGGTTGCGAATGTCAAAATTCTGACTGTCATCATTGTTCATAAAATACAGCCGCCACCAGACGGTCGGGCAGAGAAGTCTTAGCACTAGGATCTCGTTTTATCATTCAGGTACGGTAGCCTAATTCAATACTGACGTGGTGGGTGTGTCGGCGACCAGCGGCGTGGAGTCATCGTCGGAAGGCTGCAGCAGCGCGCCGCTCAGGCCCATGGCGAGGCGCTTCATGAGCGGCGGCCGGTCGCCCAGCCGCCGGTAGCAGTTGATCTCTGTCGGCGAGTTGGACTCCTCCGAGCTGCTGGGGCTGGCCTCGTTCACCAGCTTTGTCACGCCCATTATGTCGCATTTCGCTGGGGACCTGAAAACAGTAGCATCATCGTTTCTATTTTGCAATTCAAAAAAAAAAATGGAATATAAGAATGTTAAGAGAATGGGTGACCGAAGATTTATCGAAAATCGACAGAGCCCTTTAGAAGTTTTTGTGGAAGGCCAGTAGTGATTTCAGTAGCGAGTTCCCAAAGATAAGTTATATGTCTTTCAATGAATCTTATCTAAGTTTTGGTTAGACAAAACTACTTTTACACGTGTTACTTGTCATAATATAAATATTTTTCTGTTATCCTTTAATTTTTATTATGATTCTGATCGTGAAGCTTATTCACATTACATTTCTATTAAGATGTATTACCTATCTCCACAATGCGGATAGTGGTGCGTGAGTCCTGGCAGTGTGTCGGGCGCGCGCACGCCCATGCCGCTGCACTCGTTGCTTAGCTCCTTGCTCTGGAAACATATTCACAGGCTTATGAGACAATGAGAAATTTCTGAAAGTATAGCATGTGAGCATTAAATCTTGTATACTACTTAGATCTTTGTGAATATTTTTGAAAGGTATATTGTTACTTTTCATCGTCATCAACCCATATACGTTTCACTACTGGGCACGGGCCTCCTTTATTTAGTTAGTCTCGGAAACTAAGTCCACCAGGCTTAGTGCGACTTGGCGGGCTACACACGCAAAAAATTGGTAAGATCAGTTAGGTATTCAGGTTCCTCAAAGTTTTTTTCACCATTAAAATACTTGATAATTCTTTGTGAATATTCTTGATCATTCATGCTGTACATATATTAACTTCCGGATTGCAAATAGTCAACATTGCACAAGTAGCCTTGCAACATTTACAGATCGCAGTTGTGTTGCCAATTAAAGGTTATATAAGGCAAGGGATAGGGGGAAGAGGACTAAGGGAATCATAGTACCTCAGGCAATCTAACACATTGTTCGGAGAGAAAACAGCATGTTTTGTATTTACATTTACATAACATAACAGCAGTGTCATCACATCGTTTTAGCTATAACTATTTAGAAATAAAAAAAACGAATACCTAAGAGCTAACTACTATTGTAAGATCTGTAATGTTTAGAATTTATCCGCACAAACTGAATAAATCGATTGCAGAGATAACTGTTCGTGACAGAGATAAATTAGACAATACAAATCAGAAGCTGTGATCATCAAATTACGACAATAACAAGCCACTTATCATCGGCAACAATGAATCACCGGGTGGTGTGGGCGAGCGTTCAAATCGTTTATAATATCGCCGTCGTAACAGTAAGTCATCTGGAAGGCCGTGAGACAATTTGAATGTTTCCACAGTACACAAACTAAATCAATCCGCATTCCACGCGACAGAATGCGCCCCGACCACTCCGTTTGTTTTACGACAATAACAATACTGTTTCAACGTCCTGTCACGTTGGAACATATTATTTACTAACACAAATACAATCGCTCTAATCTGAACCTTATTCCCTTAGAATAAGAAGGAGACGGAGAGTTGCGTGTCAGAATGATATAAACGTTGTTTTAAGGGCGGACGGAAATAATCAATGAATAGTTTGCTTCGTTTTGGCTCGATGTCTGTTAAAATGATACACATTAACATAAATCGTTGTGGGGAGGATAATGTCTCGAGGAAGTGCTATTAAAATTCTTGGAGCCCATCTGGAGCACCAATCGGATACCTTATTATGTTCCATTTTCATTCACAGCTTTTGTTTCATTTCAATAGTTATTAATAATTTATTTTTAGCCGGATGTACAAAGTGACCATGCTGACACCTGATAGTGGAATAGGTGCGGAACAAGGTATCAACTGCCATTTTTTTTCAACACTCGAAACAATCATGCCAGTCTAACTTACGAGTACATAGGTTGATTCAAGAACTCGATATAGGCGCTTCGTTAATATAGCGAGTTTCATAGAAAACCACTCATCCTAGAAGTAAAGTTTTAATAAATTCATAGTCATAATGGAACGAAGAAATAAATTTAACCCATAAAATGAGAGATATATTTCCATGCTATCAAGTTTTTAGCGATAGAGAAATTGAAATAGTAAATCATGTTTGTACCTATGATGAAATCAAAGAAAATACAATCGCATTAAAAGACGAACCATAGCATTACGTCTCGTAAATCGGGCACTGCCGAGTAATGAGCTAATAAATTTTAGTGTAATCGCCTGAGATGATAGTTGCTCGTATAAAACAAATATTGGACTCGCGTGCTCGTGATTTCCTGAAGCCAGCACTCTCATGCAGCCATCAAGCCGCGATCTCATTTGCTAAAACCATAAAGAACAACTGTTCATTAACCCCCGCATTGTCGAGATCCCGGAGGTAATCAAGTCGACGTGTAAGATTTCTCGTGTAATGTATTCACTGCCCTCTATATTCTTGACACTTGCCAGGAATGGCTCTTCGGAGACGCAATGGGTATTGGATATTGCGATAGCATTGTCACAGCGCATTGCAGGTCCCCGCGCAATGTGCTCCGATCCCAAAACGTTTTGTCACGGCAAATGTGTTTGATAGCAGCTCGTTTACGCGGTGAATTTGGAATTTGTCCTGCTTTCAGTTTTTGCGAGATTTTTGTTGATGCTATTGGTGAAAAGTATATCTCATAGCATATAGTTATTGGTATGGTCTTTATTTTAATAGTTATGTTATAGGATCGTTGATAGTTGGTGTCTTAGAAATACGTCTTACGAAATTAAAAATAATAATTCCCTATTACAAAATATAAAACGCTAATACATGCAATGATATTTTCTCACGTAAATTCGTTATTTTTTACTACTTCGCTTGTTTTTTTTAGCTTTTGGACTTCTTGATTAATATCCACGGTGAAATCAACGACGATCTCCACAAAAGAATATAAACAAGGAAAAATAAATACAATTTTTCATGACTACTAAAAGATTTTGAATTCCACCTAGTTTAATGGGATATCGCGATCTAATCGCCCTAACTTCATTAAAGATGCAGTCTTTTATCAGACAATGCACAAAAGGCAACCCTTTTAGAATCAAGTAACCGTGCTATCTTGCAAGTGGGTAACGAGCTCTCACTCAACCCTTTGAGGCATCATCAAAAGCTCGTATCCAGGTCGGAAGGGCCCGTACAATATGAAATATTCAGCCGACAGCCCAAGAAGGGTTTAGTGCTGCAGTTTACAGGTCAGCGGATGTCGCGACGTACCAGTACTGTGCCAGTGTGGACAAGTATTAGAACACAACAACAAATTGAGATATAGCTACTGCGCTAGTCTTTTGTTTTCGCCCTTTGAAAAGACTACTGAGATAGTTTTTAAGTGTGAGAGAAATTAGATACAAATTTAGACCTAATTTAATCCAGAGATCATAAGTTACATTCCCCGGTGTAGTAGTTTGGGCTCATCTATTGAGAAGTTATAGTATCATATGCATTTTAGATCAAGTACATGTTTGAAAGTATAGTGCTAGCTGCCTCTTTGAGTGATATGAATTATAAAGTGTATGTGTTTCGAATACCGGATATGGCTATGGATATCAAATTAGGCAAATTTCAGTTTGTCGATAAGCTGTTTATGAATCAATGATTAATTAAATATCAATAGAGTTACCGGAATTTTCTATTACCGTTCTCGACCGCGCGCGGCTAAAACTCGAACCGTCCTTGACAACGTCAAATAATATAATTCACCTGGAATTTCTCACCTTAAATATTTATGCACGATAATGACAACATATTGCTTGATCATGAATCATTAAAATAAATAAATTGTATTTAAACAGTAGGCCATAGGAGTCACACATAAATCTCCTCATTAGTGGATAAGAAGGCTCAGTCGAGTATAATTTCAATTTATGAAGTTGGCGTGTCAGCAGGCAGTAGTGCGGGAACGTAACAATAAAGAAGGTGAACCGATGATCCCCTACTATCGGCTACTGTAGAAATAGTTTTAGACATAGTACGACGGTGTATTACTGTTTATGTGACGGCAAAGTTGAGTAAACTGTATAACTGGTAATAGTGGTAGTTGATAAAACTATAGTTTTGAGTAATCTGGTATTTTATGCCCGTTTTTTTTTTGGAACGTTATATTGTAACGAATGTTATTTTTAACTAGATTAAGATGAGTTAGAACTATTAATTTATTTATATAAAGATGATTCTTAGGTAAATCCTAAATTGGATCGCGATCTATTATTACTATTATATTTTGTATGATAGATCCCAAAACAAATACTTTTGGTAAACGTCCAATAGTAGTGGGTTAGTTACTGTTCTAATAAAGTAAATGTACTTTATGCCCGTACGGAATGAAGGCTGGCGGTTTTTTCACTAATTAATAATTGGACTCGCTCACGCGTTCCTTACCTATACGTATGCAATAGTAATTATTTTTTATAACTTACTGTTACTCTGTGATTGCGGGTCAAATGGAGCGTGAATTATAATTAAGTTGATTTATTTTTGTTATTGTTTTATTATATGGCGCTGGCGTGAACTTTCTACTTGCTGTTAATTACTTTTGTGACCCTCGGCTTATTATGTAAATATACCAATACTAGCAAGTAGCATTACTTGCTGTCAGTTTTTAGTGACCAATAAAAATATTACATGATTTCCTCTTTAGTGACTTAAAAAAAATCTCACGCCAAGAATTGATCTGAAAATTGCAAAAGTAAACCGTTGAATGTGGCGACAGCCAGTTCATGTTTTCTAACAGCGAGCTTTTGATGATTGAAAAGTTGCTTTTGGTACATTTTACTCAATACTTTGACGTTACATTTAGAATGGTATAATTATGACAAGTTCTACATTGAAAAGGATAAAATATGCCCACTGTTTCCCCTCAAAAACAGACTATGTAGGTACATATACAACAATATATAGTTAAAACAACTTGTGAGTACCTCGATCCAAAAAGACGAAGAAAGACGCGCAAAGAGTTTGTCGAGATAGGCGACACCCAATCGGGACATCAAATTTTCTCTTATCGGTAGCGGGGCCCTACGCATCCGCTCCTTTCATAGGGCTGCGACACAGACTCGCTTTAATATTTATACTCGCATAACTACATTTTTAAATATTTATAAAATTGCAGTATGCCAGGGTAGACAATGCTGTCTAATTTTAGGAATAAGTAAACTTCCCTTTTCTTTACAATTATGTTTTAACAGCTTTCCAGACGCAGTTGGCTTTAGAGCAATTTTGAAGGAAAAGCCGTGGGTTCGATCCCCGCACTTTTTTTTAGTTTCCGATACCTACAAGAAAAGGCTCTCACCTTGGTGTGGGATAAAGACTCAGAATTACATATAGGTACCTACATGTGACAGTCGGTTGTAAGTACAATGAAAAATATTATTTAACTGTTTTTAAATGGAACTTTTCGCGTTTGAACTTTCTTCGAAGTTCTATACGGTGTAGTATTTTACGCTGCTTTAGTTCTAGTGGTACAATACAGTTCATACATTAATATATATTTGTCAAAAACATTTTTAGTATGTTACATTCCTTATTACATATAAAATAACACTTACTTTTGAAAAAAAAAATACTAAGCATATCCACATACTACTAACCTTGCTTTGTAATCATTAAATGATGTCATTTTTATTAAATTCACATAAGATTAAAAATAAGTGTGCATGAGTCAAGAAGACAAGGCATCATATTACAGTGACGTCAGGTTTGACCTTAACATCTCATCAGGTATCGCGGTCCGTTGAGGCAGCCAGCTTCAATATACCGGGTTACAGGGAACTAAATAATTATCCTATTTATTATTTTTATACATGCACAATAATATTAATTATAAAAAATTAATGAAAACTTAACAAGGTCATTTGTGTTCAGATCTAAAAGTATCAAATAATAATTTACGCCATGATTCTATCAAAATACTTCAAAAGTTTAACAAGCTTAACAAATGAAAACAATAATAGGTCGCTTTTCTATGTTTAATATACCTTAAATATATCAAATTGTTAGTTGCAAGTTATCCGATACCTATTAAAATTTTCAAAACCAGGCTGGTTGGCGCTTTTTTGGTGAACCTTCCATTCAGCAGTGAACGGCGATAGGCTAAATTTCTATTATAATTTAACCCACTTAATTTGTTTCTAGATTTGTCTAAGTACAGCCCTATTAGATCGTCTCGCATTGTGCGTCCATGGAGTGGAAATGACGAACCAATCAGGCCAGGCCGCACGTTTTCCATCAGGCCGCGCTCGCTACCCGGACGGCGATACCCGACAAATCACGCCTCGCCTTTATTAAAACGGGGAGGTAATGAGACGAGCTCTTTCAACCTCAGCCTTCCGATGTTCGAGATTTTTCCAGCATTGATTCTTTGGAATTTACACGGGTTTATGATGCAGGTATTTCATGAGGAAATAACTCTTTTTTTGCAATGATGTTTTCATTTTGCCCCTTTTTTTCGAAAAATATTTTCTAGGATAAAACCGAGACTATTGCTATAACGTGCAGTGCTTTACGAAATACATATACACATAATATAAAAGATGGGTAGTTCCGTAGGTATATATTTGTAAACTCAACGCTAAGAATCTTCCTAAGAATCTTATTCAAAAATATACGCACAGTTTATTTGTTAATATTATTCTTCGCATGCTAATTACGTTTTATAAATTTTAACTCATTTGCATAGCCTTTAGTATTCAAATTAAAAAAATGTTTAAATTCATGCAACTAAAATAATTGAATGCCATCATAAGTTTTCAACAAAATGCATCAACACATATAACTCTATTATAACATTACGAAACATTTCAATACTTTACAGAAGCAATATAACGTATTAAGATATGGAAATATTGAACTTAAAGCAGCAGATGTACCAATTATTACGTCATCACCACGAACATAAATTCATCAAACACGTGTTGGATTAATTGTTGGACTTATTAAACGCACGCTAGAGAATCATTAAATAAAACTACCACTAATATATTCTACAATTTATACACTAATGAACTCTTCAACAAAGAAATTGAATCTCCAAGAATTGTGTAGATTACGCTTAATTATTTAGTAATGAAAAAGTACTTCCGTCACCGTTACAAACTAAAATCAGGCTATAATGAATCAGGCCATGAATCTAAATAAGAGATTGATTTTTTTTTTATTCTTGCTTAAAATCCACTCCATCAATTACGCTGTTTTATTTCGTCGGTACTAGGTACTCTAAGCTAGTAAGTACCCGAGAGAGAAATACTTTCTAATTTTTCTTACTGTCGGATATCCTTGCCTGTTTCAAATGTGTATATTATCTGGAACGAACAGCCCGAAATAGCTTTGATTGAAATCCAACTGGAAATATATAAAGAGCTAATGTACCGTGAGAGTCTCAGCTTTTTGGCCATTACAGAGCCAATGGTACGGAACATCTGAATATTGGGTCGCGTCATCGCACAAATGTGTCGCCGGGTTTTGTTCTATGTCACAAATCAGTATAAACTCGATGGGAGATATTTTTAAATTTGGTGTCAACTCAGGCATATACCTTTTTTGTCTTTGATATCATTGGCATGATAATATGATTGGTTTAGTTTATTTGTATAACTGTTAATTATGACAACCTCTTTCATCAATACATTTATACACTAACGATCGGATACTCAAAGGGATAGACAGAAGAATATTTCTACAACAAGGATATTTTATGTGTGCTTAGGTTACTTGGCATTATTTGGAAAAATAACCTTAAAAGTTGTAGTCCTTTTATATTCCACATTAAACATTCCTCGATCCAACACGAGACCAAATCCTATTCATCGCACTTCCAGAACTGTGCCTTGGAACTAATAAGACTATAAAGCCGATATTTCACAAATTTTAAACATAGGAAGTAAGAGAAGCTCCATACATATTGAAGCACAAGTTGCAAAATTCAGCGACACTCGTTGAATATTTAGGTGAGATCGCTGATCGGTTCCGCGACCCCGCTGCCCGCAATCGACCATAAACCCGCTTTATTATGTATAAAGTATTTAATGTGAAGATTGCCCCTTACATTTTAACCATGCGTTAAACTCGTGCTCAATTATTTACTCGCCGCATTAAACCCAGCTGGAGAGATAAATAATGCGGAAACGTCTGGTTTACATATATGAATAATTTTCCAAAGATTTACTATTATATTAATTCCTGGCAAAAAATATCTTGGATTGAGCTGTTATTAGCGCTGCGATGAACTCGGTCGAGAATCTCAGGGGTTGCAGATTTGAATCTCAGGACCACGTTTCTGAATTTTCTAAATTATCAATTTAACGGTGAAGAAAAACATCGTTAGACTCCCAACACACCTAAAAGGTGTGCAGACCGCCAACCCGCACCCAGGCAGCATGGTGAACTAAAGACTTAACCTTCCTAGCTGTAGAAGAGACCCGTACCCAGCAGAGGGACGCATATGGGCTGATAACATGAAGCGGATTAATTTGCAATTAGCCTTTCTGGTATGAAACATCTATCTACTATTTCGAATCATTGTTTATTCTTTGTTTATTTCTATTTTACAACCCATTCCATGCCACGGTTTAAAGCTCCAGTATTTTTCCCATTAGTAGCTCTTTCCTTCAAATGAATCCCTGTGGAATTGTCGGGGACCTATTTACCTGTTGGTTTACCTAGTTCCGAATTAACGTTACTTTTCACCTCTTGATTTATAGCACGATTTAAGATAGATGTTCTTACCACAATAGGGCTATTTGTATTGTACATAGTTTTACCAATAATCATGTTTCAATTGAATTTACAACAAAAATCTTATTTCATTTTTGTACCAGTCATTATATTAGAAAATAGCATCTTTACAAACATTAGTTAATCTAAGTTCTGCTTCAGCATGCTCTATTGATTGACATTTATGATTATGCAACTCTCTCAAGGCTCAAAAACAAACATACATCCGAAACCCAAAAGCTTTGCTTTACAAAATTCCAAAAAATAATCTTTATTTAACAAAATCACTTTTTGATACAAATGACCATATCCTAACTCCACAATACACAAACAAGACATTACAAATAACATGTAACTTTCATGGGTCTCCATTCAAGTACCACCACCGATACCAAGACATCAGCAAACTGAAAGAACAAAAAGAGCAAAGGTTCTGAAGTCCACAGCATAGGTAGACGTACTACTTATAGGACACGAGCGAACCCGGGCTATCGTGACAAATAGTTTATGCTGATGTTTAGTGCGCGGTGCCACGACACCACAGTTTACTGCTCGCTGACACGCCCGCTCAGTGCCGTCGATACTACGACCTTCTGGGGTCGCTTCCAAGTTTTTTCTAGTTAGAAAAACTTTTGAACTAGTTTATTTAGAGCTAGATTTGGCTTACAGGTAATGGAGAGCGTCACACGATGGTGTATGGTGAAATTGAATTCGGTCAACAGTTTGATGGAATCAAATTTTCTTTACATTATTTTCCCTTTGTTTCATACATATATGATCTTACGTGTGTGTTTCCTGAAGGGGTAGGCAGAAGTGGATTTCTGTACCTAATTTTCACCAGTTATAGCCTACATGGTCTCTTTCGGTTCTTTTTATCGACCCTGGAATTGAACATATGACCTCTAATTCGCAAGACACAAACTGGTGTTGCGATGTCAGATAGTTATTTGCGGTTTTTAAATATATTCAATTTGGATGGTAAAAAGCGGCAAACAATTTTCATTTAAAGAATTACCAATACAGTTTAAACTTTACTGAGCCACAGGGCCGATTAAAACCGTTATTTTAAGGTACAACACCTAAAATGCTTATTTACGCGTTGAATTATACAAATTAAAACTGTCAAATTTGTAATTGCACTGTCCCAGATAAAGTGGTCGCGTGTGGGATTCACGTTAAACCCACAACGAATATTTAATTGGTGGGTCCAGCGGAGTTATTTTTTATACTGGTTTCGGTCACCAACGTCACACATAATGTAATGCATTAGAATTTACATTCAATTTAAGTGTTCCATAAATGTCTCAGCGAGTCGTAATAAAACCGTATTTGAACTCGTTATGGTGTATTTATCGGTTTTTATGCACTGTGGAATGACCATCATAATCGCTTCAACGCTTGAGCAGTTGAATACACAAGTAGAGTAATTTAAAAATCGATTTAAATTGAGATATATTAAAAAATAATTCCTGAAAGGTAATATAATCGTCTTTAAAACGTGATCAATTTCTATACCACATTTACATGATCAATCGGTTCCTCGATTTAAACGTGAACGCGCATAAAACAAATTAACGTTAGTATTACTTTTAATATTAACAGAGAAAATCTATGTTTGCTTAAAAGTTAAATCAAAACACCGCTAGGTGCCTACAATGTATTAGATCTTATAGCACGACTTACGTAAAAAAGAATTGTTCTTAAACTAAGTAATCATATAAATCAACAACTTTAAAACAAACCTTAAACTTCAAACTATACGCATACATATAATTTGCAAGGGATATACTTTAAAGCAAGCTAATTCTAGTTTTAGAGATCCGACCTACGTAATTGGACCTTAAGCATTAAACCGCGATTTCTGCCCTAGGCAATTTACATACCTTGGCTACTTGCCCTGAAAACTAAACGAAACTTACGTAAGTGGCAACAATGGTTTCAATTTAATCACAAAAAGAAACAAATTAAAATGTAGAAAAAAAAGCAAATGGAAATATTTAAAACATTTGTAAAAATGCGAGCGTGCTCTATAATAATTTAGTAAGTCGTAACGGTAATACTGTCTGGAAGTCACTTTCGCTGTACGAGAGAGACGGGAATGGCATTCCTGCATTAGTACGAAAGGGACAGACGACAAGGTCGAAGGGTTTGGCGTGAGCGACGGCAGTAAAACATCGGCCGTGGAGTCGAAATAATTCGGATTTAATTATCGAGACAGAGGGACGGATTCCACGTTTAGAAAGTGTTTCATTTTGTTTGTAGTTCGGCTGACGAAATAAATATGCGCCGCGACGCCATCTTTACTCGACAGTTGACACTTGACATGAATACAACATGGCGGAGTGACATGTCATGACTACTGTTTTACCTTTTCATAATAGAACTGTCATAATAACTTGTCATTATAGGATGAACTTGACAGTGAAGTTGTATAATCACACACAGTTGTTGATCAAAAGCAATTTAAAATTTGTCTTTATTTAAACCAGTCAGTAGTCTTTGCCAACATTTTGAGATGGATAA
The DNA here is from genome assembly GCA_030295005.1 of Cephonodes hylas. Lineage (NCBI taxonomy): Eukaryota > Metazoa > Arthropoda > Insecta > Lepidoptera > Sphingidae > Cephonodes > Cephonodes hylas. The sequence continues at coordinate 13,567,447 of AP025367.1, read as the reverse complement.
AAATGCATTCTAACATTTTTGAAGAAATGGAATTGGACGGACAAACTTTAAAATTTCATTTGCATTAAGTAGTTATTATAGCTCATACAGTTATCTCGATGCTGTTGGTACTAAAATATTATATGTCAGAAGATATGTAGAACCTAATATAATTGCGCTTCATAAATTTATATGCGAGGTATAATAATAAAGGGAATTAGGAATCATGGCGTTGACCTGCGCTGACCTCATCAAGTCCGTTTAATTCAGTTGTTAGTATAATTGTTAAATTATATCATCTCTATTACAGCATTAGGTATATTAACTTTGGTGATATGCTTCATCTAACAGTGGCTTAGTAAGGTTTACAAATTTTGTTGCCTCGTATGAAAAAAACAAACTTATGATACCAATACAAATAGACAGAGGAAATCTAGTATTCAAGAAAATAAAATATTTTTTTGTTAATAGAGAGAGTAAAAAGTGATAATGCTACGAGCAATATTTATATTGTAAAAGTAAATATTTGAGGAAAAAATTTACCACACTCACTAATCAAAGGTCGTGAAGACACTGGGAAAGTGATTTCACGAGGCGGAAGCGTACGGGAACACGACACGACAATAAACTAAGTTTCAGAAGGGCATAACTTCACTCATTACTGAGGACATCAGGCTGTAATTAAGTTGCAATCAAATTTATGACTTAATTACATCATGTGTAGTGTAATAGTTGCCTGCAAAGCGGTTTCAGGACTTTAGAATCAGTTAAATTTAAAGCCGTATTGTTGGTTCCGCAGTAAACCACAATTATCTAGAAATTCATCATAAGCACATTGATTTTTTCGCGCTTGTGTCATGTACCTACAGCATTATAGAATACTTCCATAGCTTCATATAGAAAATATGCAAACATTTTAGTGCGAATCAGGTGGTAGTGAACCGAAGCTAGGCTACCTTAACCCCGTAAACAAAGTTCTGTTATGAAAAGGGGGTGATAAGATTAAAAATATGTTGTATTAAAAGACGTAACTCAGATTTTAATCACTATTTATTTTTACTTACACAAAAATTGATACTGTAATATGCCTGTCGCGTCACGTCACAGAGCAAAGAGCGGGGCTGCCAATACATAAATTAGGAACGCAAATAACTGCACCAATACGCGGGAAATTCAAAAACAGAACGTTATGTTCAACATAAACTTTACGCTGGAATCGTCATAATACAGACAACGGAGCATTTTACACGTTATTCTTTCATTACGTGAGTGCTCATCTTATCATACACGAAATTAATTGAAGTATGGCGAGCAAAGACGCTGGCTCACACAAGTACAGTGTCAAAGACAAGGCGGGCATAAAACGGACAAACTAGAAGGCAATAAAAAATTCAAATCTCGCACAAAGCCCTTCCGTACAAGAAAGGCGGGCCATCAAACGCAGACGGCTTCACAAAAATACTATGAATAAAATGTATCGTAAACTTTTATTGTTCTACGTTTAAACAACGCACGACCTTCGTATTGCCGGGGTAAATTCACTTAGTGTAGAGGAGACCATAGGTTAGTATCGCAATGATATGCAACGTCTTTTTTGTGATAAAATTTTTGAATATGTGAATGGTCTAGGAGCATATTTAAATAAATAAATACACCCAACAGTCACATACATAGTTCTCACCCCACACTAGGTCGCAAGACCTGTGTCGTGGGTATCAGACACCACGAGAGACTTTTTCGGTCTCACAAACACCCAGACCCGGAACAAATATTTGTGGATCACACAAACATTTGTCTCGGTGCGGGGATCGAACCCGCGGCCTCTCGTTTCGCAAGCTGGTGTCTAGTCAACTGCGCCACGGAGGCTGTCAATTTGTATGACAATTATCGAAAAGTACAGAATTCGGATGACTTATATGGTTTTTCAATCCATAGATCGCATCAATAACACATTCTGAAGCGGCAGCTAAAATTGGCGATTCAACAACACTTATATTCTATTTGAATATACATTGTTTTCTGAAAATTAGTTAAGTTTTTAGATAATAATTCAACTCAACGTTTAGTTTGCAATTTAAAAATAGCTCAGAAGCTTTTCAATTCTTATATTTAGCTCTATTGATTTCTAAACAAAATCACTCCCCATTGAACAGCAAAGCCACTCAATAATTCCATTAGTCAATTAATTTTTAATCAAACGAACGGTCTGCGACAAAAAAACAATAATCACCCCTTATTCTTAAGAACACTTAATATTGTAAACCTACTTATAAAATACAAAACCCTTCGTTCCTTCAACAAATATTTCTAATTAAATTCAACCCTCATTATGGTTTTTTTGAGCATTCCAAATTTCCACGGGGCCATTAAAATATTTTTTTCCAATCGCAACACATAAAACAAACGTATTCTAGGAAATATGCCTATTATAAAGTTCCTTAGCTGGCTTGGTCAGAATATACGCAGGAATAAAGTTTGGTAACGCTACAAATCACGCGTGTGTCATAAGAGGGTAGTCGGCGGTGATAAATCAGAGGGGCGGTTCAGTCGGTGACCCTGCACTATTAAGGGCCACGGAATTGCTGAGATGAGCCTAATGTGGGTACAACTATCTCGCAGATAAGTTAATACGACATGCGTAGCTACATACGTGTACGTAACGTGTTGTTAATTAGTTTAACGCTAGGGTTAGTGCTATAGAGTTTGTTACGATTTGCCTTGATAATACATTACTTATAACATATTTCTCAATTAACTATGTCAATGACAAATCTCACTCAATATTTATCTTGGCATAAGTACCTATACATACAGACGTACGATTGAGACTAGTCAAACTAAATGCTGTTGGTTTTTCCATTAAGACTTCCCACATACTTGTACACGGGTTTCTCCTGACTACGAATTTTAAAACAATCGTGTTGTAATTAATTCTTAGAGTCTCGAATCAAACCTGTGCATAGAACATCTCACTATGAATAAAGGAGCTTCACTACATATTCCATATATCCATATGCATTTAGTTTAGCAACTCTGTATGTTCGTGACAAAATAAACCGTGAACTTTAGTCGCAGGTCGCGTTAAATGTGCCCCGCGGTATGTTTTTATACTTCACTTTAATGTATCGCAATAGAAGATATAAAACAAATGAAAACTGCGAACATTACGCGCGACCTTGTAACTTGGAATGTCCAAACTGTGGTATGAATATTATAATCTTTATTGTGTCCATTAATAAACTCATGTGAAGGACGCTACGGTTGCTTTGACAATAATGGGTTTATATGCAGTGATTCTTTGAGATCCTAATGCTAGGGCAAAGATTTTGTATGTAAGCTTAATATGATTGATAAAAATTGTAAAACTGCATCTTTTTTGCTACATAAAAGTGAATTTTTTATATGCTATTACATTGAAAGTACATCTTACCTTGAAAGAAAATGCACCTAATTAGACGGAAAGGATTATTAGTATCTTTTTATACTGAAATCATAGTTGTATGCATAGTGTGCTCTATATCGGAAGCACTGGCCTATAACTACAGTACACACTCTTCCCTTTTTCCTTAACATTCCCGAAAATAACTTTTGCACCCAGAGATGAACGTTTTTTACATGTGCTGGAAAACCCTAATTGGGTTACCCAGTGTTTTGTGTTATAGTTGAAATTAGGTAAAAAATATATAGACCGTACTTACTGCCATGGCCATGAAAAGTTTCACTGCCTACATATAAACAAAAGCTGCCACGGTCTAGCCTCGCGTTTTCAATTTCTGGATAAAACTAAGAAAGCCTATTCAGGCATCATCATTGCTATTATCGCGATATGAGACGGTTCTTGCTAGGAAATGATACTCATATTATCACCCACATATAATTTTCCTCTGTAAATTAGGCCATTCATAACTCATTCGCTAATAATATATTTTAAATATAAAATTGCGGATACTTTAATTGGTATGCAGCATAACATTCACGACAAAAGTATTAAAACATGACGAACTCGGCGCTCGCAACAATTTAACGTATTTAAAGTGCGGTAAAAATAAATAATAGTATGTGTATAATGGTGGATAAGTGAGGTAGGGGAGAGAGGGGTGAGGGGAAGGCGGGGAGGTAACGTATCATCGGGGGTACCAATAGAGCGGCCCCAACCTGTACTTATAAACGGTACTATTTTAATACACGCTTTGTAATATCAGCTATTTATGTAACTACGTAATGCCGGTTCGTCCGTATGAAATAATGAGTTTAAATTTATATGAGAAGTAATCCTTATATGTAGTATGAACTTGGAGCAGTCGTGTGTAAATATTTGAAAGGTAAAACAATAATCAGAAGTTATTTGATGTTTCTCTCTCTCTCTCTATTATGACGGCGAATTCGATAGGAGATACACATATGTAGATAAATGTTAAAATATAAGACGTCCTTTAACTCTTAATAGGTAGATTAATCATTATTGTAGTATAACAAAAAATATAATAAGTCTTTCTCCGAACTTCGGAGAATATTCCTCAAATACTCCAACTTTACGAAAAGTTACATGCGGCTTGGCTTTCTACATTTCATGTCATTATAAATTAGCACATTAGTCCGAAAATGCACGTCTTAATCTTACAATCAATCCGCGACCCTATTGGCTCGAGCCAAAACTAAACGGTTACATATAAAAAAGACGAAGTATTCTTTACCCACAAACAGCCCAGCGTGTCCAGTATAATGGGCAGCTTCCTGTCGATTAAGGCGCCAACAGTAGTCAGCTAAATCATGGATCGGCCCCCGGTAAATATGAACGGCTTCTGTGGTTTAATGATGGTGTAATAGATTTAACGGCTCATCCATCACACCCGAATCCCGGGCAAGCGTTTATTAGAAATTACCGCGTTATGGCTGTGTTTAACCGTCGTCGTGCCGAAATTTAGAGCCGTGTTGAGGCGGGTCGAATTTTTTTATGTATTAGTTGTATTATTTATGGCTTGTTTGTTTAGTTGTTCGTATATTGCTTGTTTAAATTTTTAATGAGCATTTTCAATTTGGTTATATGTTTAAAACAAGTTATTTATGATTTTGAATATATTTGACGTCATACTTGTTAACCTTATGAGCAGACGTTGGCAGGACAAAGTGCTTCGTAGAGCATTGTCTAAGGTGTATTTGCAATAAAATAATAGTAATACAGAAGCAATGTCCTATTTTATTGTACTCACCCAGAGAGGCGCGGAGGGCTGGAGCTGCGAGGCGAACGCCATTCGGAAAGCATCTCCCACCAGCGTGTTCAATTCCTCCGCCTACAGACAAACAAACATGTTATCATAGAATATTAGACAAGCATAATGGGCCGACTAGCAATGATCGTAGGAACTTCTTGCCAGTTGACATTCTAGTTTCAAAACTGATAAGACGAGCATAATTGTCCCGACTAGTAATGATCACAGCCAGTTCTTGTCAGTTGACATTCTATTTTCAAAAGTGACGAAAAAATAAATTGACTCCAATTTTCTGTTTTTGTTTTTAACCATTGTAATATCAACTGCAAGGACAATATGACTCATTTCTTCCGCTTTTAATAATTAAAAGAAAGATAATTATCATACCAAAGTAAAATATATTTATTTCCTTGTTTCCTCGACGCCTTGAAACATGTGAGAAGTCGAGAACTGTAATGTAACAATAGACGGGCTGCATCGTCTCGGAAATAGGGCACTCTAACGGTTCATAAAGTACTATAGATAATACAAAAATGTTAAACATTAAATGACGACGCTTGACAGCTGATGTATTTTTGTTTTTTTTTTTTACTTAGATAAAGGTAAATGTCAAACGCTTGACAAAGGTTAGTGTGCTTCCCTATTAATACTTAAAGTATTTGTATACACTAAGTAACATGGTAGATTATGATTAGAGTTCATATCAACTTTTACTGTTTATGATATACATTCATACCATGTACCTTCTAGACTATAGTCTATAAGATAGCTCAATATTCGTTTCAGAAATGTAGATCCCTTAAACACAAAACTTTAAATAGAACTACGTTAATGCTAATTTTAGATTTTAAAAATATACCACGATATTCTTAGAACCTACATATAATTGAGAAATACCTCGTATATTCAGAAGAGCGTTCGAACGACCCATTCCAACACATTAAGTTCTCAGGACGTGGCATTCAAAGCCAATGTCTTATTCAATATTATTATGGAATTTCAAATATGTTCTTAAGGCGAATGTCGTAATTTTTATCTTGCACATTAACCAACTGAAACAATTACTGTCTAAACTCTTTCACATGGGATTTTGAACTCTATCACTATAGTTTTAAAGGTGTGTGTTGGTTTCACGTATGGTAATAAGTTGGCCCATGTGCAGTGGGTGTAAGTGATATGTGAGAAGGACAGCCGTCACTCGCCCACGTAGAGTCGTGACGTACTTGTGATGAGGTTGTATTCATAAGCGGAGCGACTATGGAGACAAGCAAACTTCGCCGAAGGACGTTTATTTTAATTAGGATTGGTTAATAACAGAAAACTTAATGTAGGCGGTAGAAGTACGTTTCCTTCGGAATTTTTATTTAATAAATCAGGGATTATCCGACTGTACGTAGTTTAGTATGGGAGTTGAAAATGTAACCTCACTTATTTAACACGTGCTGTATGTAAATCATACTGTTAAGTGGAACTAATCATAGGACCAACACCATTAACTATTGCATTATTAAAACTAAAATCGTATCGGAATTTAATTCTTCAACCCAAACATCACTGCAGGCTAGCATGTTTTAGTGAAATAACAAAAAAAATCATCTCACGTCATTTGATAGTGTAATTTTCCAGCATCACACATACTATCAGTTCTCTAGCTTTCCGCTTATATGTTCCGCTTCAGCTCAAGCAACCTATCCACTACCCAACAGACGCGATCTTAGTGAGTGACATAGCAAGAGAAATGTGAGAACAATTGTTACACATGGGCATTTATTGTTACGGCACGTGCACCTAACGCAATGTGCGCCCGACCGTGCCGTCGTGAATCACACCTAGTCTAGACTCTGTTGGAAGCACTGGATTTGAGACCTAGATTGCGAGAATGTATTCAAATTGGAAAGTACGACTTTTCTAGTTGAATTGTTTTAAATGCCTACTAGTCAGAAGCGTGTAACAGTGTGTTGGCCAGCGTGGTAGACAAAGACTAAACCCTCTCAATAATAGACGAGGCCCGTGCACAGCAGAGGGACATATATGGACTAATGATGATATCATAGCACTTCTTCTTCTTCTTCATCAACCCATATACGCCCACTGCTGAGCACGGGTCTCCTCTACCATTGAGAGGGTTTAGGCCATAGTCCACCACGCTGGCCTAGTGCGGGTTGGCGGACTACACACCTAAGAAATTCCTAAGAACTTTTTAGGTGTGCAGGTTTCATCACGATGTTTTCCTTCACCGTTAAAGCAAGTGATAATTCAATTTGAATACACACATAACTTCGAAAAGTCAGAGGTGTGTGCCTGGGGTTCGAACCCGCGACCGCCGAGATTCTCGACCGTGCGCCTAAACCTCGAGGCCATCACTGCATTCATAGCACTACTCGTACTTATGTAGCATCAGTCATGGAGTGACTTACACTTAGTAACTATAAAATGCATTTTACAATCACTTTAAGTAGCAGCAGTTATTCACTCCATGATAACACATTATGCAATATAAATTATGCCAAATACTGATATGTGTAGTTATGGTGTATACACAGCTCTACTGGACTAGCTGGGGAGCTTACGCTAAATCCCGGTCAATTGTACTGAAGGCCCGTGCCCAACTGTGCGGCAGTTTGTGTACATACAGGGCTGAAGTTCTTAACGTGAATTATACTGCATATAATATACATACATACATTTATTATATTATTTATTTAAGATGTTATAAATTATGTTAATAAATAAATTTATCTATACTTTGTGTTCCTACGTTGAAATTTTATATTTGAGGTTGATTTAATCCCGAGACATTTAGGCAGCACAAGCGTATGTCCTTGTATCAAAACACCAGGAGATATTTTAAATTAAATTGCAACAAAAAATACTAGCTTATTAAACGGTAATGGCTTTAGATACTAACTTAGATGCTAACCTAACCACTGCATAAACGCGTATAAAACTCACGCCGCGGGTGTCAAATTGACATGCAAACTAATTTTACCACACATCCCATGGAGAAAAACGAGGCACACAACGGTACATATCGGTAGCGTCCAATTTCCTGTTTACAGAGAAATATGGCGTCACAGTGCGAGCGACGCCGGCGTCCGTCGAGCTGTTTATTTATATAATTACATGGCTTAGAATACTGTGGGAAGTGGACCGCCCGCTAACGGTTGCAGATCAAGTAATGAGGGAATCGAATTAACACTTCACAGCTTCATACCTAGCAGGGTTGACGGCGCAGTTGGCTAGACACCAGCTTGCGAAAGGTTGGGTTCGATCCCCGCGCCGAGACAAATGTTTTTGTGATCCATGAATAATTGTTTCGGGACTGGGTGTTTGTGTGACCGAAAAAGTCTCTCGTAATCTCTAATGCAGTGATGGCCTCGAGGTTTAGGCGCGTGGTCGAGAATCTCGGCGGTTGCGGGTTCGAACCCCAGGCACACACCTCTGACTTTTCGAAGTTATGTGTGTATTCACATTGAATTATCACTTGCTTTAACGATGAAGAAAAACATCGTGATGAAACCTGCACACCTAAGAGTTCTTAGGAATTTCTTAGGTGAGTAGTCCGCCAACCCGCAATAGGCCAGCGTGGTGGACTATGGCCTGAAACCCTCTCAATGGTAGAGGAGACCCGTGCTCAGCAGTGGGCGTATATGGGTTGATGAAGAAGAAGAAGAAGAAGTCTCTAATACCAACGACATAGGTCTTGTAACCTAGTGTGGAGTCAGGGATGTATTTATTTATTGTTGGGTGTATTTATTTATTAAGTTTAATTGTAACAAGACAGTCTACATTGCATTACTTAGGAACTGCCTCACCACACCACCAAATAACACTCACATTGCAAATCCTATTATTAGATATCCTAGTCTACATCACGACAAAACATAAAAATTAAAGTAGTTTTTAGAGACCGAATTGCGTAATGAGAAGCTAATTGTTCGTACCTGAGTTCTTTATGAGAACGAAAATCCCTCTTTTTTATATTCTGTGCATTAGATTTGTTTCTTTATGTGAGAACAAGATTTCATTACATGCAGCAGTCATTTGCATTTATAATTTAGTTATTAATTTGTAATTGAATTCATTTTAAATAACTAGTTTTTTGATATTTTTTTCTTATTGTTTCTACCATGATCTAAGTGACTTTTATAAAAATCCGTGTTCCTTACTTTACTTGATTTAATTATCAGAAACATTCCTTACTAATAAATACGTGAAACTGTATTCTTACCACGAACGCACAACAAAAACCATATCAGCGACGTATCAACCCTAAACTTAACATTCCGTGCACCCCAACCGATCGTATCTCATATTACCATTAATTTAGAATTATAGACCGCTTATCTACTTCATATCGTGGAACTATTCAATCAGATCTGTAAAGAATTCAATACCCAAGCAGATTTGTCACATGCGAGCGAAAATGAACTTTATATTAATAGAAATAAGGGTATTTGTAATGATAATGCTTCAGGCATCTGTCAGTACATTGAAACGATTGTCAAAGAACCGCAATAGATCCGTATGGAAATTAACTACCGCTTTGCTGGGAATTTGTAGCAAATTACAATATTTGATGACCGCAGGCGAGTGTGTCAGTGCGCTCGGTAATTACAAAGTGCTGTAGCTCGGGTACGGCCGCTGCTGTGGACCGCCACCGGGGACAAGCCGACGGACAATCGCTCTTGCTTTTAAAATTGATTTTAATTTAATCAACGGGTTTGCGTGGTTTGAAATTTGACGAACGTCTAGTGCCGCTTATATTGATCATGAGTTCGGCTTACTCGGTTGTCTATATAGGGGGTATTTTAGTAAGTGGAGTGATATAGGCTAAAATTTCAGTGATAGTTTATCGAGCTAACTTAAGTTGACAAGTTGAAAAATAGAAAATAGTTTTTCCGTTTCTGTAGCGAGACGTCCTCAGTAATTTTTTACCGATACTACCCATTAACTAAACAATATTGTTCTGATTGATAACCATCGCTCAAGGAAATATTTTGCCAATATGCACACTGAGAGAGTAAGTTTGAGCTTTGTTACGCTTACGTGTAACATTACCATATAAAGCAAAACTGCAAAACAAAGTAAATATTTTTCATTAATTACTCTAAAACATTCGTATGTAGAGCGTTTTGATGTTCACTCTCGTTTTTAATTATCTCCGTGACACAAATGTAGTGAGAGCGTCAGCTTACTAACCCTTATTTGCTTGTTAGCGATGTAGCTTCCTTCGCACAATGGAGCCTGGTGCATGTATTTTTTCATTAAATTTTTATAGAGATATTGCGGCAGGCGAATGGGGGCAATGAGAGATAGGAGCCAGCCCGCTTTCATTCCGCACTAGATGGTACGTGCCGTTGTTTCACTCGCATATACACGAGTTATTTTAAAATTAGGTTAATTTTCTTTTGACTCCTGAATGTATGTCATTTACCAAAAATTATACATTTTTATCATTTCTTTATCCGATTTCCAGTTTTATTTGGACTCAGCCGTTATTCCTTCATTCACCTCTTTCTTTCATATCTTTTATTACGAACTCCATCCATCTTTTCTTTTGCCCTCTTCTGCTTGTCCATCCTTCAACTGTCATACTTAATATAATACTTTTTTACATACACTATACATTTATTTATACATTATAGTCAATCTTTATTGATCAGATGTATTTCAATAGCAATGTTTTCAGACGACGTAATAAGTTCCGTTTTCACGAAGTTTTTCTAGAGTTCATTTTCAGACTGTGCAGTTGCTGAGAATCACCTGATTGAATAATCTGATAACACTGCTTAACCTGGGAATCTAAAATCTCTCGATCTTCTTTAACATAGTTATCTCTCCTTAGTTTTAAAAGTAGGTATCTTTTTTATGTAAAATAATATGTGACGGTGGTTCAGTGGGTTTTAACCTATACTCATAGTTTATAAAAATAAATAAAATAAACTTTTAGAAAAAACCTGTACCTTTACACAAAAAAAAAACACAAAGAGTCCCTAATGTAAGTTTCATGTTTTACGGAAGGTTATGGGTTAATATTTTGACGGGCAAAAATCTTTGTAATAGACAAAATCGAAAATAATACAAAGAGCTTCGCGACATCTGTGAGACGAGCAAAATATATTAGGAAGATTTTTTTTAATATGACATTGATGATATTATGATTCAATATGAGGTCCTATTTTATTTCTAGAGTAGGAAATAATTATGCAAAAAAAAACATATCTATTGATTGGATCTAGTATATCTACAAAGCAATTAATGATAAAATTTGATTGATATAATTAGACTTAGAAATCTACAATATAAATCTACAGTTAGAAATATATCGAAACTGAATTAAATGACTCAAGTTTTGAAGCTAGAAACATCCAGATTTTTTAACATTATCCTGTCCTAAATCCACAAGACCATCACACAACGGAAGTGGAAACCTTGGTCAGGTACTCTCCAAGCACGCGCCGGGCCACCTATCTCTACATCTTAATTAGTTAATTAAACACTCAACTCACATCGCGGCTCTATCACGACTCTATCACCGCGCTGATCTGCATGTGTTTAACACAAAAAAACAGAATGGAAATTAATATGAACGCTGACGTTGGCTTAAGTTTGTTTTTAACTGTGCATTACTTTAATTAATTAAGGATGCGTTCGTAGAGAGTGAGTAGTATGGCAGAACTTTTTCGTATTTCATCTTTGCGAAATTCAATACTAGATTGAAGTAAACCAGTGTCACACTTCTTAAATCGTAGAAAAGTCCAGTGGGACATAGAAGAACGTGCATTTTATTTTAGTCTAGACTGATTAAAATAATATCAATTATACCTCAACTGTCCACAACCCTTATGAGACTCTGCACTAGATTTAAACAATCGCCAATGTTTTTGTTATTTAAATCTGATCGTTTTACAAATGTAACATACTTTTTATTTTGAAAAAGAATATTTAAAATTGTAATATTGGCTCTGTGACGAACCGCACGTGACACGTTGTTGCATTTTCGGAAGTATAGAACTGACAGGTGTATAGGTGGAGTTGCGTCACTCTGTGTAATAAGCTTTATATTCCAACTACACATTGAACAAAAGAAAGAATGGAAAATTTGAATATTCCTTCACTCGTAGGCTCACACGAGAGCTTGGGTCACGGTACTCGACCGCGCTGGAACATATCCAAAAGTGATTTGAAAATACGGCTGCAGGCGCCGAGCGGAAGGCCGAGTCGTCAAATCGTGTTTTTGTCGCGGCGGAATAGGATTGCGATCGTTTCATTTACATTTTATTCGAGAGCGGAGTGTAATTCAATAGAAATGCGTGCGAATTGATACGGAGGTTTTATCGTGCGGCCGAGTGCGCGCGACCAGCGGACAACCTCTTCTCTTTTACGACCTTCTTTGAAGATTCGGTCTAACTCGTTTACTTATCTGTAATGGCCAGTGCTCACATAATTTTTGTTACCCTAAGCCTAAGTTACATGTACCTTTATATAGTTGCAGATTATCAAGCGACGTTTTTTATGCCTGTTTGCCAACGTTTTTTATGCTCAGAAAACAAATTAGAATAAAATTATGTTGTCTCCATTAAGCTCTCAAATATAATTTCAGTATGACTGGTGCGCAATTTCAATATTTCATCAACTAGATCTTCACAATCTGCTAGTGAATGTAATAAATAATCAGGTATTACATCAGTAATTTATATAGATGAGTGACTTAATTGTGTACATTTAAAACAATACTATTTACTTTTTCTATACACTTTTAAAATCAATAACAGCAATTGAACCTGTTTACTCTTAGAGAAGAAATGTGCTTAAACGAATCTAATTTTGGCTAATGCATAATAACAATAAAATATTTTCTACTACGTTCCTTCTGCAATATCTTAATAATTAAATGAATTATCTAGTTTCCCGCTGCGAGTGGCGCGCTCCAAGCTCTGTTCCCGCGGTTTGTTTACAGAAGGCTGCGCGGAATGTTGTTATGCGAGCCGCGGATCTGTTACGCACAGACAGACTACCGTTCCGATAACGCTAGTAATAACGTTTGCGGCGAAAGTAAATACGCCTCGTGTTTTTACAACAATATTATGTGTACGTGTTTCCCAAGATAAATTACTTAGAAGTGAATATTTCATATTCGTGTGTAATAGTTTTGGTAGGGGACTTTGCGAATTGCGGTTCCATATTTCAATTACTAAGCTCAAATATTTAATTAAAATGATGTATTGAATATTAATTGTGAGACATTGGATCATGCAAGTTAATTAATTTATGGTTTCATTATCATGATTACCAACTTACTAATCCACTAAACCAGCATTGTGATAGTTAAGCAGAGTCCCTAATATCTACAAACTACATACATTAAAATCTCTCATAAATTGAAATGAAATATTATTTATTGAGCCAATCCAGGCAGTCATCATTAAAGAAGAACTGGCGAGAAACTCTTGTTTCATTTTCTACTAATGCATAAATAGTTTACATTGCAAAAACATCTCCTATAATCTTTCGTTTTGCACTAAAATCTTTCTCAACAAATACTCACGTGGGAAAACAAGATGTAGTTAGTATACGTGTGTGCCTGGCGGGCTTCACTGTCGCTACGTGCCGCCGCGGTGTGTTTACATCTATAGATAATGAATTCATGCACATGCACCACTTGCTATGACTTAATCTTATCTTTGCTTTCCTTAAAAATTGTGCTAGCTCAAATTACGAATAATAACAGTATTGAGTCTTACTGTTACAATTCTTCGTGACGTTAGGTCACAAATGTGTACTTTGCGATGTAAAAGTCCTTCGATTCCCCGGTCGAAAGAAATTTTATATACATTTATGTCCCGCTGCTGGGCTCGGTTCACACCATACTAGCCTAGTGCGGATTAGCGGACTACAAATCTAATTTCTAAGAATTTTTAGATGTGCAAGTTTCCTCTCTATGTCGATCACAAATCACCATATAAACATTAATGTTGATTAATGACATCAAGAGCCCCTTACACCCCGTATCTTTACTACTCCCACGGCGAAATGACAACAACGCGTTAAGAGAGCCACTCCTATCTCTTTTCTCTCGATACCCTTATGTCAGCCTGCTGAGGTGCTCCATCACACTACACTGAAGGACTAGGACAATAGGAACACGTGGTCGTATAAATGACATTAAGTCACGCTTGTATCAATATTGGAGAAGGCAGAGGAACATTGGCACATGTTTTGCCAGGTCAAATCGATGAGTTATTTGAACACAGTTTCTACTAAAAAGCTTTGTAACATTGCTCGAACCAAGCACCTTAAAACGTCCCAAACTTAATAACTAAAATATGTGGTTATCTTGTACCAGACTGACGTCAAAGAAATTTTGAAAGAAAACAAAATACCTATGTATAATTGAACGCGATTATCAAACGAAATTGAAGCTGTGATAAAAACAAATTTAAACAGTTCATAATGAATGCCGTTCTTATACTAATTCCGATTACATATTCGCTACACGTAACTCCTTGTCAGCCTTGTATGGGAGCGTTTGCTTTTTGCGCACATCTACGTCAGACAGTATTTAATCTCATCGCATTTAGATGTTTTTTCCGAGACCATTATCATTTGAAGAAGAAGATTTTGATTGATAACATGATATGTTGATAACTTATGTTCACTTAGATACCACCGTCCGCTAGATGCTTAATTCGACTTTATAATAATCAACCTGTTTAAATTTTCAAGTAACGACTAAGTAAGCAAAATTATGTCGACTAAAAACAAGTAGTCAAAATATTTTTCACCAATAAACAATATTTTATGACTTCATTAAACACACACTAATAGATGCTAGTGCGCCTAATAAATAAATTAATAAATAAATAAATACACCCAACAGTCACATACATAGCTTTGACCCCACACTAGGTTACAAGACCTGTGTCGTGGGTATCAGACACTACGAGAGACTTTTTCGGTCTCACAAACATCCAGACCCGAAACAAATATTTGTGATTCACACAAACATTTGTCTCGGTGCGGGGATCGAACCCGCGACCTCCCGTTTCGCAAGCTGGTGTCAAGCCAACTGCGCCACGGGGGCTGTCAAAAGTAAGTTTCTAAATAAGTTTCTTAAGTCTTATTATATTAAAATCTGAACTCATAAACCGATTGGGAGTCATTAAAATTCTTACATCCATTAAGATGTAATCGGAAAGCAAACACATTAATCTCGGAGATCAATAGTTCATAACCATAACTTGGTGCCCGAGTGTACATAGAGCAACGGATTTATGGCTCTACGTTCGGTAGAGCTGGGATAGTATGAGAACCCCTCCTGCTTTGTCTTAATTTTACGCTGTAGATATAAGGAGCAAAGGTTTAGTACGTAATTACTTAAATTATGTACAGTGATCACATTAAATAATATAAATAGTAGCCATCTATATTTTGGTGAAGAATGATTATAGTCCGCAGTAGAGTTCATCCATTTCACCTGGAGACGTACCGGACGCGTACGGTGCGTTTCCAGAGGTCATTTTTACCACGTACGTGCAAGCTCTGGAATGAACTCCCTGCCTCGGTGTTCCCCGAACGCCATGACATGGCCTTCTTCAAACGAGACTTAAAAAGAGTGTTTTCCTCACGGTAGGCAGCGGCGTGGCTGTGCCCCTGGCATTACCAAGTCCATGAGCGGCGGTGAGCGCTTACTATCAGGCGGGCCGTCTGCTCGTCTAACTGCTAAGGCATTAAAAAAAAATGATTTTCGAAACATTAAAAATATAATCTAAATACAGATTTCGATAAATCATTATCAGAATTTCATCTACATTTTTATCGAGTGAGGTCAAATCCGTTGATGGCAGAAAGTCCGAAACCAAACTATTATGTTACCTATAGTGCAATGTAATTCATATCTAATGTTACTATATATTTCAAAAACAAAAGAAAGAAGTACCTAATTTTGGCTACTTTAAAAAAACACGCAACTAAACTATTCCCGGTATAGTTTCAAATAATATATAAATGTGATATTTTACATTTACAGGCTCTCACACCTGTATCCTACAGGATACAAACTATCGTAGTTACAGTTACGATAGTTTACAAACTATCGTAATAAATCGAAGATATCTCGATTGTAAAATTAATAAGACAATACATAAATCGAATGTTCTAAACAATTCTGAAATTTCTAAGCCTAGCAATCACTCAATTTACATATAACCTAATTATGTGTATTAGAACCGATGGAGTGTTCAGTTGAGATAGTTAATGTGAATGAGTGAGGCGATGTGGAATGAGGCTGGATAGAATGCGCCCTTCCTGGAACACTGGTAACGTAACGCTGCGCCGGGACGCGGGATCGGACACACACACTGGCCAGAGATGTGCTGAATATCGATAAACTACGATTACTTTTTTCAGTTCAGATTACTGTATTTTTGTTATTGTAGAATAAAAAAAAAACATTTTTTTTAATGTTAACTCTGTCATCGTTTTATGTAAATAAGAATTTGACTTTGGTACAATTAAGTGCATTAAGTTCAGCCATAGATGTTCCATTACTTAGAACGAGCCCTCATTTTTCTTACTATTTTCCCCTCATGGAAAATTTACCATTACAATTGACATTTTGTAATTGAATATGTTCTTATATCTGTACCTTTTGAGGGGAATAGACGCACAATTTGCCATATTGAAACTTAACCCTTTGCTTGTAAAATTATGCTACAAACCCGTTTTCGTCCCATTCGCGGCCACGCAACAGTTACTCGCTTACTATTTAATATTAAGTATCTATTTTAATTTTACGTTACTTTCTATCACTATATAAATAGAAATCGAGTTATCGATAAAGATCCCACATCCCTGTTTGTCTAGACACAAATGAGCATTACCTAGGCGCGTGCAATTCGATACAGTCTGTTTCATATTATATAATCGATGCATTTTTTACAAATGTATTTCTTGGAAAGGCAGCCGTTGCGGTCATATCGTTTACAGAACTCCTATCATCTCTGTATATGTAGTAAATGTACAAAGTTAAATCTTACATTTGAAAACTCTTTTTGGGTTAAAGAAAACAGAACTTAGTTATATTTATAATACTTTTATTAGGAAGCCAATACAGTATTCTGATGGCAACTTTATAATGAGGTGTTTATATTCCTGATCCTCTTTAAAATTGCTTGCCGCAGATATCACTTCAAAATGACCAACAATCAAAACCTCCATACTGTCTTTAATTACTGATTTTATTGCCCGTTTGTTTCCCAACAGATTGCGACCGTATATCCCCATGTCTAATTGACTAAATTCCGCAACAATGTTGTATGCAAATAGGGGTGTTGCAATAATATCGCAATATTAGCCGGGCACGTACACCGAGCCATATTGAGGGGTTAAGCTGGGATCCAACGAGCCAGCTTTGTGCACGTGATGGATGGGAGCCACACAAAGTCTAGCCTACATGCGCTTACATATGCATGCTAATAAAATCGAAGCGCTTGATAAGCGACGGGGGAATATCGGCCCTGTGGTAATAACACTATAGTATGTACTAAAGCAAGGTTTCTACGTATAAAAGTACACAGTTGGATAAAAGAGAACTTAAAAAATTACTGGCCATAATTACTATTTTAAAAGGAAATCGTTTTTAAAAATCTGTTTTAGAAATAAAGGCTGCTTGATCATCATATAGAGATGTTTGAAAAAAAGAAGAACAAATACAATACAATATTGCTCACTGACATTCAATTAATAGAATTACGAGTACCTTTATGGCCTTCCAATGCAAGTTTATTAATAGAATTTATCATTAATGAGGCTTTAAATACTCACCGATAATGTATAAACAAATTGCATGTCCTCCTTTTACGGAGTAATAAACTTGCGACAAATTACTAACTAGTAACCATGTTATTAAAACATTATGATAATATCATTCGGTTTTAAATTGGCGATTTTAAAATGTACAGTGTATGATATAGAATGCTTATGGTGATTACATACACCATAGAGGTAAGAAATCCACAAAAAGAGATATATTTTGACGTTTTCATTCACCCTATGTATTAGCTATCTTCACGAATTCGCCTTAATAAAACATAAACAACATTAAGTAAATATACGAGAGGCCTATGTCCAGCAGTGGGCTTAAAAGGCTGGTGATGATGATGATGAAACAAAAGGTGTGCTTAATAGACGACCTAATCGCTGAGAGTTTTATAAAGACATATCACACTAACACATACATTTTCAAGGATTTTATTCCAAGGAAAATCAAAACAAGAGCTCTTTTATGTTTGGTGAAAATTTAGTATCCGAAGTATGTTCGACCCGCGAGGATAATAAAATGCTTTACGGTTGTGTTGCACAGGCTTCTGTCATGAGTTCGCTGAGTTTTCTGTTGAGTTCTGAGTTTTCAGCCAGTATTCATAAATTAGTTTACATCTCGTATGTAACTTCTCCTTTTTTTAAAAACACATTTTTTAACAAGTTTTTATTAATTGAACGAACTTTTAGAAGAATACTTTTAGATAATTTTCGTAATCTATCATGATCAGTTTACACTGAAATCTACATTTAATGACCATAATAGCCTTGTTAGACCAAAAAACTAACTTTTTTTATAGCATAACTTTTATCACAAGTTTTTATTTCTTTGATACAGAAAATATTACCGCACGCACGTACCTATTACATTTTAATTACATAAAAAACCATAAAACTTCAACATAACCTCCAAAGCGTTACCAGTGGATAAAGTTAATTTCCAGTAAAAGTAAAGGCTGTTTTATCGAGCTGTAAACAGACGACAAATCTCAAACTGCGAGTAATCTATTTGTACCTCTTTGTATATATTTACGGGGCAGTAAACGTATTTTTACCACCGGCAGGCATGTTTGATGTGTTGTGCCGAGCGACCGGTTTATTGAGCACTTCCTCCGGCCTGGCCGCGCTTACTGCCGCCCGCTAACCACTAAAGGTATTCCATTTTATTCACACTTATGCAAATCGATTATTCGTTGTTTGTTTGGTAACTATGTTTTAGAAATTATACCTTAATTATGCAAAATAGGAGTTTAGTCCTAGCTATATCAGCGGAATCAATCTCTCATAGTATTCCACATAAAAAAGTTCTACCTACTCTAACGAGACTAAGACGCGAGGATAAGTTATTAAAGTTGTGAAGTTAATCAAAGTTGACGTATTAATTTGGAACATTGTCCAATGTGTTTCCATTTTAGTGCTGCGTTTGATGTAGCGTGTCCGACTGTTTCCGCTCGCGACAACTATTAACTCCACGCCATGTACTGCTTTACTGATATAATTTATTGACGGTTGTCCACTCCATAAATTCTGAACAGAGACAAACTCATAAAAAAGTTAGACATCAAAAGAACTTAAGTTTTCTCAAACAGTTTTGATTAGTTGTAAAGAAGTTGTAGTGTTTATGAAGTTTTATACGTATGTTCGTACTCGTAGCAAGAGACCGCAGGTTCGATTTCCGCCCCGAAACTAATGTTTATGGAATTCACAAATATTTGTTTCGGGTCTGGGTGTTTGTGTAACCAAACAGTCTCTCGAAGTTTCTAATAGTCACAATACAAAACTTGCATCTGATTGCGATAAAAGATTATCGTCTTATCATACTCGTACGGAATAGCGACAAGTATTTACAAATGAGACATTAAAATGACACTTGAATGATGGTAATGTCAAAACACGTCATAAAAAGTTGTGTTTTTTATTTAATTTAGTTTCAGCACATACCTACATACATACATACACTATGTCCTTATTTTGATTCTGCAGGAGTCTGCGTTTGATAAAGACGGCAGTGTGCGTGTACCATATAACCACGCATTAAAGTCCTTCGTGCAGGATTAGTTTCTAAGACAGCGTAAGCCTCCGTGTGGTGAGTACGGAAGCATCTCCTCTGTTCGCCCTCTCACTGTGTCAAAAGCGTTGCGGATTAAAAATTCTAAGTTCTGCGCTGCCTCAGCCGACTCAAAAATGATTATACTTTGAAATGGCATGGAATTGTGCCGGTTACAAGGCTTTGTGAATCTTTTTACGTCCACCTTTTATGAGGAGCAAAGATGCCTTAAAATATAATTTAGATGGAATTATGATTATCACGAGACGTATATTAAAATCTCTGTGTGCCTCTGTTCCCTGAAGGGACAAGTAGAGCTTCATTCCTGCAACCACACCACACTTATTTTTTCGTTGTACATAAGAAAGAGCGAGCCCATTGTAGATTTTAAAGTTTTTAAAAGTGCCTTACTTTTCTCTTGCTTACTTAATGTTTTTAGCGTCAATAATTTTTCCATGTATGTACTACAAATTATAAAACTACCATTTTCCACAGTCCCGAAACCAGTTCACCAACGATAAACAAATACGAAGCAGGCACTTAATGTAAACATAGCTGGAATCTAATCCGGAACTGAAAGGCGCCATCAGCATCATAACATCGGTTAATGGGCGCGTAATGTTGCACCACAGACGAAGGCGGGCAATTAGTGAGCGCCGAGGTACGGGGTTCAACTCCGATAGAGTCATTATTCAATTTGTTACGCCGCCAAGATACCACTTGCATGCCTCATATGGACAATTTCAATTACATGGGAATCTTTAGTAGTGGAATTTTTTAACCCATGAGATAATGCTAAAGTTCGATAGAAACTCTAAGATAAGGGTTATGGATAGAGAGTAATTGAATGAATGATTCGATAATTCAATAATATGTTTGATTTCTGATGTTCTTAGTTTCAGTGACATGGAAAGAAAGTGTTACGAATTGCGTGTATTTTATCTCTTTCATATAAATAGTGGACATAGTTAGTCCTTGATTCATTAATATCTTTTGTAATCTATAAGTCCAAAAAAGTCTCCGATAACTTGTGATAAACTCAATCCAAGAATTGTAAATGCAAAATGGCGCGAGATCCCAACCACCGAATTTAAGTATCTTTCATCACTCGCCACAATTATGCCAGCCAGTTTGCGTCCAGTTTAACGGAAGACTGACATCTGTTCTAAGTTTAAATTACTCCAATCCTTTCCCTACAAACGTCTACAACCAAACCAATACAATGCGCTGAGCCTAGCGGTTGGCGACAAGATCTTCGCTCGCAAGCGGTCGGCAAGCGCTTCAGATGTGTGTCAAGCGGGTGCATTCGTCGCGCAAATTCTGCAGACACTAGACGGGCCGATGGACTTGCGTAACTTTGGATTATTAGCTCGCTGTTCAATTACACGATGCTATCGACTGGTTCTAGTTTAATAAAATGACTGAATACAATAAAAATGTTTGGATTTGTAGCTTAAGCTATTAATTGGCATTTTTACCTGATAATGGAATGCAGCATTTGACATGTGGTTGATCAGCTTGCTCTTCTCCAGATGAGTTGAATTCTTTATATTCCTAAGAATATAACATCGGTGTCCACTATATACGTTCTACACGAGTTTGAGGCTCTTGAAAAATCAAGGGGGATTTGGTTTGGCTTTAGTCCACCACGCTGGTCTATCTAAATTGAAACATTAATTAATCAAACAATTATTTAGCTTAAGTTCTTATTAAAACATTGATAATTGTATTATGTGACCACTGAAAGTCATCGCCAAGTTTTTATTAACGCTACTCTACGACATCAAAGGAATCGTAGTTAAATTACGAATTTTTGAAAGTACAATTTTTGATAATAATTACCATTAAAAACTCCAATATTTTTAAGAAAAGTTCCTTACGATCGCGATGCCTCAGTCAGGTAATAAATTAGCGAGCGGCTTAGTTGTTGGAAATTTTGCGCTGGCCGTGTTTTCGTGCGGGACACTTCTCGGAAGAGGTCAGACGCGTATCGCATTACACGCGTTTAACGGTTCATTACCTTCGGGAATAACATATCTTCAACGAAATTCATGTTAATTAATAACATTCAATTTTATATCTTCAGAAAAATCAGTTATTAAATGTAATGTTAGGATATTTTTGATTGAAAAGATTGATTGATAACTCGGTATGCGATTGTAAAATGTAAAATTTTAGTAAGTGTTAATATATTTTTTTCATCGAATCGGACAATTCAAAACTGTTTTTTTTTTATAAACGTAGAAGCCAGTACTTTGTATCATGGTATATGAATTCTTTCAAAACGAGAACAAATACAGAAAAAGCACCAGTGATGAGCAAAACACAGAACTTTAATTCATTACCGAGCAAACTCGACAAGGAAATGCTTGTAGGTCAGGTTTCTTGTAACAGTACTACCCTAAGTGACAGCTTGAAATGGCTGATGAAACAGTAGTACCAACCTAACCGTAGCCTGTAGCTGTAACATCAGCTTTAGCTAACAAAAACTGGCATATCCAAAGAAAACATTATTAAAGATCTTGTGTATAACAAAGGTCACAAACAAAAGCTAAAAGTTGATATTAACACTTTAATAACATGCAAATTCGAATGCGGTCTCCTCAAACGATGTTTACAAAGTTAATGCAAAAAACGAAATCTCCCGTCCTTAATTTGAATAAATATCGTTTGGCTCGTAACGATTACTTTGTGTTGCCAATAAAGTGGGGACAATAAACATTTTTTATGGGTTCGCTTTATGGCTGCACGTAAATGAGGAGATCATACAGCGGGATGAAGCGCTTAATCAGCGTTAGACAATATGTGAGCGAAGTAAGGAAGTACATTATGTGATAAACTTCGTGGAGATGTCTTTTGTAGTGATGAGTTATGTTTACGGCAAACTTTATCAAGATCGTAAAGTACCTATACGTCACTTTTTAATTCATTTAGTCTTTAATGTTATACAAAACGCGAACGTTGAGAGAAAGCCAGGTAACTTTCAAAATGGGTTCGATATCAATCGGTTTGGTTGACTGTTATCCTCAAGTAGATTAAACCTTAATTTTGCAAACTTCTTATCGTGTATTTGGTTTTGAAGACAGGCCAAAGAATTAATAAGTAAAATTACGAACTAAAACTATCATTTAAAACTTGAAATTGATGCACAACGTATGTAATAAAAAATCCAAGACACAAAAACACCATGCTCTACTAGTACCTACAAAAACCCACGAGGGAATGCCATTACAACAGACTGTTTGACACCGGCTAAGGCAATTGGTAGTACGTCCATACAGGCCAGTCTAGGCTCTGGGCAAAAACTAGTCGACGCGATCCAGTCGAGAGGGCAAGTGGCCCGACCAGTGCCGGTTGCCGCGCTGGCGCCAATCACTTGAGAAAGCTTCCTCGAGAGGCGAATGCTGTGTGGGATGCGACCACACATATCGCCTTTCTATGTACAACCAGGAAGCTAAATCGATTTTGAAATTTTGTACCAATTTTATGGGAGTATGGAGGGTATAAAAATTGCTGGTTAGTTAAAAGAAATAAGTAGTTTTAGGTTAAACATTGATATAAAACTACATGCGTACGTCATATGAAATTAATAGCATGTATTCAAGTTCGAGAGATCTCGATTTGAATGTTTGAGACGGAAATGCTAATTGGAAAAATAAATACCTACTTGGTTTTCTTTACAGATTAGTGTCACCACGAATTTCTTCATCTACTGCAAATTCCCATAGGTAAGGTACTA
The DNA here is from genome assembly GCA_030295005.1 of Cephonodes hylas. Taxonomy (NCBI): domain Eukaryota; kingdom Metazoa; phylum Arthropoda; class Insecta; order Lepidoptera; family Sphingidae; genus Cephonodes; species Cephonodes hylas. Next base: position 13,543,650 of record AP025367.1, on the reverse strand, counting down.
TGACTGATAGACATCCTTGAAATTAAAAAACGAAACAAGGTATCAGAAAATTTATATTCAGATTAATATCACCTAACCATAATAAAACAAACATTTTTAATTCATTCTCCAACTAAAAAACTACTTCACAATTCACAAACTCACACATTATTCCCGCGCCGCGACATTTATTAACAGAAAGCATTCCCGCAATGCATAAATGTTTTAACAAAACTACGGCTGTTATAAAACACCTCTCACACTCGGAGGAAATGAAAACCATTAAAAACTATGAATGACATTGTAAACATGGCTAGGACTGTGCTGTCTGTGCGTCGGCTCGTAAAAATTCATTATCAGGAAACAATGGTGACGACCGGCGTAAAATGAAAATATGCAAGCCACGTGGTTCACTCTCTACTCACAAATGTTTTTGCTGAATGTTCGTTCTTTAGCTTTACTTAAGGAAGATTAGAGCCTTTTCAATATACCAACTACAGAATAAGCTGTTTTTAACATAATACTTATATTGTTATAGGATAGAGTTTATGATTGTAAATAATTTAACTACGAATTACAAAAGGACTTTTTAAGTTTCCTTGAAAGCCACTTGGCTGAGCTTAGTTAAAATCAACCATACAAATCTATAGATCCAATCATTAGAAATTGAGTATTTTAGCTAAAAGATTTTATGAACAATTTTTCAAATTTATCATGTTAAAAGAAATAGTTTTTGAGGTCAAAATTGCGGCATTTTATCTATCATCTAGCAAAAGACTATCAGCCCGTACACAACTGCTGCAACTGCACAAAGCCATAAAAAAAACTTCTGAATACAAAATTCCATAACAAATCATAAAACAAACAGAACACTCGAATAAAATGGCTCCTATAACAAATGCCCATCCGGCATCGGACACCAAATACAAAGGAGCGGAGAGTAAACAGTTAACAAAACTCCGCCGTGGAACACAAAGGGAGAGTAATTAAACGATCAGGTAGCGAGACAGACCACCCCGCTATTGTCGCAACTATTTCACACTGACACACAAAAAACAGTGTTATCGACTGTTTGTTTTTTGTCACAGATTTAATTTGGACGAGATAAAATATTTTTATGGTCTTAAAGTATTTCTCGAAGTATCTTGGGGTAAAGGGAACAGTTTAAGATGCGGTTTGGGTAGTGTAAAAATTAAAAAAAAATGTATTGCTTATCACTACCACTATAACTACATCAGCGCATAAATGTACTACTCTTACTACATTCGAATGACGTGTTGTTTATCGATTAGAAATTATACAGTACTTTATGCAAACGTAATTCATGATACTATCTAAGAAAATCATTAGGATGATTATATTGATGATGATGATACATGAAATATTATTTGTTAGTGCTTACTTATAAGTGTAAAAATTGTGCGAGATGGAGACAAATTTCACTTTGGAAAAGTACACAGATATTTTTTTAACAACCAAGCTCCAAAACGAACCCCATTTTCGCCCACTCCCATGAATAATATAATGGGCTGAGTAACAACTGCGGCAGATAATAGCAATGCCATGACAATAAACTCCAACCAGTCTACTTAATTAAAAAGCGACGTGTATTCTTGAGTTTCGAAGCGGGAATATGGCCGAATAGTGAGACAATTAAATTCATTTGCAAGCATTACACAATAGATTGAAAAGTTGCCTCGACGAGCGTAACGAGAGAATGCAGACCTCGCGTGTCTTCGTACTATTGAAGCTCAAATAATTGATTGATGTGTGAGAACGTACAATAACGAACACTACAATCAAGTTGAATGTACAATGATTTCAATCCATGAGTAATGAACAATGTTATTATCTGCGAAAAACCTTCTATAGATTCCATTCCATTTTCAGTTGTGAGATGTATTTAAAGTACCTACCAGTGTTGGGCAAATGTTATTTGAACTAACAATTAAAAATTAACAATTAATTAATTGTATTTGCAGTGACAGCAACTAACAACTAATTAATTGTTAATTGTGGTTTTATACAATTAACAATTGATCAATTTTTAGTTATTTTGCGAAAAAAAAATTGACAATTAACAATTAACAATTAATTTTTTACCAAGTATTAGTTTAAGTATTGGGTACATGCGTGTGCGGATTAAGCCACTTAATACATTTACGGTACCAAATAGAACTCCTGAACAGCTTATAGAAGGGGTGCGGCAGAAAGAATCTTTGGTAAAGTTTATAACTGAATGGAATCACATAGCAATGCGCTGACGTTTGTTGCTACATTGCAACAATATGACGCGCAGGCGTTCTAATTGCATTACTTAAGGGTTTAGGTAATTGCGATGAGTGTCGGTGCAGCGCCGAGCGCGCGCGCCGGTGGTTTTGAGCCTCCAAAATGACCCTAAAATAGCATAAATATGACAAGCTAATTACCTTGTAATTTATCAAAATTTGCATCATAATCATTAAATGTTCTTTGAAAAGTACTGTTTTTGCTGAAAATACATTTACTTATATTAAATAATAAAAAAATACCCATTTTACACGGCTTCTGCACCTGAATATTATTATAAATAAAGCTACAAATGGTGTTATATTGAAAGGAAAGCAATTGACATGAGTTCAATTGCATTAAAATAAATACACCAAGTGTTAGATAATATTCTAACCACAAGTTGAAACCCTTTTTAGGCGGACAATTATTTTGTTATTACGTTTTCAGTCTTAACTGAAAAACATTGAAATAGGGTATTATATAAATAATGATAATCTTTAAATTAATTCAGAAAGCAACACATACTTATATTTTAGGTACTCAATTTTAATGATAGAATCAGATAATGATAACTAAGTTGTTGTGTATTAATTGGTTTTAATTAATAAGAGAATTAGAATATGAATTAGCCTAAACCATGTACTTGTATGTAATTGTTCTCATATAAGTAATTATATTTGTATATAGCCATGTATAAAATGCTGTTTGTAGGAGATGAAATAGAAATTATTGAGATATCACATGAGCCACTTGTAACAGTTAATTACAAGCCCTCAACTTCTTGTAAATTATTGTATTGGGACATTATAATAATTAACTTGTAGTATTTATAAGGTCAACAAACTGAAAACAAGAAAATATGAAGCAAGGACCTCTGATATTGGTGAAATTTCATGTAGGTCAAAAAATAAACAGTACCCAATTGTTTTATGTCATTTTTATAATACTCAATCATATGAACCATTGTTTGTTTTTGTAATTTAAGGTAAGAAGAAGAAAGTTACCACTATAAAGCTGTTAAAACAAAAAACAATCCCTCAAGGAAAATTATTTTAAAACTCAATTGGTCAATGCGCTATTGAAAAGAAGATTTATGACAGAAAAACTCCACCTTGAAATTTCATTATAAAAATTAAAATAAATAGGGGAAATTAAACCATAACCTTTTTTCAAATTAATATCCTAAATATACACAGCACCTCTTTATGTGTGTAATACTTAGGTACAGCTTTGTATCACAAGTGTCAATAAATACTATTTAGAGTGAAAAGCCCAGAAATGAAAGAATAATACATATTGATGCAGGGAATAATCCCACAGTCTGTTGTATTATAAGCTGGCATCAACCTAGAGTCTGTTGATTATTTAGCATTAAATGAAAAGAAGTTTTCAACTGTAAAATAATTATTATTTATTGTTCTATTTCTAACATATAAATTATCATTATCACCTTGTGACTATATTGTGGATTTCTGGGATGTTTCAATTATATTCTCATGAATACTTGCAGTCATTTTTTCAGTATCGAATATTATGTAGAGCTATACCTACACGCCACAGGTAAAAATCATTTTTTAATTTTATTTGAAGTCCAAGTTGGACACATAAAAATTTTTCCTTAAGCATGTCAGAAACTCTTTTCACAAGGTCTCAGCTCTTTGTGTAATCCTGTTCATCTGGTACTCTTTATTCTGGATTTAGTACAGGAGTCAAAAGATATTTCCTACATGTGTCGCAACATTAATTTTGAATCACACACTATTTGAATGTTTAGAGCAAAGTAGCCTCTTCTGTTTCTGTATGATTGACTGATGTAGCCTGCATGCTACCTGAAAACATCAAGTTTTAAAGTACAAGATAAATATTTACATCAACAATAGCAAAACTTTATAATACATACCAGGTGACTTTAGTTTGATATGGGTGTCATTAAATGCTCTAATACCGGTTTGTATTATTATGAAGTTATTCATCCTTCTTGTAATTGGCGTGATGTTGTCTTTAAACAAAGGGCTAAGCTGTACCTACAATCTATACAATCAATTTGAGAGTTGAAAATTGTATGCTGAACAGTTGTTAATGTTAGTCATGAACGTAATATATAAACGTTTATATATTACGTCCATGATGTTGGTCTACTCCTTAAATTTCAACTTGCGAAAAGTCATAGTTGTTGACATATTAATGTTGAAAACATGTTTGAAATTAAGCGTATTTTTGCTTCGTAACGCACGTTTGACATTTTCTCGACGTTTTGTTATTCGTTACGTTAGGTACTCGGTTTAAACTTTTTTAAACTCTCAAAATAGTTTCTGCGTATTTTTTGTATTTTAAGTTAGTTTTTATTGTAATACACATATCATTTTGTATGTAAAAGTATTTCTCACCACAATTTCGTTGTGATATTGACTTTTATTAAAGGACCTATTTTCTTTAAAAAGGAGAAGCAAAACGCAACACTAACGACGCGACAAGTAATGATAACACAAACGAAAACTAATTGAAAACATTCAACGACATTTAAAATAAATAATATTTTTTTGGCAGCGTTCTTAACAATATTATATAGTGCCACTGGCACTGGTAGGTATATTACCGGCAATGTCTTTACTTAAATGAAACAAAATACAATAGACATTCATAACAAACGGAAAGATACTTTTTTCCCAAATTTGCTGGAATTGCATATTCAGGGCAACCAAGATACTCTTCAAGACGAATCTAACGAGTCCAAACTTGATAGAGTTGCGTCATTTAATTACGAAGTTCCGATGGCCACCTTCCAGCTCCATCATCAGACCCTGGTTACCATATGGTATCATAGAATTTGTTAAAACGAATCAAATGAGCCCAAACTCGATGGGGTTGCGTCGTTTAATTGCGGAGTTCCGATGACCACCTTCCAGCTCCATCATCAGACGTTGGTTACCATATGGTGTCATAGTACTTGTTAAAACGAATCAAATGAGCCCAAACTCGATGGGCTTGCGTCGTTTAATTGCGGAGTTCCGATGGCCACCTTCCAGCTCCATCATCAGACCCTGGTTACCATATGGTATCATAGAATTTGTTAAAACGAATCAAATGAGCCCAAACTCGATGGGGTTGCGTCGTTTAATTGCGGAGTTCCGATGGCCATCTTCCAGCTCCATCATCAGACCCTGGTTACCATATGGCATCATAGAACTTGTTAAAATGAATCAAATAAGCCCAAACTCAGTGGAGTTGCGTCGTTTAATTGCGAAGTTCCGATAGCCACCTTCCAGCTCCATCATCAAATCATCTCTATATCATAATAATATTGCACTGCCATTCAATTTACATATGCATGCAAAATTTCAACTTAACCGGAAACCGGACAGTTGATCAAATTGAATTTGCAATTTTTAATTACAGATACAGAATGGGACAGGCGAAACTAAATAAAAGCTTGTAATTGAAAACCCCCGACAGAAAAACCTACATTCCATTTAAAACGTAAAAAAAATCTAATTTGAATTTTTCACTCACGATTAAGTCATCGATATTCCCTTTGCGTGCTCTTTCATTTGACACCCCGCTAGAATATATATGGAGATATTCGGTTATGATTCCCCATTTTAACACCCCACAACTTTGAAAATACCAGATTTTGAGAGATTTTAATTTGTTATGTTTAGTTTTCCTACCTAGTCGTAAAGAGTATATGAGATAATTAACGTTAAACATCTACAAGGTTTGCGGACCACCCTTCCGTACAAAAATAGCAAAATTTAATTGTTAGTTTTAATTTTTACATCAATCGATTGAAAAAAATAATTGCAATAATTTAATCGCGATCTGCAATTGATGTGCATTAGTTTAAATAATTTAATTGAAACGCGCGATTAATGGTTAATTGCAATTGATTCAAATTCAATTAATTTAATTGCAATTAATTTTTTAGTCGATTGATTAGTTCAATTAAAAGTTAATTGATTGATGCCCAACTCTGGTACCTACTCTTAGTTTGTTGTTTGGATGCATAGGTATTTCTTTAGACTGTCGCAGAAGCAGTTATATTGTTGGTTATTTGTCGGTCTATTAAATGAGAGAAACCTTAGATCACCATAGACTGACAAAGTTATTTCAAGAAAATATATTTTCAGATTTGACTTTTTTCTATACAAAACTGTATGGATGTAAAATTATCGCGCACCATTTTATCGTTTTTAAGTTACGTTGGTTAAAAATTGCTTGTATTTTGATTAGTGTGGTATCAGGAGCATATAGTTCAATTCTGTTAGCCCTATTTTATTATCCTTAAAGCTTGCGAAACGAGAGGCTGCGGGTTGGAACCCCGCACCGAGACAAATGTTTGCGTGATCTACAAACAATTGTTTCGGGTCTGTTTGTGAGTCGAACATAAGACTCAAATCTTAGTGTGCGGTCAATCAACTATTTATGTGACTATGGTGATATTTATTTTATGTTTTTATACAATTTTTATCATCAACGAATGACACAAAATACGAAAAGGCACACAGGTTACAGTCCCTTGTACCAAAATGTATGGAGAAAATCACCGATGCAAATGTATCAATGTGAAAGTCGTTGGAGCGCATCCACACGGCACCCCGCGCCCTGAGACACATACAGTAACTGGTAAATATCGCTGGAATTCCATGGGCGAATATTCATTTGTGTTTTATTCAAGGGTATTTTAAAATACAATTATGAAGTTTCTTTGTTGCGGTAATTATTTGCAATTTACGATTTGTGTGCTATCAACTAAAATATGGAGCTGTTTACTTCTTTCAATAATTTTTTCATAAAAATATTCACGTCATTGCTAGATTTGCAATTCATTAAAGTTTGGCATATTTTTGCCACTTATATAGATACACACAGTTAAGGCTTTTTTTGTTTAACACATTTAACGAGACAATAAGTACCAATTTGTTTGTCTTATCTAATATCTATAGTAGAAATCAATAGGATGTAGAAACTAGCTCTCTCTTTATCGTTCTATCATTAGTTAGTTACGTTCGAAGTTGTGCTAATTAGTTATCAAGCTATTATTACAGGCTTATAAGCAAATTTTTTCGCGCTACTTTGCAAAATCAAAAACATATCAATCATACAAAGCTTTTAGTTTTGCCTAAAAATGTTGTGTCAAAACCTACTGAGTACTTCCATCTCTCAATAACTCTATCCCCTTACAATTTTTTTTGGAAATTGGAAAAAAGTCATATCCGGATTCAGATTCTAAATAATTGAAAAGAATTGGCGTAAGAGCATTCTTAAGACACTTTTGTTAATTGATTATTACACAATGTTAAACAATTCGCAAATCTCACGGCTATAAAGCCGATAATACGTATAAATACGCAATTAAATATACTTAATACAGTATGCTACTATTGAAAAAAGATTCGAATAATTATAGTAAAAAGTTTCGCAAACATGCGCACGCGCTTTTGAAAGCTTCGAAACATAACTAACTACAACTTAAAAGTTATTTAGTGGGATATTAATGTTACGAGCGATATTTTATTTAATCTTAATCATCTTGCAATATAACTCCATTCATAAACTCCTCACAGGCCATTTAAAATAGCCGCCGCTGGAAATAAAATCCAGCTTTGAGAAACACACATGGCGTTTCCGAACGGAAACATTAAAGCCGCCGGTTCTAAACAAGTTTACATAAACTAAGCTAATTTTGTTACTCTCATGTTCTATACAAACAATACTTCGTTAACCAATCTATAGAGTATACACAAAGGGTAGACAGTCGGGCGCATACCTGGCGATATTCCCAGCAAGCGATAACACAGTCTAACACATCACTATCACGACACTGGCACTGCTCACTAATTGGTGTGGTCTCACACAATAACACTCGTACTGTTGGCGCGTGTGGCTCGGGGGAGCGCGGGTCGGCGACTGGCGGGTTGGGGCTCGGCGCCGGGCTCGGAACGGGTTCCGAACACTCGCGCAGTGGCGGCACAATGGGTAACGCGAGCGCCCGCGCACCTGTGTCCTATACTGCTCTTTTTCTTTTTAATGTTAAAAAAGGCGACGAACTTTTCTGCATGTCCGCCGGCCGGTTGATGACCCGATCACCGATGCTTTATCGCACAACATTGGGCACACGTCGCAGCCTCGTAACGCGTGATAAATGGCCGATCCACTCACAAATTATGCCTCAGTACACTCTTCATTACCAATCCAATTATTTCAAGAAAAGAAATATCCATTGATCATCAATGCATGTAAGATTTTGCATTTGCTAAGATTACCGCAAAGTATAATATTATCGTAACCAAGTGTCGACAAACGAGAAACTATTACGTCGATCTGTCAGCAGTTGACACTATTATGGGAGCCTTCGTTAAAGGATATACTGGCTGATCCCGGAATACAGCGCGATATCGTAAATCGGTGTGAATAGTTTTTTTCACTTTATGTCCTGTGGTCTCTCTTCAGGCAAATAGGAATATTTTACCAGTAACAAAATATTATAATATCGTTTATATAACAACATTTATTTTTGTTAAATAAGTAGAATTAACATAGCCACTCTTGAGATTCAACATTCGAATATTAACTAATTTGTACTTAAAGGAGTTAAGGTTGTTTAATTCGCGGAAATGAATTAGTTTTAAATGCTATTGATCTTCATTTTATTCTATCTATTATTGCATTTTATACAGATTGAGAAGGAGTTTTATAGTTGTCATATCCCACGTGGTAAATTATGAGATTAGTTTAGTGATTCTCCACCATCGCATAATAATATTAATCACAAATCATATTCACATTTCTAGTCGAAGTCACATTAGGAACCGTACACTGACAAATGTATTTCTTCATGACGAATTGCCAACGTAATCTATATTTTAACGTTTTTATGCAAATTCGTGTGGAATCTCAAACGCGATACATTTCACGCGCCCACGCACCCGACCTCTCGGGTGCCATACACAACCTGCTGATAAATGAATACCACTTTATAATTTATACTCTTACACCGAATCTTTCACGTCCATAATATATTTGTATGCAAATTCTCACACATAAATTACTTAAATTTATCGCTTGTGTTTAAAAATCACGAACTAATTCGTTCCGAATCTATAACCTTTAGAAAAAGTTCCGCGCTTTTGAAATGCTCGGAAGCTAAAAAATGACGATTATTCATAACTTTTGAATTGCTCCTTACATTGTGTTTTGGTTCCCAGACTATATTTAACTCAATACAACTTGACTTAGATTTATGTCGTTGTGATGATAAGTATAAGGTGTTTTTCAATTTTGCAATATTAGGCAAGTTGTTTCACTTTTTTCTTTAATAGAGAATGTTTTAAAACCTTATCTTAGATATGTGAAATATTTAAACAAGCACTAGCCTAATATGCACCCTTTGTAGCTACATAAAATCTTATTCCACTTTTAATATATTCATCATATTTTCTGGAATAAAGGTTCCAATCACAATTTTAAACATGTCAATCATGTCTGTATAGACTGATTACTTAATAACTAACCCATTTAGCAATGTATGTAAAGAATGCTTTAGTTCTTTATTGAATGGTAATGTGTGTCGGTGTCCATGTGATGTCCACAGATACGTCAACTGTTTCTTCCATTCACAGCGACGACATAATATGAATGGAGACGCGACGCGTCGCCTGCTTGTGAACTGTGGCTAGGCGAAAGGGCACATACTTCGGTTACAGAAGCTTTGACCCACAATAAAAAAGTACACCTAACAGTATATACAGAATCATAAGTCTTTGACTGTGGGTACAAAAACAAAGATTGAATTTTGTATTTTTTTACGTCCTTTAAATAACCATTTATTTAAACTTTGAAGCTTTCAGAGCTATAAAAATTAGAAAGTGTAATTACTAGTTCTCGAGCACAAATACGACTAAGTATACTTCAATCAAAATAGTATTTGTCCCTTTGTAGGAATCCAAAACACTAACTTAACATTTATAATTTTGGTCAGATACTAAATACGAAGACAAAAGCTTTCAAATTAAACACAACATCAGTCCCAAACTAAAACCGCAATAATAATAACCATTGTATAATCATAAGAAATAAATGAGGTTTGCTTTACAAATTACAAAATAGAAAGTAGAAACCAGTCGTATGCCATCTCTAAATACACTAGGTTGAAAATACCTTTACTTAGCAAAGTTTAAAGATTCTGTAAATAGAATCTTTTTGCATTCTGTCTCTTATGCCTGGGGGTCAAATGTCCCCGCAACAATAATCTAAATGCGGCCCTGTAGCATAGCTTTCCCCTCCAAAGGCGCGCGGGCGCAAGGTCGCTCGGCGGAATGCGCACGACCCACGAACCTATCCGCGCATACTACACTATTTGTATAGCAAATATTAAGGCTAGATTCCGTAGCATGTGCTTATGAGCTATGAATTATGTGGTGTGAGTTACATATTGTTTGCTAGACGTTAGCATTACTTTAAAAGTTTCTGTAACTGCCTAGTTTGAGATCCACTTCGCTGGCGTCAATACAGATTTTGCCACTTCTAAGAATTTTCGAAGAATTTTGTTCTAAGAATTCTTTAGGTACATCATCAACATCAGCCCATATGCGCCCTACTGCTGGCATAGGGCTCCTCTACACATCCATTTGCCTTCCCTGTCCTAAAATCCTCCCATATATTTATCTATTGACAAAACTCCTTAAAAACAAAGGAGAGTTGATAAGTACTAAACCGAATGTGGTCACAATGTGGCACACTTGACGAAACACAAACAATGGAAGGAGGTGATGGATGAGGCGGCGCGTGACACCGCCACACTGCCGAGTGGGGGTTCGACCACGACCGAAATAACGTCCTCAGACAAAACACGATGAATCGCAACATTTTGTCTGTATCGTGTTCCGAAAAAAATTGACGACAGATTATCTCCATTTTTCGGACAGATAAACGAGACTGATCGTTACTCCTATATTGGTTAAAGAATGTATAGGATTTGCAAACATTACACATACTTTTTATTTATAACTAGTCAGTGGGGTATGCAAGTCTACTTTTTTTAACTAATTATTTTCTAACAATATGGAAAAAATATGAAAATCTGCCTAAGGTGACGCACAGACAGGGCTACTTTTAAATGAGTAATGTAAGTGTAGAAACAAATTAAGACAGAATTGAAATTAATAAACGTAATATTTTTATGATAAACTTTATTATTATTCATGTTAATTACAGTTACCCAGTTTTGTCTGGTAAGTTTATTTTAACGTAGTGTTTTAATGTCTTTTTTATTATCTCATAGTTAACATTTATGTTTCATTATAATATTTAAAATTTTATTTGAATTTAAATGCTAAGCTCGTATTTATTTTGAAAATTTTACTGGCCTAGGATATAGGTATGTATCATAATTTATAACGGTAGGTAATCTTTTTTTCCACGATATTATCCATTTGTATTCCAATAATAATTAATATTCCTATGCATAATTCCTTTTATTTACATAGTGCTTATACGAATTTTTCTTTATGAACAAAAAAAAATACTACTTCTTCTCAAATCAATTTTCTCGAACTTACGAGATGAATCAAAACATCCCCGTACGTGACAGTCGTCCAAGTGTCGGTAATCAACTCGTCTACGAGTGTTGAACGTTGCGCGGCGACAATGTCTCTCTGACGCGGCGACAACGTCTGACGCGACGACAAATGGTATTGAGTGACGGATTAGTTCGGCCCACTCGATCGCAGCACGAGTCACGAAGCTATTGTGTATAGCTACGTGCTGTTAGATCAACCTAAGATAGGAAGGTTAACTTTTCGAGCAAATTATAGTTTCAAAAACTCTTAGACTTCATGACATGGCGTGCTTAGTCACGAAAGATGATTCATTGAAACAGCAATACAAAATCAGTATCGATAGACTTTTCAATCAAATACTAGCTCCTTTTTATCTATCCTAGCTGTAGCAAAAAATACGTAATGTCAGTGGCCGCACTTGGTACACATCGTAATGATATCCGGAAACTATTTTGTAAGGCCAAGGTGGACATTTTACTGAGAAGAGACACAAAATTTTGATTAAGTTTTCAATTACTAAAGCGACGCTTCATCTCTCTTTAAACAAAACTATGGAAATCTCGTTACGTCCATGTGCAAGCAATTCATAAAACGTTTGTTTATAAAGTAGTTAACGATCGTTGAGAAGCCATGAGAACAAGCAGTGTTAGTCATTAAAAATGAGAGAAGCACACAAAACTATGTTCATTACTTAAACAAGACTCTGGGTTGGAATCTTTCGAAAACTAAGCTGTGTAAAGAAATATTATTAAATGTCAAATTTAATTACAAAACCATCAAACTTGCATTCGTGCGACGATTCAAGAGCCCATGACTTTGGTGTATTTACTTAGTCTCTAACTCGAGCACTTAATTCCATATTATTTACCAGGCACCCCAGTCTGAATGCTGAGTCTAAATCGAGTATTCAGTCTCGGCGTTGTTCGTCAACAAGTTGCGAGTCAATAATGTGGGCATTGTGCGCCGCGCCGCCCCGAGTGCATTGTCTTGTAAGCCTACGGATTTGATTCGCTTTGTCTAACACTTGTCCCGGCTAACTTCATGCACCGAATGTATCAGAAACTTTTACAAAAGGCCGTTGTGCTGTGTAGCGTATTTTAAATAAATGCAGCTTGGCGTTGTTATCACGGAAAATAACCTACATGTACATATTTTATTTGGGAAATTGTGCCAGTATTTTTTTACGTCGCCTATCTTTGTGTACTTTTTTGTAATGTCCTAATGTAGGATATCAGGATTGATTCGTATAAATAAAATTATTAAAACTCAGTTTAGCCGCTTTATTATGGGCCTAAATTAGACATAAGTGATCCCAAACAAAAACAATTTATTCAGGTATTTCCCTACGTATGTTTTAAGGTCTGACTGATGACTTACTGGACCGATCATTTTAAAACACAATTGGGCCGGGTAGGTGGCGCTACTGTTGGTAGGCATATTGCCTACAGCTTTGCCGGGTAGGACAACATCTGTTGGTACAGCTAGTAAAGAATGGATAAGGTATGTTGCTGACCTGCTGGGGCGTGTCGGTCTCGAAGGCGTGGCAGTAGTGGTGCGCGGGCGGGCAGCGCGGCTGGCGGGCCACCAGCGCGAACAGCGCGCGCGCCGCCTCACACGTCGCGTACGAGATGCGGCGCAGCGCATGCGACATGCGCACGCTCTGCATCACAAACACACTCATCATCATCATCATCATCAGCCCATATACGTCTCACTACTGACCATGGGCCCCTACTATTGAAAAAGTTCAGGCCTCAGCCCACCCCGCTGGCCTAGTGCGAACCTCACATCTAAAGATCGTACTTTGTCTAGTATTTAAACGAACGTGCTTCCCATTTCGTTACCAATCAGATGATACTAAATTTGTAACTATACCTTGCTTCTTTATGTATATTAGAAGAAGTTAAAATTATTAATGAATAACCGAATCTTTAAATAATGCAACTCTAGGTCTGATACCCAAAGTCTATAAATTTAATTGTATAAAGAAAATTGATAGTAAATTACACAAGTTTATACTGTGAAAACCGATTCTGATATTAATTACTAAATCACTACGTAATACATACATCGATTAACCATTATAAAATACCTATAATATCTATTTCCACTCCCAAATATTGACCCTTCCTGATTACTACCAGAAGCGTTATGTATGTGTCTATAGGGCAGCACGTACCTGGTCGTCGGGGTCGCATACCTTGACCCCCGAGAGCGCGACCACCACCAGCACGGGCACCGCACGCCCGCTCTCCTGCAACAAACCAACACACTTACACACCAATATCTAGACAAGCATGCAGTGCTAATTCAACTTTCTATAATCATCACCACTTTCATCATTATCAAATTCAACAGCAGCAGCGGCATCATCATCATCATCATCTTCATCGTTGTCATCATTGACCCTTACATGTCTCACTGCTGGACACGAGCTTACCAGTGAGAGGGTTAAGGCCTTTGTCCACCACGATGGCCTAGTGTGAGTTGGGTGATTACACTCCAAAGAAATTCCTAAGCAGTTTTAGTTGTGCAGATTTCATTACAATCTTTTCCTTCACCGTTAATAGAAGTGATAATTCATTGTAAATACACACACATGATATTAGTAGTAGAGTTATTTACGTTTTAATAATAGTTTTATCAAAAGGTGACACGAAAAAAGACGCTCATTCGATCCAACTTAAACTACCACGGCGTGCGCACGTCGAATCTCAGCTCCACTTCAGACTTTTTGATGAGTTTTGCATAATTAAGGTGATTTTTTTGTCTACTCAGTCGTCTATGGAGAGCAATGTGCATAATTCTACGTATACCTTCGTATTTTTGATCTATCCAATACTGTCTCAGTTTAATCTTGATACCTTGAATTTTTGTTCCTTACTTGTGCTTTAAATTTAAAACACAGTGCAACCGAAAAAACATCTTGATTTTAATAAGTCTGTGAGTTTTTATTGAGTACGAAAGATGGACGTGTTGAAGTTACTCTACTTGAATCTTGATTACAGCGTTAAAAAAAATGATCGCCCTAGTGTCAAAAAGTAATGCGCAACAAATATACCCCCGCAAAAATATCAATGTTCGACATTAGCTGAGATATGTTTGTAAATTTTTGTAACTTATTTTCGTATTTTCTATGTCAAAACATTCTTACTGGCAAAGTTTTAAATAAAAACAACAAATATTCTCCTGAGATCAGGTGTTAGGTCAGACTGAACGACCGAGTTGAATTATATAAATTACCCTTAAGCCCACTTAAAAAAGTCTACAAAACAAGACTCGTAAAATATTTGAAGAAAAAATTGTTTCACTAAATGCTCCACTTTATTTAATTAATCAGATGTTTTTATAAATTTAACCTCAGTCACTACGGAGGATTTCACAGTCGAAATAATTAACTACACTTGTAACGTAGGTTAAGTAAAATAGCTCCACTAAATTTAATCAGTCCGGATATTTTTATAAATTTAACCTCCTCTGTTACTAAGGAGGATTTCACAGCCGAAATAATTAGAGGAGGCAAAGGCAGGCAAAAAATACGGCCGCCTCAAAGCAGACAGGTGTAAGAAATGTCGGGCGACAGGTTCGCATACATTGTGGGAACAAAGACCGGGGCATCTATTGAGTGGTTATGATGTAGACGGATGAAGGGCTTGCGAATTTAAAAAACAATACGAGATGACGAAACCTAACCCTTTGGTGGCAAAAACGACAAAATTCGGAAAAATAAATGGCTATCAAATCTCTGGGTATGACAGCTACACTACAGCTACCGTGTTGGTCCATAATTTTTATAGCAGAAAATTTATTTGAAGGATTTCTTCTTTGTTTACCAGTTATAATACAATGAGTCCAACGGTTTTTCGCGGGCGTCGCGATAGCAGATTTACGTTTTTTTCAATATTTAAACATATCAAAGTTAAGTGACAACACTGTAGGAATTTTAATACATAATTTAAAATATTTTAGCTATCATGGGCACGATAAAAATTGTGCACGTTTATATTTGCCGGTGGCCTATTAATTTAACATTTATGTCCCAACTATCATATACAGCGCAATTTCGCGTTACCATCTTTTATGAGCCTAAATTATAGTTTCCATCTAGATGTCAAGTGACTGTTGTCTGACTGTCAAATTGTGAAACATTTTGCTCGATTCGCTCATCTCTTTGTGCCTCTGCAAAGTGACCGCACTGGCATGTAATTAACTGTGTTCAAAGAGTTCCATTCCAGATACAAGATCATAAATATTTCTCATCATCTATCACCATCACATCGTTTGTTATCAAAATATCACTTTTGTAACCTTATTTCACCTTTTCTCTCATGTTAGGTCTTTCAGGCGTAGCCTAAAGAAGCACCACATCAGACTCGACTGAGATACATAATATCCTCGTCCAATTAAATCTAGAAAGCTCCCATCAGGCGCAGTGGTGTAATTGTATGCAAGTATATAGCGTTCCCTCTCAATGGTAGAGGAGACCCGTGCCCAGCAGTGGGACGTATGTATATGGGTTGATGAAGTAAAATAATTTGACAGCCCCGTGGCGCAGTTGGCTAGACACCAGCTTGCGAAACGAGCGGCCGCGGGTTCGATCCCCGCACCGAGACAAATGTTTGTGTGATCCACAAATTTGTTTCGGGTCTGGGTGTTTGTGAGACCGAAAAGTCTCTCGTAGTTTCTGATAACCACGACACAAGACTCGTATCTTAGTGTGGGGTCAGGATTATGTATGTGACTGTTGAGTGTATTTATTTACTTATTTATTTAATAGTGTTGCATTATACAAAGAGGCTGGTAGGGCAGTGGCTGTGGGTGCGTAATGGCTGACCCAGTGCAGCCGCGGTACAAGCGACGCACTAGGGGCCATTGTTGTGGCGAACATGCAAAAACGCCGCCCCCAGTCCCGAGTTAATCATTCACGTCGTAATAGTGCGCGCTTCTTGGGGGAGAAAGCGTGAAGCTCTTCGAAGTAGAGTATATAGATTTTGTACTAAGTTGAGACTAAACTGGGCTTAATAATACAATAACAGAGCAATGATGTTAATCATAATTAGCTATTATTTAGAAATTATAACTTTTCATCAACCGATATAGGACTATTCAAATTGACATGTATGCATGCTTTCTTTTGTTGAACACAACATTTTTTGCGCAAAGTACAGTTATAAAGTTGGCAATTAATTTTTATATTTTATTTACCAAACGAATAAATATTGTTGGAAACAAAATTAAAAGAAACTCAATGAGAGACATTTTATCAAGAGACTCGCATAAAAACGTTCGGGCAGTTAAAACAAGACGTCATTTTATCCGCGCTTGTTATAAATCCGCCAGCGCAGTGTTGCCACCCAAAACAACTTATTTCTGACAATTTACTATAAACTAAAAAATCAAACTTAAAAGTAGCAAACTTTAAACTGTGGTTCAACGTGACATTATTTTTTAGCAATTTGTACCTAATAATGTTATTTACGAATGCATCATCCTATAATAATCAATAACGCTATGACAAGAAGCCATTCAACACACCTATGTTATACCGGCGTCATTACCACAATAATAAATCGCTTCTCTCGTCGCTCGTCACACCGCGACTCGTCCCATAAAACAAAATGGCAGGAGCGGAACGGGGCACTCAGCAGGGCGAGGGAGAGCAAGGGAAGGGGGGGGGGTAGACGCGTCACTCATTAACCGTTTTAATTAAGAGCTCTGGGCCCAAGAAGACCACTATCCTTTACCTGAGCCCTTCTATCTCACGCATTTCTCTTGTGTAATGATTAGAATGATGACTATGCAACAGATAGTATAATAATTCAAGGCCTGCAAACTCTAAATGAAGTGAATGTAGCAAGAGTCTTTATAAAATTAATTAAGTTAATAAGTATGTAGAGACTAGTAATTAATGTATTTAGGCTTAAGAGGGCTAAATAAATCTACTCGCATCATTAAATAATTTATGTGCAAGTTAAATTGTGAATCTACCATTGACGTCAGTGAAAAAAAAATGAAAAAATATAGTAATTTCTTATAGTTTCATTTACAATGAACATAGATTCCGGCTGCTCTAATTTTGTAATTCAATGCGTCCTTTATTTAGCTAATTCGAATTGGTGTTTCCTATTAATTCCATTTGTGAACAGTCGAAAGAAGATAAGGAATTAACAATGACTATACCAATATACATTCAATCATATGTAAGCTTAAAACATCCGTTAAATAAGAACGAGATCTTTTAATAAGAAACAATGTATTTGAAAAGAAAACTCGTTTCCCCCCTTATGCCTACGCCGGCACATTCACACCACGCGCCTCAGATGGCGAAATGTCAGAGCAGAACTTCAAAGCACTCAGTCCCTTATTTCCGCGCAGAAAGGGCGGCGGGCAGTTTGTATGCAAATGCTGAATTATTTGCCCGCACTGATATTGCGACCTTGCTGTGACGAAACACAAAATAGTTGCCTACAGAATGTTTGGTTTGATTAATGTAATCTTGTACGTTGACAGAGATCGAGTTTGATGTTTATCAACATAATTATGCAGATTGTAGAACATATTTTTATCGGTAAATGTTAGATTTATTACATTATAAATAAGTAGTGATATTAAATTTATTTTACATCTTCGTCATTAAATATAATGTGTCTTACGACAGTTACCAAGAAATTTTACATTTTGTTCACAATAAAAAGCTCAATGAATCAAAAAGGAGTTAGAAACTTTTTAATTGTTTAAGGAACAAAAAGAAAATTACTCTATAAATATGTATAATTTAACACAACTCAATTCAAGGTAAATAAAATATAGCCAGAAATCATAGTAATACAAAATTTATTTTACTTCTTCGCCATTAAATATTATGTATATATTGCAACCGCTATCACACAATGTCATTTTTTGTTTAAAAAAAATAAGATCATCAATTAAGAGTGAATAACAATTTTTAAAGATTTTTGTGAAAAAAAAAGAAAATTACACCAAAATGTATAAAAATGCCTTAACTAAAATAACTTCATCCAAGATTGGAAAAAAGTAATAAAATTGTTAGAAAGAAAGACATTTTAAATATTTCTATTAAGTATACTTATTTGAGTGATCTGCGTTCGTTATTTTGTGTCGTCATTCAGCAGAGCACAAGTAGAGAGGCGATTTAGCGGCACAACGACGTCGCTCTACTGAGACTCTACGTGACTAGCGCAAGGGGCAACTCTATCCACGACGATCTTACGTAGAGCCGCTCTATACTATGGCGTATGGCACAGGTGCAAACAGCTCTACATAGAGCTTTATGTATTCACGTTTACGTCCCTAGTATAAATTTAAACTTTTGCATACACTTGAAGTAACTTTATATTACTTTGCGTGATATGATCATTGATCAGACACTAATACATCAGTCGTCTATTCGACCCTATTTTAACATTTCATTGCTGCTTCTCTAAAATGTAAATCTTCTTAACCATACAGAAGAAACAAGCTTGTTATTGAAAGTATTCAGAATATAGGTATTCAGACTGTGATCGGAAACTAAGTCAACCATTGGTATAAAATGTATGTAGTTCTTAGGAAAAAGTATTTTTTTTTGTCAGGATTTTGTTACCTTTGCTAAAGCCAGCATGTCATATTTCTAAACCTGTTTCATCCTACAGCTGAGATCCTAGTGTGGTTAAAACAACTTTTATCATTTGAAGTGTAAACTAGAACAATTTATACTTGGGGTTCAACTGTTGGTTTAAGAATGGTAAAGTTTAGAATTGAAATAGAAGTGCTTAACCAGAGAAATACAACCCAAGACTGAATGCTATATTAACTTCTATAAAACTTCAAATAATTATAAACTTTTGTTTGGAATTTGCGATTATCGCAGAAGTTAAAATTATTTATGATTAAAAGTAGTAAAATTCTATCAGTATAACAATTTATTTAAGAAAACCGCTGTCGCAGGTACCTATCTACATTATTAAGCTTCAACACTAGACCTAAAGTCAAGTTAGCGATTAAAAACACCCTACAAATACTTTCGAACACATAATTTACTTACGTACACCAGTTACCCCCAAAAGGGTAGTTATTATAATTTTACACCCACATCCGTAAATACCTTTTAATTCCCACGTAAAAGGGAGCGTATTGCCATTCACCGGTGAAAAAAAATTATTGCAATAAACTAAATGATAATTATTAGTCGTGAGTATAACGTGGGCTGGCGTGTGGGAGTCCACCACGCTGCCTCGTGGTCTCGCGGTACAAGCATGTGCCGTGCGATCTAGAGGTCCTTGGTTCGATTCCCGGGTCGGGCAGTGTTATTGGGTTTTTCCATTAGGAAATTCTTAGTAGCAGCACGGAGTCCCCCTATTACGTGGGACTGATATATACCTGGTGAAATGTGGGTACAGAAATGCACCTCTGCCTACACCTTCGGAGAATATTGGCGTGAGGTTATGTATGTTTGTAATAAATTAAGTAAATGAATAATTAGTCGTGGGTATGACGTAGGCGTGTGGGAGCCCACGGTCCCACGGAGAGTGCGTGGGACGAGCCGCAAATGTTATTAGTTCCGTATTAATTGTTGTTAGTAGTAATTTGTTCTCCGAGGGGATGGCAATTGATTTCCGATGGCTCGACCGCGCGCAGATAAATGAATTGATTGTAATCTTTTGCCAGATGTTTGTAGCATCGTATTTCGATTTTATGCGCGTGCTATTAATTATTATTGTTATACCGACATAGGTATATTATTTTATTGTATAAAGTATAAGGAAAATTTAATGGCAGGCACAAAACTTATTTACAGATGATAGGTGTATTTGTGATATCTGTCACGCGATTTAGTGGCTTTTTAGGGATAGCTAGTCCATTACACCACCTTAAGCCTGTTTGATGGACTAAGACTACATCGCGGCAAGATCAACTTATTTTGTATCGATGTAAATAATACGAAATAAAATGACCATACTAGATCAAGGTGTGAACAGAGAACCAACATGATATAAAGACTCTACTATTTTTTTTTTAGGAAGTCATGACAAACGACAGATTAACTTATTGAAATAATTATCAGGTAAATTTCTACCTTTGAATACTAGATGATGAATAAATACCTAACTTTTATCTAGAATATTTTTAGTTGTATATAAATAACTATAACATTTCAGAAATCATAAGAGAAATATTTGGAAGGCAAAACAAACTTTCTTGCTGAATTATTTCTCTTCGGTGGCAAAGTTTATGTAACTAGCGGAAAAATAATCTCTTCCAAACAATAAGTTGTTGTAAAGTTATTCTCCAAATCCCACGTTCTTGAAGTCGGCCCCTGTGTAGGCTTTAAAGGATAATTAAAGCTAAGTACGGCACGCCTTGTAGTAATAGGGACGTTCCGGCGATATAATATATAAAAAATATGCGTTTACCACATGATGATTGAGTCAGAATCAAAGATCGGATTCTTTTCTTTTATTATTTAATGGTGTTTTGTAAATTAATTATACTCGTTAAGAAGTTCTTGTCCCGCACAATGATTTTACAATTAAGAAAATGTAACATTCTTTTTCGTCTATAGAATTATTTCTGTTTTAATATCAGTATACTACGTACCAAGTCAGTAAGTAAACGTAACCTTTTTCCATGCACATTTCTAGACCCCAGACGCCTGTTACTAAAAACTTCGTAATGGATAGATTGATTCACAGTTTGCCTGACCCGAGAATCGAACCCAGGATCTCAAGATCGCACAGCACATATGTGTGCTGCAAGACCACGAGGCAGACATTCCGTATCATAAATCACAGAATTTTTATGCGTATATAGGAATTTTATTATAGTAGCATCCCTACTACATAATTATTTCAGACAAGCCTAGCTTTTGTGTGTGATTGTCGCGAGGGAGGGAACACAACACAATGTACAACTAAAGGGTGGGGCGACATTTTGGCAGTTTTAACGTAAAAGGTACTCGAGTCCACGAGAGACGCATTTCGAAAAGAGGTTTAGTTGCGTTAAATATACCAACACAAATGAATGTATATAGTATGATTACCACCGAAAAAGTAGAAAGAGAAAGAAATACCTAAGCCCACGTGTCTCTAGTTGATTTTTTTTAAGTCTCATATAACAAGGACGAGACTATTGCTGTTTTAAGGTTCATGTCTAGACTTTGTACTGCCAATGATCCGGGAATCGAATCCAACATCCAAGTCAAACGCAACGCACTTATAAGGTATGTCCACATGAAGTAGTCGAGACTTACATCTCAATTTATTTAGTTTAATGTGGGGTCAGAACCCTCAACGTAATTGTTTCATTTATATCTTCTATTATATTATGAGGGGTAGTAATAGGAATACCATGTCTATAAATTAAATGTAGAGAGGGGTCGATAAGAAAATGGAACAGAGAACAAAACGATTTTTTTGTCGGTCATTTCTTCTTTCATAGTGTATATGTTTAAAAATTTGTGAAAAAAGAAAAGACAGTTTGGTGTACATACTTCCTTTGAATAAGACGTGAATCCCTCAAATTGTATTTCATACGTAAAAGTACAGGATGTATTTAAACCGTGACCGGAAACTAAGGCAGGTAATTAATTAAATTACCTGCCTTAGGTAATTATTATTAACGCATTAATAATAAGTAAAACAGACAATGAAATGAACCTTCATTCCCCACAGCTAGCGTAATGTATTGAATTGTATGACATCATTAATAGCTACTGACGTCATTGTGAATTAAGTAATGCCGAGGGTTGTGAGGAGGCGGGCCGGTAAGTGGTCACCAGTGATGGACACTTGAGACGCCAGGAGTATCTACTCCATGCAATCTGTACGCAGACGGGACTGCAATAAGTTTTTATTATTTATATTTACTCAATGTGGCTCTTAGCTCGATTGTACACGCAGAATCTCTCTATTGATTTGAATCGGTAGGGAAAAAATGTTACGATGATCTTAAAAGGATTTATAACCTTTTTAGGTAATAATAATTAGACACGGCACGTATCGTGAGACGGTTTCTAACTCTTGGACCCTAACCACCGGTGGCTTGGGTCGTAAACCCCGCCATCTGTGGGTTTATTTTTTATATTTTTAAATGTATTTTTTTATATAAAATTTTATATTTAAAAATGTAAAAAATAAGTTAAATAAATTAAAGGATAAGTAAAGCTAGAGTGGATATAGACTAGGAAAATAATAATATTGTGTAATTTTTCAAATAAAATGACAAATAAAGTTTCCCATAAATCAGACTGACTTTTACGTAATGACAGCACAGCGAGTCGAAAACCTTGCGACTATCAGGCACCAAAAACCCTTAGGCAATTCTTTGTGGATTTTTTCGATCTATTCGAAAAGCACAATTTCACCGAGATTGGATTTGTAATCGATATCGATATAAGCTCTTTTGTCATTACATCATAGGACGCCAATGGATACCATTGACTGAGCTTAGATAAGCAAGGTTTTGAAATTGACGAATCAAAAAACCGTATATACTACGTCTGATTGAAGAATCAATTTTGACCTATAAAAACATTAATACGTGATTTAAGTATTTACAGGACTTTTTTAGAGAGAGCGTTTGTTAACAAAAAAATCTTACGCTATTTTGAAAAGTCAGAGGTACATTGTATTCGAATTCCGCTGGAAACCGGCCTCCTTTATAACTGAGAGAGGTTCGGTCTTACCATAATAACTAGGATATAATCCACCAAAACATTAAAAACACTATCTATAGTTATTTTCATAAAAAAATCGATGTGATTGTGTATACCCGTATTTGTTACATCAAGGCAGCAGGTACCCGACACCGCCATAAGCCTGCTAAAACCCACTTTGCAAGAATCGGGTTAAAAGGGTTTTACGGAGCCAACACGCTTTCACACTGTACCACGTTCCCTACACACTGTATGGAAATTTTGGAACTAGCCGATAGAAATATATTCTGACTTACACGGAGATCTGATCCAAGCAACATTTATCTTTTTAATATTCATACACTCACCGCTCTATTTTTGAGGGTAGGTATATGGTATATGTAAAGGTATAAAGGTGTTTTCATCCACGTTTTGCTAACTTTATTTAATTTCCATGTAAAATAAAGTGAGCGTAGATTTCTGCTCAGATTTTCTAAATAAAAAATTCCAAAAATAATTGCGATTCTTC
This sequence comes from Cephonodes hylas, assembly GCA_030295005.1. Taxonomy (NCBI): domain Eukaryota; kingdom Metazoa; phylum Arthropoda; class Insecta; order Lepidoptera; family Sphingidae; genus Cephonodes; species Cephonodes hylas. The sequence goes on along the minus strand of AP025367.1, from coordinate 13,519,682 downwards.
ATTATCAGAAAATAAAAGGATTACGTACTTTATTGGAGAAGGAAAACATCGTGAGCACTCTGCACTCATAACAGTTCTTTGGAATTGTACGTAAATCGTTTGTAGTCTGCCAACCCGCACTAGAACCCCTCAGATGTAGAGGAGGCCCATGCCCAGTGTATTGGCTAAAGGTGATTTATATTCTGTTTTCCAACAGTTGATAATGTATCTAAACTTTTCGTAAAAATCATTCGACACAGTTTTAATAATACACGAAACAGCAGACATGAAATCAATGGGAGCAACAAAAAGCAATGCAACAGAAGTGAGGTAGAAATGACGACAGCGCGGGCGGCGGCTACTTTTTAGCCATACTGTGTGACGGGACTGCCGAGACAGGAATTCTGTGGGGTGCCACAGTAGGCGTGCGCGGGCTTACCAACTATACAACCCGACATTGAAAGCTTGTGATATTTTTGATAACTAAGAACGTAAAACCCCTGGAATAATTATACAAACGTCTAAATATATTTAGTTGGTATATTATTCGTTTTTTAATATTAAGAATATATTGAATATTGAATGAATAAATAAAGGATTTACAAAAAAAGAAAAGCGTATGTATATGGATTTTAATGGTAATTGTAAAGGTTTTTTCATGGAAAGGTCCAACCAAAATACATTTTAGTTTTAGGTGCAACTAATAACTATATATCAATACATTCATAAAGGCTTAAAAGTCTAAATTGCCTTAAAAAATTTGTAAGGCAATCTGGACAAGATATATACTGTATTTATTGTCCGCTCACGCTCATCACACGCGTCGCCGATTATCCCGCGGGAATCCATTAGCGGGGGCTCACCGGGCCGCGCCGGGTTCCGACACTAGTTTACAAGCACTAGTGATATGTACCCCCCTGCTCCTCCTCCCCTCCACCCTCACTGCACCCCCTCCCTCCGCCGCTGTTGTAATACTGGCACAAGTGACGTGCCTAGCCGACTCAGTCACATGCGACAGACAATAAGCCATTGTTGCTTATCGCTACGGCGAAATTTTTAATTCTGCTGTATCGCTGATTATTTTTGAATAAAGAAGGGCGTATGAAGTGTTCGTTGCATTCTATGCGCGGTTTTCTATAGGATGTTGAAGTGGAGTGAATTCGAGTTTTGGTTATACAGATATGTTATGTCAATGTTATGAATTGGTAACTATTGTAAGAACATCGTGAGATACTCATTATTTATTTAAGTTCTAATTAAGAATCAATCTTTATACGTCTAATTAGTACAGGGTGGCATTAGGATTTGTGAGGAAAGATCGCAGTCGTTTCTCAACATCAGACTATCCATTTAAGCTACTCACCATCAAGCGTACACATCGCCTGATTAGTAAAAAATCACATGGATTAGTTGAATATTAATACAAGCGTTCTACTTAACAATTTATAAATTAGTCATTTGTTGGCAATGAATTCAATTTGAGTTTTTAAACACTGCGTTGTTCAGTTCTGATTTATGAGGTATAGGATCAATAGTGCAGCTTGAGATCCTAAGTTCAACTACTTTCTTTCTGCACCTACTTAAAGGAACAATAGTATTGAAACTAAAAATTAAGTTCTGCACATCACAAACGTTTCTATATGAACTCATCCTTCACAAATAAAAGCAATAAATTTAAACAGACACGCGTGCAGTGGTCCCATCGAGCTGCGCAAACACTCGTTCGCATTAAGTAGATAAAATTTAAATCGGCGGCACTCGGCGCCACTCGCTGTATGGGCCGCTGTTTGCCATACACTCAGCTTTGTTCAACCTACTCATTATCGACATTTCAGATATTTAACGCTAACATCGCTTCTGTTTGTTATATTTATTGCGAGAAATTTATATAAAACATAATATATTAAAGATAGATATATTTTCGATAAACTATTTCTGACTTCCCTCAAGTAGCCTAGTAATAAAACTTTCAAACCACTCATATTCTCTGACACGACTTTATAAAAAGTTTAAGTACTCGCCGTATGAGCCTACATTTTGCTAGCACTAACACCATGCTTTACATCTGAGATTTGAATTTTTTTCACACCGAATTAATTTTAGAATTTAATATAGGAACTACCACCTAATTAGTGAATGTAGTGGCGGCTAAATGTCTGCTACATTTTTCCCTCATTAGTCAAGCTCTCTTGAAAAATGTACCGAATGCATCAAAATGAAGTGAAGAGCAAGTAGATTAATCTGTGGCGGCGGAAACTTGAAGCTGTTAAGGGGAAGTTGGGGCGGTCTCAGCTGCGACGAGCACAAACAACCTCTCCCACGGATTATGAATTGCAAAGTGTTACGTGCGGTGTGTATAATGTATGAACTTTCAACAGAGGAAAGTGAAAAATAATCCCTCTGCTTTTCCTTAAAGGCATAGCAAAAATGGTGTGACATACTTAACAGCTCGTAAATAAATTATTTTAGTGACCAAATAGCTCTTAATGCTGAGTAAAGTGCGATAATAAGGTATGCAAAGAAAACGCCAAATATGACACACATTCAGATTAAGATGTCTACAATTATTTGAATTTAAAGAGAGCCTTTCTGAAAATGCTCTTAAACTAATAAAACAAAGTTAGAAAGTGGAATACAGAATTTCTAAATTAGCAGTTGTGAGTTCCCAACTTATCCCCAACTAATATGATAAAATCACAAAACTGGAGTAAACTGGCCTTAACTAAACCTGTCAGGGGACGGGTTATTTTTCTTAAAATTACACAAACTCCAAAGTACGGCAGCTACTTTCTCTAAAATGCTTCCCTTCGGGGCTAATTACAGGTTGAGACACTTGGACTGAAAGGGGTAGAGACGAGAGGGGAGATGTGGAGGGGTCGGAGGGAGGGGGTAAGGTGACTGGTGACACGTTACAATGACAAAAGTTGTGTAATAAGAGAGTGTTATCTGTGGGAATAAGGCCCGTGGGCCGCGAGCCTGGCGCCGCCCGGTGCCATGCTCGCTAACTTTGCCGGAATTCAGGTGACGTGTGTGAACGCAGAGATAGACACTGTGTCAGTTCAATAGTCCTTGCTTCGTTGATACTTTTGTGTTTTGCTATGACATAGATTATATGCTCCATTAGATCATTAACGTTTTAAACTATACGATACTAGTGCCCAAACTAAAATTGCCCGTTTTAAAACTGCAAATTATAATTTGCAAATTGAAATAGGAATGATGATAAAGTAATTTTTTTCCAGCCTCAGAAATATTTTAACAATATTTACTCCCAAAGTTTATGTGTCAACGAAGTTGTTTTATGTAACTTTGTCAGCCCATATACTTTTCCCTGCTGAACACAAAACACTTTTGCCTTTAAGGACAGTGACCTCTTAATGCTGTGAGGGTTGCCTAAGACTAAGCTTTACTGTTTATATGACTATTTCCATTTCCTAATGTTCAGAAAGAATTAATTGTTTAATGCTTTTCTTAAACAGTCACAATATCAACAATTACATATATCTAATAACCATATTTGTGTAATAAATTAGCTAGTGTAATTGCGATAGTGCAATGCGTAGGGTTGGAAGCTCCGCGCCAATCCGTCCGGATATATCGGCGCGACCGCGTTAGATTTATGTGACTAGAACACGAGTTGTCGTGTGGCGTACGGAACCTGTCGCTAATCCTATGTAACAATGGCTCCCAAAATTTTGTCCATTATAGTTTTTGCATTTGATACGCATGGCATATGACAATTATTGACATTTTCGTAATTTGTTGAAAAAAATTTTTTTTTCTCAACTACGATTTTAATTATTAATTGCAGCTAATTATAGTAAATACAACTAATATAGTTTTATTTTATAACTAAAAATGAAATATCATTTTGTATAGTTAAAAAAAAATGTACCTTTAAATTAAACCCTCTCAATGGTAGAGGAGACCCGTGCTCAGCAGTGGGCGTATATGGGTTGATGAAGAAGAAGAAGAAGAAGAGCCAAATAGATTCCTACGCAAAATCCCTCTAAATAGGTACCTGCAATGATGAATACACTAATCGCTGGAGGATATTTGCTTCGGGTCTAGACGACTGCACCTCTGTCATTTAAAGCGACGTAAATATACGTACATACATAAGTATGTATACTTGCACGTGTGTAAATTTCTTTGGTATATTTATTTATTTATTTATTTATTTACACTTCATACATTAAGTATAGGTGGACTTAATGCCAATGGCATTCTCTTACAGTCGAACCTAGGGTGATGCAGAGATGAAGTTAGGCAGGTGTGTAAATATAATTACGGTGTAACTAGATACAAAATACACTTACATATAATACAATAAATACTTCATTGATAAACAAACATAAATACATACAAAATACATAAATATACATATAAATATATATTAGAAATACGGTAATTTACTGTTCTGAAGATTCTGCATTTTCATTAGCTAGCAGCTCCCGAACCTTGTGCTTAAATGTACATCGATTCGAGCACATCCTGATCTCTAAAGGGAGCGCATTCCAAAGACGTATTGCTTGGACTGAGAAAGAGGCATCAATAAAGCCAGATTTGTGGGATGGGCAAAGAAGGAGAAAATTATTAGTAGAGCGAAGAGATCTCTCGTGGTTAGAGTGTAAGAATTGAAAATAGGGCGTTAAGTAAGAAGGTGGAGAGGTAGACATGAGAATAGAAAAAAGAGTAGTAAGTGCACGTAGATTATAGTGTATTTAGATTCAGTACGCGGGTCAAATAAGTCTAGAAGTAGACTACTTTCAGCTGATGATGATAATAACGCTAGTCATGAATTCGACATTCACCTAGATCACATGTTTAAAAAAAAAAGAGTATTTCTATAACCTCAACCAATAAAGTCTACTAGTTTGAGAACAAGTGGCTTAGTCCAAATATAGTAAGGAAATACGGAATTTGTTTATAGAGAGGATTTTTACGTGTGTTAGTAAAGACGTGATAAGCCGCTTGTGAATTATAGTCTTCATGTGACCTATTTAGTTTGGTGGATCGTCGGAAACCATTGCGTTTGTTATACACGCAATGTAATACATATTATGATTTAATATTACCTATGCTACGTGCGTGACAATTAAACGTGTACTAATTACGTAAACCATAAATACAAACAGGAGAATCTGAAATACTGCCAACTGACCGTATGGATCTAGACCACATACAAAGCGTATGATAACAAATCATTGCAATATATTTTTTCAGTAATTTTTTTAATTATGTTTTAAATTATTAGTTACCTATATTAGAAAAAAATATCATTGGGTAAAATATTACTATAATATTTAAATCATCATCATCATATTTAAAAGCGCTCGTTGTAAAAAGAAACTAACTTTAAGTATAATTAAAAAACAAAACACTAAAGTCAAAACTTAAAAGTAACACTTTTGTTTTCTATACCTAAGCAATTGTTTTCTAATCAAAACTTTTAAAAATACGTTAAATAAATAATAATATACTCAAAATAAAAGTTCAAACTATTCTAACGTAAAATAATTAAAATATACTCACACAATATATTCCCAATGGGCACTGTTGCGGCGAAAAAGTTCGAATCAAGTATCAAATAACTACGTAACAAAGTTGAGTAAGTTCGTAAGGTCGGCGCGAGGGCGGGCGGGCGACACACGCGTGTTGTCCGCGCGACGCGCCGGGGGCGACTGTCGCCGATAGCTGCGCCCGTGAGTCGTGTTTGTGTCGCGTTTGTGTCGTCCGCCCGCCCAGCTGTGTCGTGCGTGCGCCCTACACATACATCCACCTGATTTATCACGCCTAAATACTTTTAATTCCTTTTTATTGTTTTAAATATATATTTGGAGTACTAACGGCTGTATTTCACCACATCTCGCGTGTTGATGTTAAATGGTTCAGGCAGTATTAGTGTATGGAGCGCTATCGCACACCAGATTAGAGACGGCTTAATGTTACTTACCTGAATATATAATAGCACTAAGCTACTTTAATAGAAGTTAATTTTATAATCCGACCTCTTTACATCAAACATTTAAGATAAAACAAAATTTATTAAGAATTACTGTTTTTTACTGTGTAATTGTTTATTTTATAAGTGTAGTTTAGATACTCCAATAATACTGTTTAAAACCGCAAAGTTAAACAATACCACGAAAGATAATATAAACCGGAGCAAAGCAGAGTCCCGTAGCGAGACATGTAAATACTAATGGAATACTCTCACTAGTTGCTAACATATAACAAATGTACCGCTGTATTTGCTTAAATAATTCTGCGGATACTGTCATACGAAGAAAACTAACCCATTAACACAGTGCGCGGGGCTCCAAAATCTGGAGACATCGAAAAAAAAAATTATGTAAGACTTAGGTAGGATACCTAGATTAATCTACCCGATGTTGGTGTTTCGTCCTAATTATATTTGGCTACAGACTGATCAGTACAATTTTACCTGATTTTCCGTTGTGGTGGAATTTGTGTCGACACAGAAGACTAGAATAAATTTTTATTCTAAACAAAGTAAAGGGATTTTAACATATTTTAATAAAGGCTTATTTTTCTAAATATATCTTTTATCCCGTAAAAATATGTTTGGAAACAAGCAGCGTGTGCGTGATCGATGATCCCGGCCCGTTTATTGTCCTCCACGCGATGGCGGGATCGTAAAAAACTTAATCTCGTTCATATCGCGCCTTACATTGTGACAAATGGTGGCTCCTGGGTAACGGACAGTTTCCGACCTATTTTTTTTAATATGGTACTTTCAAAAAATAAGTTGTGATGCCAAATAACGTCAAGTGTATATTGTCTTTTCCGGTTACTAAAGAAATATAACTGGGAAATAGCCTTGCAATAGCCTTGATGCCGATAGTTCGTTTGATGCAGTTACTAAAGCCCTTAATGTTTGACTTTCAGTTAAAATGCTCAAGCTGGACTAAAATGATGATGATGCTGATGAAGTCACTGAATATAAGCTTACGTCATCTTAGTAATAAATTCATTCGGAAAAACCACACATCCTATGGTACCTATTTATTCCTCATCTAAAGATGCTCTACCAGATCATAGCACAATAGTATAAAACCTTCATAATATCCTTGTGAATCTCCACAATACAGTATTGTAATGCGGGTTGATTCCGAGTGGGTCGCACATTACACAAGTTGAATGATCCACGGCAGGCGCAGAGACCGCAACATCGTCTCCTTATCATACAAATAATACTACGCCGGTGAACAATGGTACACAAATCAAACTGCGCGCAGATGTCTCACTCTGTCCCTTGCCGAAGTTTCAGAATATACACAAAAATAAATTTAAGAAAAAAAATAAGATTTTTTTGTGACATGTTTGATGTTTACTTACTACTCGGAGCAGCTCTTGATTATGGTTGAAATTAAATGTTATGAAAAGTCAGCTTTAATACATAAAATTAGAAATTTTAATTCAATTTAGGAGTTCTTCTCTTATTCCTGAAATAAAAGAGCGATAAAAGATACGGGATGAATCTTATATACGTATGCCCGGTATACTTTTCAATTTTATTAATTTTATTATTACTTAAGCTACTGCAAAGCCTTGCAGTGATTAATATTTGTGAAAGTCAACAAAAAATAAACTTAGTTTAGACGAAGACATTTGGAATTACTAAAATGATTGATTGCTACACACATAGTGAAAGAAGCGTGCTCAATTAATACATTACCGATTTTCTCTTATTAAGCTGTCAAGAGAAATCTCTCAAGCTAATAGCGATAGTACTTTTTATATTTTGCAATGAACAAATACAAATATCAGGGCATTCTTATGCGGAACTATTGTGTAGATTAATTACATTATAAACAAAATAATGCAATTTGAAGTTTTTTTTCCCTGGAATTGAATCATTTCTTAATTAAAGGTGCAATGATTTTTAACTTACATAGTTGCTTTTACTGATGAAGTTTAAATATATTTCACTTATCGCTATTGAAGATATATTTTTGGGAAGACAAGACATTTATAAGTGAGTGTTCTGTAGACGGCGTGGTTTGTGTCGGGACTTATGCATAATTCAAACAAACACAATCGATGGCCGGTTTAATTAAACACCGTGAAAGCGCTGTGAGATACCTTTTTGTTTTGTTTCGACTTAGGCACACTTTAAGTGCACTATTGTGCTTTGTGCTAACAGTTTATTATGGAATTTTGAAAACGTAAAGTATTCATTCGATAGTTGTCGTTTTGGCTACCAATATTTACAAAGACGTGGGGAATCTGTGACGCAATTTAGGATAAAAATACTAATTTATAGTTGAGGAAATAATAATAATTCTGAATATAGCAGGTACGAAAAAAAACATTTTGTGCCGCTCGGGCATCGAACCCGTTACTTTTACGTTAACCGACACACACTGTATAGCAAAGAAGCAGTCAAATGATTTGTCTACCAAACCTGATTGGTTGCGAATAATATTTTTTGCTTTTTTAAGGATACTTTACATAAAGAATGCGAAATTAATAACAACCGTCTAACTAATATACTATCTCCCATTGTTATACTGCTCAAGCGCTGTACTATCGCCAACCTTTAAGCTAACTCGCGAATACACAACCAAAACAAACTCACTACAATGTTTACACGAGGACGTGATGGAAGCATCCACAAGTCGAAATATTCGCCTCGCTACAGTTATTAAGGCAAAAACACGAGGTAGTTAAAATGGTACGTGCGCGAGTACGGCGCGGGGAACCAGCTCATGGGCCCGCGGGGGAGGGGTGAGGGGGTTCAACACGGGGGGGGGGGTGCCCAGCTTGCACAAACCCACTCCACAATGACCGGTTAGGGCCTGAGAGCGTAATTTAGCGAACAAGCGCCCAAGTTCGACTGCCGACGAGCCAAGGGTAAATATGTCTTCGCTTCTTACTGCGCTTGCACAATGTTGGTACGCGTGCCGAGCGGAATGGCCAACATGATGTTCTTAAATGTGTGTGTTTGTGTAAGAAAGACAACAGGGAAAAAGAGACGCAAGGTAATTTTTTTTATTTAACGCACATCCTCCTAGAATTACACGTACTTATACTACTTAAAATTGTTTGCACACTAGTATCTTTTTTTCTGGTTATTTCCGGCTGATAGCTCATATACATTTATCATTCAAGCTAAGCTAGACTACGGCATCAAGGGCTTTATTTTTCATATTCCTTTCGTAGAGAAACATCAAAAAGCTCTCACTATAATTCTGATACCTTAAACTTCCTAATTAATTTCAAAATATACTAGTGTTTCTTTTTGACAGACAGTTAATCAGTTGATAAGTCCGTGTGTATCGCGAGTACAGAGTAGTGGCGAAGTCTTGTGGTACATTTACTGTGGCCGGTGCGACCGCGGGCGGCGGCACTCGAGCCGACACTCGCGCGCTCTCGCCGCTCTCTCAGCCAGCCCTCAGCACTCGCTAGACCACGACGCTTTTGTCGCCCACACTAACCGACGAAACTATTTCTTGAGGATTGAAGGATAAAAAATATAAAAAAATATTTATGACTGAGTTTCTTGGTGCTTCTTTTCAGACCAATGGGGATTGTAAAATACCGCGAGTGACTCATAAATTTTTCGACATTTGTCAACAGCCTATGCAATCCTAAATACAAAAAGTAATAAGAAAAATTTATGAAAACAAAGTTATACGCACTTTTCCAGAAGTTGTGCTAGCAAATTTTGTCCTTTCAATGACACGACAATCTTATCTATATGTGTAATTTCTCTATTATTTTTTGTTAATTGTAGATCATATAACACGTTCCCATATCTGCCCATTTGGAAATATCACTGACTGGACAATTTCAAAAGTGAAAATACAAATTAATTTTTTTAAGGTTGCATTGTAGTTATAAAGTAAAAAATTCACTTAAGTTCCAATGATTGTTTTTCAATGAAGAATCTGATTCGCGTTAAGATACCTATAACAAATACGACTATCAATATTCTGTATACTGTCAAAGACTGAATCCAACAATTCAATGTAAGTGCAAGTCCTAGTATTTGTATCCGTGCGCGCGGTGTCTCGGTGGCAGCGCGTTGTTAGCTGGTCGTTACGGTGGACCCTCACCGCAGCAGGCGCACTCATCGCACTACACCACGACGAGCACTCCGACACCTTCCTTAATTGGACTCAGTTTTAGAACACACAAAATGTCCTTTAAACGAATTTCCGGGATGTTTTGGAAAATATTTTTTTTGTATACCAATTCCATGATCTACACCTTATTTATAAGAACAATGAAAGTATTATTATGATAATTGCCTTATCATAACATACAGAGACATTAATAGCCCGTATCGATAATAATATTTCTATGTAAGTATGTGGATAATGAACAAAATAATATACTTCACTTTCAACGATACACGCCAATTTATGCCACAAACCTAATAGAAACAGGGCCAATAATAATGCACCTATTCTAATCTTATAGACTTACGATCGTATAGACTTACGATGCCTAATGATCGCAATAAGGTTTGGTAAACTTTAAATACCCACCATAATCCTGAACTATTGCGATATGCAGTGCCAGACTTTACCGATGTGCAGTGGAGGGACAAAAGCGTGAAGCACTAACGCAAACATAATGTTCCGATTGTCGCGACCCGTCAACTCGCCGCTGACGTTGCAATTTGTGTTGGTCTAAGTCGCTTTTGTAGCTGTTATCAAGTCAGAACTGCGACATTTTTCAATTTGTTTCTATCTGTAGCAACTGTATAAATAGCTTCTAAATTCTAGCCATTTAAAGCTAGTCTATGTAACATAGGATCTAGAGTCGTTTGAAATCTAGTCAATTAAAGGCAAACGATTATGCCTTTATATTATTATCAGCTGACAAAATTTTTCTCCTATAATACTTTTCGTTACTTTTTTCACTTAAACATTTAAGTAGATGTCATTCGTAATCAACTTCAAAGTCTCGTAATAATTGCTAATTGTCAGATTTCGTATAAACCTATTCTACTGATCGGTTGCCATAAAACAAATGATCCACGAGTAAAAACACTATCGCGATTATTTGAATATCGAAAAAGCATTAAAATCCGAGGCGGCGATGATCCGCAGTGAAAACATTTGGAGGGATGGCTCGGTGTCGGATACCCTTTGGGTCATTCGGCGCGGCCCTGCGAAGCCTTATCGCGCCACTCTTCAGATATACTACCCCACCCATTGCCCAACGCACTCCTCGCTTTCAATATGAAATATTTTCTTTCAATCTGATAAAGCAAAACTATTGGGATCTGGGAAAATGTCGGGTGAATGAGCAGATTTGATAACTCATCTAATGTTTGCTTGGTTGATAAGCTAATCTGATTATGATTAAGTTTAAACAACTGCCTGGCGCAGGTTTATTATACAATTGAGATGGTTCCTCAGTCAACATTACTCAAGTACGGGTGATCATTTTCTTGTCTGTCTGTACAATGAAACATATGCGCAAACAATATCTATTAAAGTTAAACTCAAGGCTTAGGAATTGGGATTAAAATTTGCGACTGTCGAGATTGTGTTTCATGAAGCGGTGTTTGTGGTAAATGATCAAATAAATAATAATAACCAAACATAATAGTTAATAATATGTTCGCAGTGTCACTCTTCTTCAATGAATAAAGACGGAGAAGAGCTCAACCTGACTACAATGTTTTACTGTTTCCAATATCAAGCGACAAGCATTACCAACTTAGTTAGAATATTCTACTTTATGTGTTTACATATAAAATATGAATTGTATAACAATCTTAGTATGATGAAACTCAATTCACATATTACAAAGCAAATAGTCAAGGAAGAAACTCTAATTCCCCTGAATACCGAAGGAGATACGTAAATGAAAATATGCGCTACATAAATATTCCGATTAATAAATAATGAAGGATCTGTATCATAGAAAAAGTAATTCATTCACGAAAGGGCCGACTATTCGTATATTTCCGCGTCTAGAATCCACAGTGTGTTCACATTTAATTCTCTGAGCTCACAAATATTTTAAGAGTGGGTGCAAGTTCCATATTTCGAAAAAAGTGAGGTTTTTTTACGGGAAGACGCCATGATGAAATTTGCAGTGCACAAGTCGCTTCATGAAAATTAAGTCTGCGGATGTGAAGGCGGCGAGCGAGTTATTAACTTCTCCCAAGAAATATCGTGTTTATTATTCAGACGCTTAAAATTTTACTGACAGGAACTTCGTACCAACTGTTTTGACGGAGATAAATACTTTAAATATAATATGTTTGCATCGTTATTTTTTGCATTGATTTTCCCTGTAACAAACTCATTGACTTATAAAATATGACACATAATCTCACAAATAAACAGACATTTCTAAACCTAAGTTTTGCTTATTGTGTCGTAAATCTTTAAATTAATAGAAGACCCCTACTGCCAATTTACACATTTTTCTGGACACCGTACAACGATTATTTTGTAAAGGAAAAATCCAAAAACATCTCCTAACTCGAGTACCGAACCCGAGACAAAAAAATGCACGGCAGACGAAGTACCGCGAGACTGTCCGTGAATAAAAAACAATAAAACTTCTGCACTGTTAATTCATCAAAAAATATTTCTGCAAAAGTTTTAAAGTTCAGAATGAATATTGTATGCCATATATGCAGTCATGTCAGTACGACAGTGAACGCGAGCGCGACTAAACTGAACCCATAATGACATCTAAAAGCATATTAATTTTGTACGAGTCACTCGGAGCGTCTGAGTGTTGTTTATGAGAAAGTTGGGGAAATCTCTTAATGAGTGCGAGTTAATTACACGGAATGCAGCGCGGCGTCCACTTGCATCAGTGCCGCGGAACGTGACGTCACACCACACTCGTCGGAAGCCGCCGCTCGAGGAGTTCAAACTGTTTTAATCACTCCTCAAGTGCTGAGTCATTACTATACAGAATAGCGATTGATCACACGCGACACTCTGAGGGCACCGACGACACCCTACTTCAATTTAGTGGCAATTAATTGCACAATAACATATATAAAACATATTGAACACATCAGTCTGATAAGTAATGGACTGGCCAACGAGCTTTCCTTTGAGCATCTCTACGGAAAGAATTCTTAAAAGTTTCATATCAGAAAAATCCAAAAACCGGCATGATCGAAAACATTTAGTATCTATTGCAACTAATGTAAGACAAGTATGGTATAATATGACTAACTGCGACTTAAGTCCTTGAACCTCAGAAAAGACAGCACCTGGATACTGGATGCTGAAACAATGCTGCGCTCACATCACAATTTCGTATTAAAAATAGCAGCATTATTTAAAAATATTCTCAAGAAGCAGCGAACGTGTTTACTATGCGCTTCTTAGATAATATTTTAGTTGTAAGCGCTTAAGAAGTAAAATATAAAGGGGAGAGAGGGCCGCGGAGGAGGGAGGGCTACATCGCGTCTGGCGCACCAATCGAGCTGAAAGGGTTCCTGCAGACGAACTCCGCCAAATATTGAGATCTACAACTGTATCGTATATTTGTGTAAAAATGAACACAACCTCGATATATCATTACAGTCCATTTCTTCCATCCAGCTGTCGGTTCCCGCTAGCTAAGTTGATTAAGTGACTAAATGGACATACCGAAGATGTATTGTGAACGAAAATATATTACTAGAATCTTACGCTTTGGTTGGGTAATAAATGTAACAACACAAAATCCATCGAACTCGACGTCATTTGCCTAGTAATTGCATAGTACTTAATTGAGTTGCTAATCATGCAAACTGTCGGCGCAATTGTCAGTTTACGTACACTGCTCTAGTTTCTGTTACGCTCTATCACTAAGATGCAATTTGCGAAGTTCCAATGTCATTAGCTAACCAAAGAAATCGTTTCTTTAAAATCCTTTTTATACGTCAATTATATGGCCCATCTATCTCTGGACAAGCAGGGGAACTAAAAAACCCATTAGGATACCAAGCCCTTCGGCTAAATCACGAAAGTGCAATCATTCAAAGCAGTAAACTTAAGACTACTGGCCGTCGTTGCTCGCCACTGATTAGTCCAATTACCGACAGAGCTGTGTTTACTCCGCGCTCCTGAGTAAGTACCGCACGAAAAATTATGTTCCCTTGTACATGAAACTTTGATTAGGTTTTTACGAGCTCCCCCGCCCCGCGCGCACACCCCCCGCTCGCCTAGACTGACGCGCTCGCCAATTAATTGCACCGAAATGATGCTACATCACACTTGCTGATGTGACGTCGTAAAAGTTTACGATGTCAATACACATTACGGGATGTGCGAGCGAGGAAAGTCTTTGTACAGACATGGGAGATGATAATGCAACGATATTGGTAATATTATCAGCCCAATCAGAATATAGCACTTTAAACAGTAGCTAAATTGCAATTTTAAGTTTATTACCTTAGGGAATTCTATTTGCTAATAATGTATCTCTTATCCTGTTTTACCATAGACTATTTCAATTCCTGCACGCCAGGATCGACAGTGGCACGCACAGAATTAACATCGAGCATTCTATTTCAGCCAGTTTATGGGATCCTGGTTCATCTTTTCCCGGCACCTAAGTTAAATAAGAGTTGCTGTTTTTTCTGGTAATTAATATTAGTCCAAAATGCCAATACCTTACTACAGATATAAAAGTTATGGAGACATAGACCATGTATAACAACGTTCATCAGACTTTTATATTATACATAATTCTGTTGACGTCTGAAAGGTAGTCTCAGTATTTTTCGACAGTCGTGAATCCACGCTCTATTTGAACTGCACTACACTCACCATCAGGTATTGTTACGGTTACATTCGTGTGCAAGAATAACAAAAAAAAGCCGTGCATTGTATTTCACTGTTCGACGTCTGTAAGTAGTATCCAGATCTGCTTGGAAGTGGCTTCAAAAGAAAAAATGTTGCAAGAAGTCCTATTCAACATTGAAGTCTGGTTTACCAGCCTTTAATATTTTGGAGAAATAGCTAGGTACATCGGACAGGCTGGCTACATACAGAAATGGAAAGGCGAGATAAGGCGAGGTTCCGTCTGGCTCGGCCATATCAAGCGCCGATATCCCGCGCCCATTCATACCGTCACACACACACAAACACACACAGGCCCTCTGATTACTGCCACTGTGTTTGACAACGATTCATCTAATGAAAAGGCTGGTTCACATGGCTTGTTGTTTTGTCCGTGTTTGGGGTCTTTTATTGAGAGAATTGATTTGTTTTTACTGGTAATCAGAATATCCAGCAGCGTTTATCACCAAGTAAAAATCTTCTTTTCGTGAATTGATTTCGTTTCCAATACTTTGAAAATTTCTGGTCTACTTTTTGTAAGGTTTGATTTTTGTTACTTAAACTGTAGATTATAATTATAATTACTTATGTATGTCCATACAAAAAAGAAAACAACATAATGATGTAATAAATACTATTTTATACTATGCATAGTAAATGTAGTGTACCCAACGTCGGATAACATCCATCAGGGCATCTCAGTTAGATGTCTAATACCGAAACTGAAACAAAATATGTACGATTGCCCTTTAGAAATATTTATGTGGAATAGATCTCGAACGTTGCGATAGTTTAATGTTAAACGTGTCGGGAATGGCGGATGGGCTTCGGACTGGTTCGCACCACAACATACATTACATCTTATAAATTCGTTCCCGAACGTGAGTGATAAACTTTAATGCAATACAATATTTATTTCTTTGAAACATCCTGCATCTAATTTGGTTATGAATGAGATTCTCCTAAATATAACCACATTCGAAGATAAAATTGCATGCAAAAACTACTTGTTCACGCAGTTATTTGAATAACTAAACAACCTTCTTTAATTATTCTTAAATAAATGGTTATTTTTTAAACGACATCAATCTATACAAGAGTCAATATTTACTATTACAAAAATGACAATCATTTTCATAACATAAAACTTTACATTTGCCAATGACAAATAATTGACAGTTAACCAAAAACTTGCATCTTCAACTTGCAGAACTACATTACTTAGAGCCAAACCGGATGGAAGCGTTTGCAGACTAAATAATATGCACGACGCGAAGGGTAAGGTAACAGTACAAACGTCTAATAAGCGCTCACTCGCCGGGCGGACGACATTAAATCGAGGCGCAACGGGACACACACAGCAACCTCACAACACACACTACACACTACAGAACACCTAAACACTAATGATTAGATACTTTTATTACTGCAAGATAAAAACAAATAATGCTTAGTGAAAATCTGATTAGTTAGGTATAAGAAGTAACTGAAATTGGGACGTAAGTTATTAGGTAATGGAAAAATATTATCAATTTGTTACAGAACGGGAGAATTCAACTTGGGTACTAGGGGAAAATTCTTATTTTGTTTTTCTCTAAGTGCTGAAATGTTGAAGTTGAAACAGTAATAACTGTCTAATGATCTTATGTCATTAAAAATATGACATTCCAAATTAATTTATTATTAGTCAATTTCTGATTTCACAACCGAGTAAAGTAACTATTCGTGGAGAGGTAGGTTTCTAACCTTCTGTGCTGTAGTCGCTGTGTACAATCGTTAATGTTGTGACGAGCGATGTTCAAACATGATCAGCGACCGTCTGAACAGATCTGTACAATTTACTGCGCCAACACATCACGGTCGCAATAAAACGCCGCCCCACGTGTTTAAACACCGATGGACCAACGACATTTCACCAATAACGCATGTTACATTAAATGTTCACATACTGAAGTAATGGCTGTCATGTGGTGTCGCGACATGTGCACCTATTTTTAAGTTTTTTTGCATGAGGTGCTTAACGCTTTTAGTTTCAACCCCACATTCTTACAACTCTTAGGCCAAATAAACAAATATTTATGAATCACACAAATATTGATCTCTGTATGAGGGCTCGAACCCGCGGCCTTTTATGCGAAAGCTAGTAAACTGCGTCATGAAGATTGCACAAAATCTGATTATTGTCAACTACTTTTGATATTAACCCTTCTTCAATTATTAACATATTTCATTGATCTTTAGCCGAATGACATGCAAAATTCAGGTTTTTGGAATCCATTTACCTACTTGCAATTTTTGTCCTAAAATTTCCTTGACGCTACTATCCATTCGCGTCTATCACCACAAAGATGTCTGGACGAAATCATGAAACGAGGCCAGTGTAAAACTTTGAAAATCTCCAAGCATTTGAGATAAAACTACGGCTGTCCCCCGGCTCCGCGCGGCAATCTCACAGAGAACCTAGTTCGCTCGTCCCGCTCAGATGCCAAATTACTGTCACATTATACTTCTGCGTAATCATCGGAGTTTTATCTCGCACGAGTGCTGGCTGTAAATTCTGCCGCGACACGACCATCACTTTTATTGCCCAATGTACTGATAAGCTTCGTATCGACGTCTCTAGTATATTTCATACAGCCCAACATTTTGAACTTCTTTAAAGTTCCCGATGTAATTTGAGAAAAATATTTAACTTCACATTGTAATGTGTTATGTATAAACATGTCTATACGTCCCATACAAAAGTAATCCTAATTTAAGAAATGCTTGCTAAGAGCAAAAAATTATACATTTTCGTCTTACAAACTCCGTAGCTCCGTAGCCTCTAAGTTGGACTCTAATCAATTGCTTAGTAAATATTGTATTTTGCGTTTTTCATTCAGAGATTCTCAGTATTTTTGTTGTTTTAAATAAAATGTGTTACCCGACAACAATTATTTTTATTTACATCAACAAATCCTAGAATTAATTGAAACAAAACCTATTTTAAGGGCAGAAGTAATCACTTAACAATTAAGCTTTAGCTTTAGGCAACAGAAACCCATCCTGAGATACAAACAATGAAATTAAAACAGAAATAATACGAAACTAAATCCTGAAAGGAAACGACCTGATGTATTCAAATGAGGGTAAGTTAGAAGCGGCTGTGTCTTTAAAATTTGTCTAAGTGTAGGGAGGGAGTTTAATCAGTATTTGTATATTTAAAGTGTATTTCAGGAGGCAATCGGCGGGAGGGCCGGAGGGAATCGCGCGATTTAGTTGACCGTGAAACAGCATTTGCGTTGCGCAACAGACGCTCGCAACTTACAAGCTTGTTCCCTTTTCAATACAATAAGGGATTCTAAGAATGAAACAAGGAAAAGATTGGATCCTTATATTCCTAGTATAGTCGAAAGCTACTGATGGAAGCAAACTTGAAGTAATAGTTTAGTAGTTTAATAATCTATGTGGTTCAAAATTAAATGTTTGAATAGTGAAACTCGAAAACTAAATGAGAGTTAGTTCGGAATTTGAACTAGCAACGGCCGAAATTTTGTCAGAACGCGCTCTTAAACTCCTAAGTCACTATGCATCGCGCACATTTTGTATGTAAATGATTATTCGCGAGATTTTTCATGTGAAATAAAGATGTTATTATATTTTATTATTATTTTACGCATATTGTTAACCATCTTGTC
This sequence comes from Cephonodes hylas, assembly GCA_030295005.1. Taxonomy (NCBI): domain Eukaryota; kingdom Metazoa; phylum Arthropoda; class Insecta; order Lepidoptera; family Sphingidae; genus Cephonodes; species Cephonodes hylas. Next base: position 13,501,240 of record AP025367.1, on the reverse strand, counting down.
GCGCTTTGAACAAATTATTAAAATTCTATGTGCTCAATACAAAGATTTCCATAGTTTATAATAATTATCTACCTAAACTTAAATTTAGACACCCAATAGTTTTCTAATCGATCTTCTACAAGTTTCGTATTACAAAGTAGGAAACGAAAAACTTCGACAAAGCTGATTTTTTGTGTAAAATAGTAAGTTCCAGTAGGGGTAATGTCGTCACGTACGTAACTTTCTGGGGACGATAGTTTGTAGTAAACTTTACAACACTCCATACGGAACTCCGACAGCTTGCCTCCAAACTGGGTGAGAAGGCAGATGAGAATGATGACCATGTTTTGACCCATAAATAAGTTGCTAGTTTCACAAAAAAATTCCGTAGATATTAAAAACAACGGCAAACATATCTTTGAAAAGCTTTGTTATCAATAATTGTCATATAGTGAAGTCTATGTAATTCAAACACAAAGACAAATAATGAATACATGAAAAAATAACAAGTGGCTGTTTAGGTAAATGCTTTACTTATAAAACTGAAACGCAAAAAGTTAAATCAAGGCGTTTAAAAAATTACCAAAGAAAATTTCTTAACTTCTAAACTCAGCCTACAAAAATATGAAAAATGTTGCAGAAAACCGTTGCTAAATTATGATCCTCCCGCCCGGAGCGTAAGAACAGCTCAGTAATAAGACACTGGAATTAGTCATTAGAAATACTTTGAGAGTATATTTGAAGCATTGTAGATAGGGCGGCGGAACTTTGCAGCTGCGTTACGTAAGGCGCCCTCGGGGGCCGATCGCCTAGATTGGATCGCAGGCCGGCGTCGCGAACCCCGCTTATTGCTGATCTAGATTACAAATTTTTGGCGAGTCGGTAAACGAGCCCATTTCGTACATCGACGTTCGGAACCGAGTGGGCGGCCGGAGTCTGTTGTGTGTGGTAGATTGAAAGTGAGCGTAAATGTTTATGCCTGCGGGTAACAAAAGAAAGGGTAAACCTATTTGAAGCGATGGAGCGAACTACTGTAGGTAACTCTGTGAGCTGTGAGAGCGAAGCACGGTGTTGTGTAATTTGTTCTATGGTGCTCGTAAATCGCGAGTGTACTTACTAATTGGAGTTTAAATTGCGAGAAAATCTTAATGTTTTAATGCTGAAGAAAGTGCGTTGTGACTACTCATAATTTTCTTGTTACACGTTCATAATGATTAATTATTACTTAAAGCATGTAATTTACTTTAAATTATATCTGGATCCTGTAGTTGGTATGAAATTGGTAATAATTACATTACAATATTATTATCTAATTAAGGGTTCATCCATCCATCCATCAGCTGAACATAGGGCTCTCCCAATGACCTCCACCGAGATCTAATTAAGAGTTGCATGAGTCAAATTTGAATCTTATGTTAAAAAAATCCAATTTGACATTAGTGTCCTGCAGCTTTATGACTACGGGGTGCCTTACAGGAAACCTCCACGTGGTGCACCCTGGGCAACGACGACCAGCGTAATTTGTCGCAGTCAACGACTAGTTACGCTGGTCGGCGGCCAATTCCTGTCGGTGGGGATCGGCGATTCTCGCCTTTTTGTATGGATATTCCTCACCGCTGCTGGGGCCTCTTCTAGGCCATCCTGGTTATATCCCGGGCCGTCGGCGGGCTCGGACAGCAATCACTTGCTTCCGAGCAGGAAATGGGCGAAACCCATTTCCACCGTCGCACTCGTAATCCGGTCGAAGCTGTGGTCATGTCTCGCAGTTCGGCCGGCGCGAGGGTCTTGGCTTAACCGCCCGGGCCGCGAGGGAGAAAACCTCTATAAAAAGTTACCCCGAATCCCAAACGGCGGCGCACCGTGAGGGGATGCATGGCTGATGGGAGGTTCAGTCTCTAGTGCGACCCCCGCCAGAGTACCGGCCGACCCTCTTGGCGGGTTACGCTAGGCTTACCCAGGTACAGGGGGCTCTGCCTGGGTGGACTTTCCTTTCCCCCATACTCGTGGCAGTGACTCAGGTCAGGGATGCTCCTATCTAGTGGTCATGGTCTGCCCTAGAATAGGTGCTACGAGTACGCGACCTCGGCCCCCGAGCTGCTGCAGTCACTATCAACTTTCCCTTCCGTGACTGCAGTATCCACTCCTACAGACCATACTTTCCTCTCCCATAGCCTCCTCTCTCATTCACTATTCCCTTCACCCCGCTTGATGACGGGCAGCAGCGTCATCAATGCGCTTCCCCTACTGCGCTCGCCAACCCGCCTGCCAAGCGTGGCGAGAACTGGCAGTATCCCCTCCAATGGATGACACTAGGACCAGGCCCCCAGTCCCCGGCAGCCCCACTATTCCTGGCTACGGTAGCGGCCATGGTAACGGTGGGGCGGGGGGTGCTAAGAATCCCCGGGTTGGCCCCGGCTACCACCCCCGACGACGACTGGCCCTGGTAACACACAACATACGCACGTTGAGGACAGACGAGAAGATTGTCGAACTGGAAGAAGAATTGAGCGGGTTACACTGGGACATTCTGGGATTGTCGGAAGTCCGCAGGATTGGGGAGGACACGATAACCCTGAAGTCCGGTAACCTGCTCTTCTACCGGGGGGACGACCAACAGTCCAGAGGAGGTGTCGGATTTCTCGTCCACAGGTCTCTCATTAACAACATCGTATCCATCGAAAGTGTGTCGAGCAGGGTAGTGTACCTGATACTCAGAATATCCAAAAGATATTCGTTGAAGGTCATACAGGTATACGCGCCGACCTCGGCACACCCAGATGAAGAAGTAGAGGAGATGTATGAGGACATAAGTCGGGCCATACATACTTCCAAAACCTACTTCAATGTTGTTATGGGAGACTTTAACGCAAAGTTGGGCATGAGGAGCGATGCGGAGTTGAAAGTGGGGCAATTTGGACATGGGCAACGGAACCCCAGGGGTCAGAGGCTGGCCGACTTTCTGGAGAAAAAGGGACTCTTTGCGATGAACTCTTTCTTCCAGAAGCCGCCTCACAGGAAATGGACCTGGCTGAGCCCTGATGGTTCCACGAGAAATGAGATAGATTTCATCTTGACGACGAAACGACGGATATTCAGTGATGTCTCTGTGATCAACAGGGTGAAAACCGGTAGCGATCACCGAATGGTTAGAGGCTCATTGAATATCAACGTCCAATTAGAAAGGCGTCGCTTGATGAAGTCTACGCTCCGACCTACTCGCGCTCATATCCAAAACCCCGAAAGCTTTCAACTCGAGCTGAAAAATCGCTTCGAGTGCCTGGAAGAAAACCTTGCCGTGGACGAGTTAAACAGCGGTTTGGTAGAAGCTGTCCATGCGGTGGGATCTAAGCATTTTAGACCTCGCCGCAGAGATAGATCTCAAAAACTCTCGGTCCACACTCTTGACCTCATGGCCGAACGTCGATCTATGGCGCTGCAGTCTTCCGAGGACGCCGAAGCATATCGTCAGCTCAATAGACGGATCTGGAAGTCCTTGCGACACGATGTCCGTGCTCACAACACTGTGAGCATTAAAGAGACAATAGAGCGGAACGGAGGCTCCAAAGTGTTTGCAAGAGACTTGTCTATTGGGCAAAGACAGTTGTCTAGGCTGAAGACGGAGGGCGGCCGCGTAGTGTCGACGAGGGCAGAGGTTTTAAGGGAGATCGAGAGGTTCTACGGACAGCTTTACACCTTGGTTGCCAAGCCCGCTGTTCGCTCGGCCGAAGACCCGAGAGCCGAGTTGATCCGCCACTTCAGTGATGATATCCCGGACATCAGCCTGTGTGAGATTGAGATGGCCCTGAAGCAACTTAAGAACAACAAGGCGCCGGGTGAGGACGGAATCACTTCAGAGCTTCTGAAAGCGGGCGGAACGCCGGTACTTAAAGTCCTTCAGAGGCTCTTCAATTCCGTTCTCCTCGAGGGCTCAACGCCAGAGGCATGGAGCAGGAGCGTGGTGGTACTGTTCTTCAAAAAAGGTGACAACACCTTGCTGAAGAATTACAGGCCCATCTCGCTCCTGAGCCATGTCTATAAGTTGTTTTCGAGGGTCATCACAAATCGTCTCGAACGCAGGTTTGATGACTTCCAGCCGCCCGAACAAGCTGGTTTCCGAAAAGGCTTTAGTACCATAGACCACATCCATACGCTTCGGCAAGTTATCCAGAAAACCGAGGAATACAACTTGCCGCTTTGTTTAGCGTTTGTGGACTATGAGAAAGCCTTTGATTCGATCGAGACGTGGGCGGTGCTAGAGTCTCTCCAGCGGTGCCACATTGACTGTCGGTACATCGAGGTGTTGAAAAGTATATACAGCAACGCCACCATGTCGGTCCGAGTACAAGATCAGAGCACGAAGGCTATTCCACTACAGAGAGGCGTGAGACAGGGAGATGTTATATCTCCGAAACTGTTCACTGCCGCGCTGGAAAACGCCTTCAAGCTCTTGGAGTGGAAAGGATTCGGCATCAACATCAACGGCGAGTATATCACACACCTTCGGTTTGCCGACGATATTGTAGTCATGGCAGAATCGCTGGAGGACCTTAGCACTATGCTCGAAGACCTCAATCGAGTCTCCCAACAGGTGGGTCTTAAAATGAACATGGACAAGACGAAAATCATGTCGAATGTCCATGTTGTGCCCACCCCAATCGCAGTTGGGGGCTCGACTCTCGAAGTTGTAGACGAATATGTCTATTTGGGACAAGTGGTCCGGTTAGGCAGGTCCAACTTCGAGAGAGAGGTCAATCGTCGAATCCAACTCGGTTGGGCAGCGTTCGGAAAGTTAGGAGACGTCTTCTCGTCCAAAATACCTCAGTGCCTGAAGACAAAAGTCTTCAATAGTTGTGTGTTACCAGTGATGACTTACGGCACTGAGACGTGGCCTCTCACTAAAGGCGTCATGGGACGGCTCAGGGTCACTCAACGAGCTATGGAGAGGGCTATGCTCGGGGTTTCCCTACGTGATCGAATCAGAAATGAGGAGATCCGTAGGAGAACTAAAGTAACCGACATAGCCCAACAGATTAGCTCGTTGAAGTGGCAATGGGCCGGCCACATGGCGCGGAGAACTGATGGCCGATGGGGCCAGAAAGTTCTCCAGTGGAGGCCACGTACTGGCAAGCGCAGCGTGGGACGTCCCCCGACAAGGTGGTCCGACGACCTTGTCAAGGTCGCGGGACGTCGCTGGCTGCAGGCGGCTTCCGACCGTTCCCGGTGGAAGTCATTGGGGGAGGCCTATGTCCAGCAGTGGACCAACACAGGGCTGACATGATGATAATGATGATGATACTCGTGGGAATCAAATGAATAATTCCGATAAAACTAAATCATTGACGACGTTGCCTGCGTTGCAGGCGGAGAAATCAGGTTCGGGTGAAATGCCCGCACCAGATGTGGAGGTAGAGAGGCCTGTTTCTGCTCAATCAGGGCGGAGACGGGCGTCCTCTAGAATCAGATCTCGCTTGTGGGCGAGGTCAGCGGATCCTTCGGATCGGTCGCGGTCGCGCTCGCACTCCAGAGCATCGCTGTCAAGCGATGACGACGAGGAGCCAGCGCCAAAAATTCAAGCGGTGGACCCTCAATGCCTTGCGAAGCAAGCATCAGAGAAGGAAGTCGAGTCAGAGCTACTGGGAAGCAGGGAAGAAGTGCAACCTGCAGTTCTCCGACAGCAGGAACTGCATAAGATCGCCGCTACGGTCAGGTCAGCAGCCGGCAAGGCGGGCTACATTAAGAGCACGACTGTCCGCGCCCTGCAGGAAGCTAGCAACATGCTAGAAGACCTGGCAAATTTATCCGAATCATCCCATACAACAACAATAGGACAACGCCCGGCTAAAGACGGAGAATGAACGTCTTCAGGAGCGAATCTCCTTGCTGGAGGCTGCGGTTGCCCAAATGGAGACGCGGCTAATCAACATGTTTACGGCACGGCAAGAGGCAATGGAAAGTCGTCTGCTTCCAGAGACGCCTCTTCGTCCTCCACTTGCTGCTGACCGTGTCAAGGAGGGGCCGTTGGGGTTGGCTAACACAAGTGCTGCCCCTAAGAAGAATACGAAGCAGAAAGGAAAAACGGCAGGCGCAGGAAATGTGGAACACTTTCCACCCTTACCCGAAAAGACTGCACTTATGATGCCCATGAACCGTTCAGTGCGTCCGGCTGTACGCGAGGTAAAGGCAACACAATCGGGAGCCTCCGCGACTTCTGCTCCGTCTCGGTCGTTGCGTCGCCAAAGAAAGGAGAGACAGGCCGCTTTCCCAAAAACGACTCCTTCCGAACCTCGGCCTCTACCACCAGCGCCTTCATCCATGGAGCTGCCATGGTCAACGGTGGCACGGAGAGGCAAGAAAGGAAGGAAGCCTATGGAAGTGCGGCCACAACAAACGACAAAGAAACCGGTGCCGCGAATCCGACCGCCTCGGTCCGCCGCGGTCACTATCACACTGGCAAGTGGGGCGCAGGATAAGGGCATTTCATACGCCCGTGTCGTTGCCGAAGCCCAAAATCAGATACAACTGAAGGACCTCGGCATCACTGATATAAAGTGGCGTAAGGCTGTCACGGGTGCCACCATCATAGAGGTACCAGGGCCGGAAAACCAAGCGAAGGCTGACTCCCTCGCGACAAAATTAAGGGAGGTGTTCCGTGGATCAGAGGACATTCGTGTCACTCGTCCGATCAAAACCGCGGAACTGCGACTCTCGGGGCTGGACGAATCAGTCACCTCCGAGAAAGTCGCACAGGCCTTCGCTGCGGCATCTCAGTGTCCAGTGGAGGCAGTGAAAGTTGGCGTAGTTAGACCAGACCGATCGGGTTTAGGCGTGGTCTGGCTTAGAGCGCCGGCTCAAGCGGCGGAAAGAGTGGCCAAAACTGGTCGGGTATTGGTTGGCTGGTCTGCTGCACGAGTTAGTGTACTCGAAACGAGACCGCTGCGGTGCTACCGATGTTTTGAGTTGGGGCATGCTCGAGTGCGCTGCACCGCCGAGACTGACCGAAGTGACTTATGATACCGCTGCGGTCAGCCAGGTCACAAGGGACAAGGTTGCTCCGCAGGACCGCACTGTCCTCTTTGCGCTGCAGCTAGTAAACCAGCGGGACATTCTGTTGGCACCAAGGCTTGCACGGTCAATTCGGGCCGTAAAGCAAAGAGCCGTAAACGGACTGCTGTTGAGGCTACGGCCCAGCCGCAGCTCGTGCGCCCATTGCAGGCCGAGATTGAACTAATGGAGGTCGCCCAATAATGGATTTCAAGATCCTCCAGGCGAACATCAACCACTGCGCCGGAGCGCAAGATCTGCTCCTGCAGTCCATGGCGCAGTGGTTGGTGAACGTGGCTGTGGTCGCCGAGCCGTATTTCGTCCCTCCTCGTGACAATTGGGCAGGGGACCTTGACGGTTTGGTGGCCGTGATAACCCAGGGCGCTGCAGGCTCCCCACCCTTCGAAAAAGTTGCGAAGGACCGGGAATGCGTAGCAGCTCTGTTGGGAGGTGTTTGGATTGTCGGAGTTTATTTTTCTCCCAACAGACCCTTAGCCGAGTTTGAGGCCTTTCTTACTCGGCTGGGGGCCCTGTTATCGCAATGCCAACCCTGCCCGGTAGTCGTGGCCGGCGACTTCAACGCCAAGTCTCGAGCTTGGGGATCGTCGGTTACCGACGCTCGTGGCAGGGTCCTGGAGGAGTGGGCGATCTCCCTCGGCCTGGCCGTCCTTAATCGGGGGTCGGTGGACACGTGCGTGAGGCACAACGGCGGTTCGGTGGTGGATATCTCTTTAGCCACCGGTACCGTCGCACGCCGTGTCCGAGGCTGGAGAGTCCTCGTGGGCGTGGAGACATTATCGGACCACCGATACATACGGTTCGATGTCTCCGCGCCCGCCGCCAATCAGCCCGGCGGCAGACCGAACGCCCCGATTGGGGGCGGCCCGCGATGGGCACAAAAACGCCTCAATAAAGAGGACTTGGAGCTTGCCGCTCTGGTCCAAGCCTGGCTCCCCGCACCAGAGTCTTCGGTGCGGGTTGAGGAGGAGGCCGAATGGTTCGGGGTAGCCCTAACCAGCATCTGCGACGCAGCGATGCCCCGAGTCCAGCGCCTCCCTCCGCGGCGCCAAGTTTACTGGTGGTCGGCTGAGCTCGCGCAGTTAAAGTACGATTGTGAGGTGGCGCGCCGCCGACTCGGCAGACTTAGGCGCCGGCGGATACGCCAGGCTGACTATTTGGACCAGGAGCGGCAGCTTCGCGGCCTTTATAAAGAGGCTAGGAGAGCGCTGCGGGTGGCCATCAAAGAGGCGAAGGCTGCGGCCAGGAAGGAGTTCCTAGGGACTCTGGACCGCGATCCGTGGGGGCGTCCGTACCGGTTGGCGCTAAATAAGTTGCGCCCGCTGGCGCCCCCCCTCACCCAGAGTCTCCGAACGGAGCTCCTGGGGGACGTGGTTGACGCCCTCTTCCCGGCCACCGATGTCGTCGTTGTTCCTCCACCGATGCCGCTGAGATCTTGGTCGTTGACGACCGGAACATATCCGGCGGCATCGTCGTCGTCGTTCGTTTCGGCAAGGGAGACCCCGGAGGGTCCTCCCCCGGGCGTGTCGCCTGGGGAGTTAGAGGCAGCAGTGCTACGGCTGCGGAGCAAGAACTCCGCTCCGGGTCTCGATGGCATCCCAGGTCGTGTTTGGGTGCTTGTAATCGAGTTCCTGGGGGCGAGGCTCCGCGGCCTGTTCTCCGCGTGCCTAGAGCAGGGCCAGTTTCCATCGAGGTGGAAAACAGGGAAGTTGGTCCTGCTCAGGAAAGAAGGTCGACCCGCTGAGTCGCCGTCGGCCTACCGGCCCATCGTATTGCTCGACGAGGTTGCCAAACTTTTTGAGCGCATCGTTCATGAGCGCCTCGTCGAGCATCTTGAGGGAATCGGTCCAGACCTGGCTGATTGCCAGTTCGGGTTCCGGCGCGGCCGATCGACCATCTCGGCGATTCTGCGGGTTAAGGCACAAGCGGAGGAAGCAATAGCCCGGGGCAAATGCGTCGTGGCGGTATCCCTAGATATCGCCAACGCTTTTAACACCTTGCCCTGGGCTTGTATTGAGGAAGCACTGCGGTACCACGTGGTGCCACCCTATCTCAGGCGCCTGGTGCACTCGTACCTCTCTAACAGGGACGTGGTGTATCCGGGCGCCGACGGGTGGCACCGAAGAGCAATCTCGTGCGGTGTTCCACAGGGGTCGGTTCTTGGGCCCCTTCTGTGGAACATTGGCTACGACTGGGTGCTCCTCGGTGCCAACCCCCGGGGCGTCGGCGTATTCTGTTACGCTGACGACACGCTCGTCACAGCGACGGGCGGGACTTTCCAGGAGGCCGCCGACCTCGCCGCGGTTGGTACTGGCAACGTGGCGAGGAGAATTCGGCGGCTGGGCCTCACGGTGGCCCTTCACAAGTCCGAGGCCATTTGCTTTCACCGGCCTCGGATGGGACCACCTGCTGGGGCCCACATCGAGGTTCAGGGCGTGCGAATTCCCATCGGCAAGCAGCTCAAATACTTAGGGCTGCTGCTTGACAGTCGTTGGGATTTCCGCGCCCATTTTGAGATGCTGCAGCCGAAGTTGCTGCGGGTGGCAGGCGCTCTTTCTGGCCTGCTGCCCAACCTGGAAGGTCCGGGCATCCCTTGCCGAAGGATGTATATGGGAGTCGTGCGGTCTATGGCGTTGTACGGGAGCCCAATTTGGGCCGAGTCCCTGAACAAGCGCTGCGTCGCTCTTCTGCGCAAGCCTCAGCGTGCGCTGGCGCAGCGACTGATCAGGGGCTACCGCACGATCTCCTACGAGGCGGCGTGCGTTCTGGCCGGGTCCCTACCGTGGGACCTTGACGCCAAATTCCTCTCGCGTTTATTCCATCAGCGGGAGGAGGCGCCAAGTTGCGGGGACAGACTGGCCCCGAGAGAGGTTGAGGCACTGAAAGCCTCCCTCCGTACGGCCGCCGTGGAGGAATGGCGAACCAGGCTGGAGAATCCCAGTGCTGGTGCCAGGACCGTCGAGGCAGTGCGTCCTGTCTTCGACCAGTGGGTAGACAGGCGCCACGGTGCGGCAACGTTCCGCCTGACGCAGGTGTTGTCGGGGCATGGGTGCTTCGGCCATTTCCTGTGTCGGGTGGCACAGAAGGAGGAGTCAACCGTGTGTCACCACTGTGACAACTGTCTGGACGACACAGCCCAGCACACACTAGAAGAGTGTCCAGCCTGGGAAGTGCAGCGCAGCGCTCTCCGCACTATTATCGGTGGAGACCTTTCGCTCCCGGCCGTCGTCTCTTCGATGGTCGGGAGTCCGAGGTCGTGGCGTGCTATGCTCTCCTTCTGCGAGTACGTCATGTCGCAGAAGGAGAGCGCGGATCGGGATCGCGAGAGAAGCGATCCCGCCCGTCAAAGACGTCAAAGAAGAAGGCGCCGGGTCAACAGAGACAATTAGACCCGGCGCCCTGCCCTGTGGCAAGGGGGCGTTAGAATCTCACCACGGTATCCCCTGCCTGTCGTAAAAGGCGACTCAAAGGGGCCCTTGGGGTTGCTGGGCGCGCTGCGGGGGCGGCGCGTCCTCACTGAAAGTGACCCCGAGCGGGGCGGCGGCACTGTGGCCCGTGCACGTCGCGGGCGCCCACTCGCAACCAGGGCGTCCAAATCAAGATAGTGGGGGTGCAACTGCGCCCCCGTCAAATTCGTGAAGGCCGGGACGTTAACGTCCCGGAGGCGCACCAGGCGGCTGCGGTTGACGGTGGGCGCTTCTCGCCCACGTACCGTGGTCGCCCCACTCGGCGCGGTGATGGCCACCGGGGGGTTTTGGTCGGTATGCCGGTTTAGGGATTTTTTGTTTTGTTAGGGACCCAGCCCGGCACTAACACCTGCGCGAACCTGACGTCGCCGCGCGCCGGGCTGGAAGACCGGTGACCCCGACATACGCTTCCCGCCCCCCACCGCCCCCGGGCTGGCGGGAAGTAGAGCCATAATCAGCTTTCCCCTCGATAACAAAAAAAAAAAAAAAAAAAAGCTTTATGACTACAACATATTATAATTTTTTAAATTTAAACATACAATGTATTTTGAAAAATCAATAAATGGAAGTAAACTATCCCTGCATAAAATAAACATTCACCATCAGCCAATTAACAGATGTATCCCGGGCCCATACATTGTAACATCTGAGGGCGAGCACTGAACAAATGTGAAGCGGGCCTCCTCGGTAATTACCGCCCGAGGTGCCCTGGTACCCGATACTCGACGCTAATATCGCGCGGCCAGGATAGAGCGCCGACTATGACGGATCTTATAAAATGTGGTTGGGGAAAGATGACTAAAAAAACAAATGAATTATGATTGATAAGGTTTTTATTGCCCCTTAATGTATGGTTTGGGTGGAGTGTTGATGCGTAAGTGTGGTTATATAACCACACCATCTTTGTCATTTGACAAAGATACAATTTTATTAACCAATTTTTTTCACTATAGAATTTGAACACAAAATAGTTAAATTTATTTCATTTTTTTTATTCGATTTTTTTAAAATATCTTTATATTGAGTAGTTAAAATACTGGTTGGAATTATAGTTGAAAATTATTTTTTATAAAGAAATTAACCATGTTGATGTTGCTGAATGTTAAATACAAAAGGTAATATTCTAGGCTAGAATTTCTAGCCTTAGTTCGTTGTTTTGTGTAAGCAAATGTTTTAATACAAGGGCTACCTTCGTTTTGTCTCAAAGGTAGCTTAATTGCGTTAGGCAAGATTGCCCGAATTGAATTCTACTAGTTAGATTAGTATTGATTAGGACACCTTCCATCTTCATCATGAATTATTTCTAGTCTTATAATCTCTATACCTACCTACTGCTGACTTAATGACTTACTGAGATGGTAGGTTTAATCAAAATTTTTATTGTTTTCCTCCAAAAGCTTCCTTAGTTTCTCTTCTAACAAAAGAAGACAGTGACGTTAATAGCATAACACTCTCATGCTATCCAAGAATAGCCAGATATATAAATTCTACTATTAGAATGTCTATCTACAATCACACAGAGCCCATCAAGTACAATACAACAACAGATCACACACAAAACATCGTCCTCATAGATTCGTAGGCAAGTCTGGCATGTACAGTTTGTTTTCATTAGCCGAATGTGCGTAATGAAGCGGCACAAAGCCCGTCTCGAAACATGCACAACGAGCCGCACATTGTTGCAAAGCGAAGTCCCCCTGATTCGTCCGGTGTCGTTTTATTTTAATTCGTCCGTCTGTTTGTGCGAACAACGGGCCCTGGAATTAATCTCGATGTAGCCGCCAGGAGGCCCGCTCGCGTTCTCCCGCCGAGATTCGACCTCCGACAATTAATGCACAGATTATCGCTAGCCTTAGAAGTTGTTTATTACGCCTGATAAGTAAGACCTTAAAAAGAAATCGTTTAAGATAATGCTTTAAGTTTAAATGAATTGCGTTGATTGTTTAAGTGTCGGAGTGTTGTTTGTTAGTCTGTTTTGTTGACGTAGAGCCTGCCGGTAATCTGTGTAAATGTTATAGGTCTTTAGGTAACATTTTTTCATAAAATTAAAAAAATGATGTATGTTTGTTGTTGTGGAATTTTCTTAATGCCGCATAGGTATGCAAAAGTATCTATAAGATTTTTTTACATTCCAGCAAATATAAAAATATCATCAATAATTCCCGAAATATGACCCCACATGTTCTTCTTCTTCTTCTTCATCAACCCATATACGCCCACTGCTGAGCACGGGTCTCCTCTACCAATGAGAGAGTTTAGGCCATAGTCCACCACGCTGGCCTAGTGCGGGTTGGCGGACTACACACCTAAGAAATTCCTAAGAACTTTTAGGTGTGCAGGTTTTATCACGATGTTTTCCTTCACCGTTAAAGCAAGTGATAATTCAATTTGAATACACACATAACTTTCGAAAAGTCAGAGGTGTGTGCCTGGGGTTTGAACCCGCGACCGCCGAGATTCTCGACCGCGCGCCTAAACCTCGAGGCCATCACTGCTTTTTATGTTAGTATACGTTATTATTATCAATGGGGTTGAAACTACTCTAGTTGTCACGAGTGCGGCTGGAAGAAAGGGCAAACAACTGAGGGTCTAGGACAAATAAAAACGCTAGTATACATGTAATAGTGAAAGGGTTCAGTTGTGCACCACGCCGCCGCCTCGCCACCTTGGCCGAGGGGCTGGGGCCCTGGGTGGGGTGGGGGTACGACCCCCCATTCACTAGTTAATACCGGCCCATTGTCGCCGCACCATGAAATATTTTAATGAAAACTCTTCTCAAATCTACGACTAATGGAATTAAAATGTGTATTGTTTTGTAATAGTGGGGTTGGTGAAGAGCTCTGACTCACAAAAGGCTAATGTAGGGGAGAGAATAGTGCCACGTACGATGTTAAAAAATGTTTTAACAATTTTTATCGTCTTAGGTATTAAAGTTTAATGTGGTCGAAACTATACATAAATACAATACAATAGCTAATTAATTAAACGTGAATGCAGCATGCAATCTTTCTTTCGTCAAAACTTTTTTATAATCCCAACGAGGTATTCTCAGCAATAATAGCTTACTAAAAATCTTTATAAGATAAAACTTAATATTTCCTCACACCTTCCAAACAATAGTGTTTGGAACCTGCTACACATATAAGCGTAAATAAAAATTACCCAAAGATCACGAACACTACTCGACGCCCGCTATCACTACTCTGCGTTCCGAGTTATCGTCCCGTTCCCCCGGAGATATGAAAAGGCGCAGGTTTGAGCGGAGGGGCTCTTTGTCGCTTTGGTGCCATTTCACGCGTTTTCGACCTGTCTAGTGCTTTATTACTTTTATGTCAACGCACAAAGCGGAGGGCCCGCGCTTTGAGCACGATCTCTTGCTGTGCCCGCTCCACGTTTTATGTGCAGGGTTGATTAATGATTCTATGTGTGGTGGTTTAATTAGTAGCTGAGATGTTGTGATGCGGGTTCGAACCTCAGAAGAAACAGAAAGTAAAGAGGGTGACTTTTAACACTAGTAATATAGGGACAGCTTATTGCTACATTTTTTCCGTGATAGTCTAGGTACTAAAAAATTTTAATCGAAAACCCATAAACAGTTTGAGTTTCTTTGTGTACCTACGTATGTATGTAAATTATTCATCTATTCACAATATCAGAATAAAACCACCATTGAAACAACGGCACATCGAGTTTCCGAAGCACATTGTTCGCAATTTCTTCTCACCGCGTATTGTTAGTAAAATGAGGCGCGCTTGGAGACCCATTTGCGGCTTGGTTAGAACCTCATATTGCATCCGACTATTGCTTCCGCCGATTTAGCTAACCTGCACCGTGACCGAGGCGGGGAAGGACAGCGGGGGGAGAGGGAGGATATAGGAACGCGGGCGACACATGAGCCAATGAATAAATTTCCACGCTGCAATGTCGCGCGACAAAATCTGCATAAACTCGGAGAAAACATGTGACGGTCGCACACGACAAATGTTCCTCATAGACCGATTCAACCCCTCTTGTGAATTAATCTTTTGTTTCATGGCCCAAACATAGCTCTTATTAAAAGTGAAGAAAAGTATAAATCTACTTTACGTGTCTGTTTTAATGTATTTTTTACCGCCGTCCTCTGTGAATATATCTCGTAAAAGTGTTGTTAAACTTTAGATTAATTTTATAGTACATTCTTTAAGTTTACAGAGTGACCTAAAAATATTAATAGAATTTATTAAGTACAATTGGACAAACATATATGTACCTACTCTTCATTGAGAATTATCTTATATTCGAGATTACATGAAAGTTGAGTAATTTTCATTAATGTTTATCTTAGAAACCTTTGATCACAAATATAATATACTAGCTTTTGCCCGCGACTCCGTCCGCGTAGACTCTAGGGTTAAGTGCAAAGAGACTTTTGCATTTATAACATGTTTATCCCACGGGATTATATTTTCCAGGATAAAATTATCCCATGTTAATTCTGTGAACCCTACGTACCTCTATACCAAAAATCATTCAAATCGGTTTGGTAGATCCAGAAATACCCATTCCCACGGGAATACTACATTTTTCGGGATAAAAAGTATCCTATGTCCTTTCCTGATGTATCATCATCATCATCATCATCATCAGCCTTTAATCGTCCACTGTTGGACATAGGCCTCTCCTATGTATAAGCTATATTATTGCAAAGTTTCATTAAAATCCATTCGGTAGTTTTTACGTGAAAGCGTAACAGACAGACAGACAGACAGAGTTACTTTCGCATTTATAATATTAGTATGGATAAGGCTTTGGAAATTTACCCAATTGGTAAAAAGTAACAATAAAGAACGAATATTCGTGTTTGTTCGGCGTATCTTAGAATGTGTAGTAATATTCGTCGCATGTAAGAGTTACGAAACATCTTTGAACCTGTAGTAGATGGTCCGCCGGGAGCGCGCCGAAATCACGTAGCGCGGCCCGGACAGCACCGCCTATCTTATGTAAGTATATGTAGGGAAATACATTGTCATATGATAAAATGAAAACTCTATAAGTTTTATATCCTGAATTTCGTCACATATTATAAAAAGCCAAAGTTTAATGAAATCGGCGCGAAGTAGTTTTAATTATTAAGGTTATCCTTATCTGCCATAATGCCTATCTATCGTGTAGACATGTAATCGAATATTGTCTAAAAAACATTGTGTCGGTATTGCAAAAAGCGCAGTACTTTCTAATCCGGTTCATTTTATTTCTCACTTTTTAGTACTCGTAAAGGCTTAATGGTAAAGGTGAAATGTTTCCCCAAGTTCACGTCCATCTATAAACTAAATTCATCATGGTTAATAGACTTTTTAATTCTGCACAAAAAAATCTTTTCTCGCATTTATAACCGAGGTTTGCGAGGTCACATTGTTAAATTTAATATAAAACTACTTAGCTTTAAATACAGACTGGCATAAAGAAGTAATTATGTGTAAACAGTGTTTCGTTGTTGCGACGCTCACTCCACATTTTGTAGTTAGCAAGTCAGGTGGGTGCCGCCAACGAGAACATAATTATGATAAATATTTAACGTGTCGCCGGCAAACAAGCGAACTATAATACAGTCTAACTAGCTGTCTAGTATACGTGCCAGCTGTGGTCGCGACCCGGTACACTCTTGGAACAGTCGTGTTATGACACACTACTGGACATAGCATCTCACACTTCATGCTATCCTGGTACATATAACTGCCTTGTTGGTCCTTCAGTGTATATGTGCTTCGTGCTATTGAATAGACCTGGGTGTGATTCCCGGATCTATAAAGTTATCGGGTTTAGTAGATACTTCTCAGTGACATTGCAGAGTTTTAAGATTAGGTAGATAAATTGAAAATAGTTTCGGTCTCTATTGCATGGGCATCTGAAGCACACAAGCGTCATACAGGCTTAAGTATTTAGGTCTCTTTCTTTCTCAATTTTACTAATGCAGAACTCTATAAAGTAATTAAAAATGACATTTTTATCCTGGCACGACAAAGTAGCCAACCTTCCACCAAATAGAAAGCGTTTTGCTGTTCAAAATATTTCCCTCGACACTCCATACACACGGAAAACATAATCACAAGAATTAACCGGCGAGTCTTCCCTACCGAAGTCCACATCAATCAAGTGAAGGCGATCTGAGCGCCGCGATCTCTCCGCAACACTTTGTAAAATCAAACCTAACAAAAACTACGAATCGATCTAATGGCGTTTTAATAGCGCCATCATCAATAATATGCTGCAAGCGGAGGGACGTTACATACAACTAAAATTAAATAATATAGGTATTATAACTCTGATAAGTGATACTGTAGCATTTAAGAATAGAACAATCACATTGCTTATGGCTTTTTTTAGCTTCGCTTAAAATATGCGAGACATTTATCACTTCCATTGTAGTTTATTATAAACCTCGTTTTCTGTTGCAGCATTGCTCCACCTTAAGATATCTATTAATAGCCTTTTAGTTGTTGTTTCTTAATAAAAAATCTGTTCGTGGAAATTTGAGGCTAGTTATAACTGTATAGAGCACAATAACGTACTAGTTCATGTATAATCATTGACTAGAGTTGAATATTCTAAATACGGGAAGTATTTACACACAGTTTATTACAAATATTTAGTTTGCTGGCACTGACCTTCATAAGCAGGAGTTGTTGCGAGACGGCGTGGTCGCGCTGCGCGTGCTCGCCGCCGGCCACCGGGAACGAGCCCAGGTACTGCAACAAACAACACATGCACGTCACCACTGAACTACTGGCCGCTACTGGGATAGATACATACTGTCTTCTCATTGTTCTATATTACTTTATAATTTTAAAATCAAAGTCAAATCATCTTTATTCAAATGAACTTTGACTGCCTCGTGGTCTCGCGGTACAAGTATGTGCCTTGCGATCTAGAGGTCCTGGGTTCGATTCCCGGGTCGGGCAAAGTGTTATTGGGTTTTTCCATTAGAAAATTCTCAATAGAGTCTGGAAATGTGCTCGAGAAATGGCAATAGGCTCGCCCCCTATTACGTGGGACTGATACATACCTGGCGAAATGTGGGTGCAGAAATGCACCTCTGCCTACCCCTTAGGGGAATATAGGCGTGAGGTATGTGTTGTCAAATGAACTTTTATAAGCTCTTTTGAATCGTCACTCTTAAACTATTTTTTAAAACTATTGCCGCCTATCTTGACTTACTTTCGTTAAACAATTAATGGTACAACGCTTACGCAGTAAATTACGCCTTAAATATGTATGATACAGTTCTATTGGTTTCGCGTAGGCAGCGTGCTATTTTGGGAGCCTGTTGGGTGAAACTAAAACATACCTAACTGGAAATATAAATGTTATAGTGCCCTTGTAATTATTTACTTTATCTATATTTAAAAATACGCAAAAGTAACCTTGACTGTATTAAGAATGCCTGATCATTTAATTTAATTCATGTGAAATATCGTCTTTAAAAAATGTTTCTCGTTATAGCGTAATTATTATAGTATCTGTATACCTAGATTTCACAGCCACTGACTTCCAATGTCCGTGAGACCGCGAGTATTCCCTGTCGCGAATAATACCAATCAGCGCGCCAAGAAAGCATGCTATTACCCTGCTCACCCCCCGTGCCGACACAATTACACGCATTATACAGATGCAGCACGGAATGTTTGTCAATGGAACAAGAAACAATAGTCATATGGCGATTGCTACTACTTATGTACATTCGATATTCTGCTTAATTACGTATGTATGTGTGTATTAGCAAAGTCGTAACTGCTTACCTACTTTATAGTAAGTTAATTCCATAGTATCGACAAGCTTTATTATTCAATACCAGTCGAAAGAAGTGGGTCGCCTGGTGTCATTTTTAGGGGATTGAATTTATTTGGTTTATAAAAAAATATATATTTTACACACAAATAAATAAGTGAAACGACCGAGATTACTTCAAAGTTCAAATACTCTTAAGATTTAAACATCTTTTTACCTATCATTTAGATTTTCACTCAATCATGGTAACAAGTGGTAGTTTTACGCTTTTTCTATCGTCGCTTTGAATTTTTATATCACTGACTTCATCATTCTCTTGCCCTGCTCCCAATTTTTATTTGGGGTCGGCGTCACTTACTGACTTATCAAACTTTATTTAAACTTTATAAATCTTTTCGGTATAAGTACTGAAACACGATCGAACCCATTGATGAGTGAAATATATCTTACTCTTACTATATATTTCTCGATAACTTTCTCATCAGTCGAGCAAACACGACGAACTAGTTTGGATAATGTACGGCACTTGTCTCAGACGTCGAATGTAATGACCCGAAGCGGGATATATGGCGCTTGCTGTTTTCATACGAGTTTAATCTACCATGGGTCGTCCTTGAGACATTTTTCCATAAGAAAGACTGAGGAAAATGATAGACGAGATCTTACAATTTTTTTTGAAAACAAATGCATTCAGATTTAGTTTAAACGACTTCAATACCACTTTACTTGATAAAATGTATTTTATTTTAATATTTTACAACAAACTGCTTGATTTTATTATAACTGACATATATTTTTTACGTATTCAATTCAGAGAACAATAAATCCACAAAGTTCAATGAACCAATACTAAATCACAAAAATGTAAAAATAATCATCACAACTCATTTCAGTAGACATCGGCTAATTACAAACACATATCACACAAAAATACCTCCCTTGCATAAAATAAGCTAGTTAATCAAACAGTTACTCCCTCACACAACTAAACCCATGTTTAAATGATTAGTCTCACTGCCCACAAGGGCCGAGTAATGAGTAACACTCAGCGGGGTTATGTAGTGCAGTGTGCGGTAATGTGTGTCGCAGATGTCGACCAAACTGTTCCGCGCCAACTGCCGCCCTAATCACGTCCTAATCACCTATTAGTGGCTATTGTTACAACTACACACTGCATATGTGACTGTGATTTACATAGCGAAGGAGAATTGGCTGTGGAATATCTTGAGTGTATTTGAAACGAAAAGTACACTTGTTTTTTCGCTGAGGTACAACTACAGGCAATTTCAAATTCAGTGTAACCCAAAAATTGAGCCACCAGGCAAGATAACATCTTTTAAATGTCAATAGATAAAGAGATACTCTCAAACGCTTCATGCTAGACAACTCCTCGCTTGGAATTATATGTACGTTTCTTAGAACTGTTATTATAAATAACCACTAAGTAATAAAGAAGATGTTTTAGCTTTTTTGCTTCATTAGTCTTCTCTACCAACAGAGCATTTGCATCCTAGAGATGCATTTATTAGAACCGTAAACTCTAAGTAAAGTATGTACACATATTTTATTATACATATCTAACTTCTTTAACATAGTTCGTGCAGTATTCAGTTAGCAGTGGCTAAATTATGAATACATACATACGCACTCACGCCTGTGTTCCCCAAAGATGGAAGAAGAGATGCATATATGCACCAACTTTTCGCCACTTATGTTTCTCCTATGTAATGGGGCGACCTTATTGCTGTTCTTAGTGCAAATTTTAATTAAGTAGGTTTTCCTATATAATATATTCAGTTGTCTCGCACATAATGTGGCGAAGTAGCGAGGTGTGTGTGGTGTTGGTGGTGGTGCTCACCGCAGCCTGCAACCGATCGCGAGTTGCTCCTAGATTTAGTGTTTAATTAACGTGCCTACCGTAGCACATACTACACCGCGCCTAGCCCACTACTCGTGCACATACGAGCATAAAAGGTATTATACTACTGAAAAATGTTGGAGCAAAATTATGTCTAAGAATGAAGAATGTGGTCGATACTGGACCTGTGCCCCTTCTATCGGGGCTCTGTGAACCACTTTGATCGCTATAGTTCCGTGACAATTTAAATTTGTTAGCATTATTAGTACTTTTGGGAGGCCAATAGACCATTTATGATGTAAGTTTAAGTCCCTGTGTACATATATCAAAGCTTTTACGCAAATTGTGTCACTACATAAACGCTAAACAAAAGGGACAGTCTTTATAATCTCCCAACCAACATTTCTTAGTTATTCCTGCGAAAAAAAACGCTATTAGTCTCTTCCCGATGTTTTAAACTAGACTTCAAATGCCACAATACATTTCCATTTAGTGTATAAGGTAATGCAAGTAGTGTGTTGTGTGTCGCGACGTTTTCCGTCGTGTATCCGGCGGAGGGCGCGCAGTTCGGCGCTCGCGGAAATTGAATACAGCGCCGTGCCCGTACCGCACCGAGCCGCTTTATTTACCCTTCATTGTGTTCATTTTACAGCCTTAATTATAACTAATTAAGTAAACAGCTGATTTATTTTGTTGTAGTTGTTTTGTACCATATCTCGATTATAGACAGTTAAGCTTTGAACAAGGTGTTAAGTTGCATTAGAACCTAAAAAACGACACGAATGGAGCAGTTATATAAATTTATTAAATGAATCCTACTAACTGTACTGTATTTTAACAATAAAACTGAATCTCAGTAAGCCAATTTTTTAACCTTTTTTTCATCGAGGTACGAAAAAAATCGATTACCAAAACCGTATAAACATTATTTCTAATAACATTCTGTGTGAACCGCTTCAAGTACTTTAGCATTACGGCTGGATGTAACACAATCTAATGCTCTAAAACATTTTGTTAGAATTAAATAATTGTATATTTCAATGACACTTAAACTATGAAATAACACGAAAAAACTTTAAAATGCCAGCTATATTTATGAAACAGTATCAGTATTTAGCAATACACATGTATCGAATATATACAACATTGCAAGGGATGATGACATAGAAGTCGCGCGACCGCAAGTTCGTCGCGGCCGACTCAGATTTCCCGCTCCCTTTGTCGCGCCGCCGGAGCCGCGCAAATCTGAGGGGTTGTGTGTACCTCATAACAACATTATAAGCTTTACCGTGTGCAGTCTAGTAAGCTCTGCTAGTATAGTCACGAGTTAACACCCAAGAAGTAAACAGAGGTGTATCGACATTTCATTCGCTGCATTAAGTAAAACGTAGTGGAGAGATCGAGGGAGGCTTTTTAAGCATATTTTCAGACTTCGTTCTGCTACTGAAATATTCATAGAAGAAAAACTTTACTATATTTTTTGTTTCTGACGGAAATCCTCTCGTTCTAAAGTAACATAATTATTTTAGGGGCCTTCGCTAAGGGAAGTTTAAAGAGCTCGATAAAAACAGGCATTAATCACTTACAGCTATATTAAGTTTTTCTTAAGCAATAATTTGTTTACAATAATACACACACAGTTTCTAAAACTTAGTTTTATACACATTCTTCTAATATATGGAGCTATATATACTAGCTGGAGGTTAAATAACAAACTAGGTAGTATAGAGGTACCTATACTATTATGTTGTGGGTCTAGTACCTTATTTACAGGTCATTTGTGTATTAAACAGATAAACAAACTTATCTAAGGTGGGTGGACCATGGAAGGCCATGCTCCTTTGAAGGCCAACTATGAAAAAGTCGTAGTTATTGTCACGTAACGGCAAATTCCTTCCACTCACACAAAGCCCAATCAAACAGAAGGACACAGACGCGGCGGCGAGTTCCTCGCGATGATATTCTGTTTGTGGGACTCCTCGTTTCGTAGACTTCGGTCGTCGATGTCAATATTATAATATGCGCTCACAACAAAAGGTAAGTTTTCACGTAACTAACCTATTATTTCATCATTGTTTTTTGCTGTAAATTGTCATGTAAGGATTTGTTATGGTACTTAAGAAAGAAATAATAAGTTTGCTTTAATTTTAGTTAAAATTTCGGTATTGTTCCTATGAAGGCCAGTGGTTCCTTATAAGGCCTATCAAAAATTTGACGGTTGGCCTTGCTAGGAACATTTAAAATTTAAGGAAACATGAAAATTTTGTTTTTTGTTATAAATACGTACAGTAAAATTGAAGCTATAGTTTATGTTTATTTATGGCTTAAGAAAAACACAAAAAAAATCCATAAAACTACTGAAAAATGTAGCAAAATATTGAAAATGGAGAAGAAAAAGAAGAAGAAAAGCGTAGAAGGTGAAGAAAGGTAATGGTATTGTCACGCATGTGGCGAATGTAGAATCGTAGATATGAGGCAATGTAACTTAATTGTTAGTTTGGCCTTCTTAGGAACATTTTGGCCTTACAAAGAACGGACCCCTAAGAAGGCCATTATAAGTAAAAAAAAATATTTATGATATCATTGTAAAACGTAGTGGAAACTTATTTGTTATGATATAATACTCATTGCTATACTTTCTATATAATTTCCATTAATATAAGTATCCTTAGTTTTACGATGGTGTTCAAGAAATGTTCGTTGAGTTTTTTATTGAAGATTATAATGTGTTAGGCGTTTAATTTTTCATTTAAATGAAAGAGCTATTTCAGTGGTTTTAGAAAAAGCTGATATTTTGATTATTACAATTCTAGTTTTAAGTTGAAAGACTGATTTATAATATTGGCCTTGTATGGAGCTTTGTTCCTTAGAAGGCCGTTTAGAAGAGCTTTACAAAAGTTAAATTTAAGAAATAGTGATTACATCTGGAATAAAAAAAAGTATTTTAGATGATACACAATAAAACAAAGTCTTAATTAATCATTGGTTTATTTTATTTATCCGGTAAATGACGTAGTAAAAACTGTTTATTCGTTAGTGTGGCCTTTCATGGTGCACCCACCTTATTTTGTAACCTGTCTGGAAATGAATTTCATTTCGAAATAATTTTAATTTTATTTCATATCATTTATTCTTAATATTGGTTTTCACCCCGTTATTAAATTTAGAAAACTAATTTAATTCCGTGCACCAATACTTCGTAGTCGTAATACGATGTCTTCGAGTTGCAATTTTTAACTCTAGTCAATGTTTTAAGGTTGTAATAAAATATTTATGCATCTGCATTGCTGCAGACTTTTAGTTTCATTTCATGTTTACGCTGAAATATGAATATTAAACTTGACAGTAAGTGAAATTAACTCTAGGTAAGCTTTGAATGCTGGAAACAATTATTTATTGCCTAATGATACCAAATTTATTTGTTTGACATTAAGCAACATTTAAGTCATATTAGACAATGTGAGAAATAATGTTGTGAGGGAACTTTGTAACTCACGGTGAAAATGTCAAAACAAAGTTAATAACCAGAAGATAAAAACAAAAGACTTTAGAATTATGAAAGAGATTTAATGTGACTCTGAGACCCACCTACACTTATTTACACTTTAAATCACTGACTCGCTTAATACTTCACAACGCCATCTAGCGGGTGGTGAAGGAGTGACGTTCTGTTACAGCGAGCTTTTACTTGGAACGTAAAGCTTAAAGCCCTCTCACGCGGTTCGCGGCGTGTGTTACATCGTGCTTCCTAAATAATGCAATAGATGTCGCTAGGATGAGCCAAGCTTAACTAGGCCAAAAAGTTTACAAAATCATTATTCCAAATTCAGTACAGTATTAAAAAATGAATTTGCATTTGGTAATATTTTACCATACTTTAAATATTTGGCAAAAAAAGTTCTGAATAAATGAAAAACAAATGTTACGATATTTTCTGCCCCACATCTTCGGAAGGAACAATCATAATTCATTATTTTTAAAAGGAAAGTTAAATTGAAATCCAATTATTCGCGTCTCATTAGAATCGTTCATTAAACGTTGTTTTATATGGCATCACATCTTTCTACGGCATTTGTATTTCTTTGTGCCTCACAAGCAGGCACCCGCAAACGATTCTCGTAATGGATAATGGTAAACGCCACTCATGAACAAGGAGACCACAACACCTTAGGAACGGCATGTTGTGGCCGCCTTTGAGAATCACATCAAAGCTATGGGGGAATGCGCCTTTGACAAGTGTGTTTATATCGAGCAAAGTATTGAATTACTTCTCTCCAGACACGTCATATTATGTACATTACACATACTAACTAACTGCCTGTGCCATGTGGATACGCGCGAAATGTATCTTCTTCATCAACCCATATACGCCCACTGCTGAGCACGGGTCTCCTCTACCATTGAGAGGGTTTAGGCCATAGTCCACCACGCTGGCCTAGTGCGGGTTGGCGGACTACACACCTAAGAAATTCCTAAGAACTCTTAGGTGTGCAGGTTTTATCACGATGTTTTCCTTCACCGTTAAAGCAAGTGATAATTCAACGTGAATACACACATAACTTTCGAAAAGTCAGAGGTGTGTGCCTGGGGTTCGAACCCGCGACCGTCGAGATTCTCGACCGCGCGCCCAAACCTCGAGGCCATCACTGCTTTTGCTGCTGCACAAACCCATTGGCGTTAAAAAATCCGACAAAAAATGAAAAAAATTGACGTTTTCCATACAACCATCGGTGTTAAATTTGTGTGTGTGGTTTAGGGGCACAGGCAGTTAGTTATATTCATACGACCGAATTCAGACAACTATTTTTAAAGCCACAAGCGTTTGTGAGTTTAATTCCCGCATGAATACAAATATTTGACTCACAAATATCCGTTTCGACCGCGGATATTTGTGAATCGAAAACTATTCGCAGTCTCATATACCCGCGACACAAGACTTTAGTTAGTCAATCAATCAATCAGCCTATCACCGTCCACTGCTGAACGTAGGCCTCCCCAAGAAAGCGCCAACCATCCCGGTCTTGAGCAGCCCTCATCCATCCGTTTCCCGCCACTTTTCTCAAGTCGTCGGTCCATCGTGTTACAGGACGTCCCACACTACGTCTGCCTAAGCGCGGTCTCCACTCCAACACTTGTCTGCTCCACCGGCCGTCCGACCGCCGGCAGACATGGCCGGCCCACTTCCATTTCAGCGTACTTATCCTGCGGGCAATGTCAGTGACTCCGGTTCTCTGGCGGATGACTTCATTACGAATTCTATCCACCAGAGAAACTCCAAGCATTGCCCGCTCCATAGCACGCTGAGCGACCTTAAATTTGTGGACCAAACCTTTAGTGAGTGTCCACGTTTCGGCTCCGTATGTCATAACGGGTAGGACGCACTGATTAAAGACTTTCGTCTTAAGACACTGAGGGATCGACGACTTGAAAATATGACGCAGCTTCCCGAATGCCGCCCAGCCTAGCCCTATTCTTCGGTCCGCCTCCACCTCGAAGTTGTGCCTGCCTAGTTGAATGGTTTGGCCAAGGTAGTTGTATTCTTGGACAACTTCGAGAGTGGCATCCCCTACGACAACCGGCATCGGGAGAACATGACGATTGTACATGATCTTTGTTTTGTCTATGTTCATCCCGAGGCCTATCTGTCTTGAAGATTGGTCTAGGCTGTTAAGCATTTCCTCCAAGTCCTGCAGAGATTCCGCCATGACGACTATGTCATCCGCAAATCGCAGATGAGAGATGTACTGTCCGTTGATGTTGATGCCCCGTCCTTTCCAATCGAGCGTCTTAAAAGCGTCCTCCAATGCGTTGGTAAACAGTTTCGGAGAAATTACGTCTCCCTGTCTTACCCCTCGCCGCAATTGGATTGGCTTAGTGCTATGTTCTTGTACTTGGACGGTCATCGTAGCGGCTTCGTACAGGCTTCTCATCACCTGGATGTAGCGGTAGTCAATCTGGCATCTCTGCATGGACTCCAGAACAGCCCAGGTCTCGACGGAGTCAAAAGCTTTCTCGTAGTCCACATACGCGAGGCATAAGGGTTGGTTGTACTCCTCCGTCTTCTCTATTATTTGCCTTAGTGTGTGTATGTGGTCTACGGTGCTAAAGCCCCTCCGAAACCCGGCCTGCTCCGGTGGTTGGAATTCATCGAATTTTCGGACGAGACGGTTCGAAATGACCCTCGAGAACAACTTATAGACATGGCTCAAGAGTGAGATGGGGCGGTAGTTCTTCAATAAGGTTTTGTCACCTTTTTTGAAGAACAAAACCACCACACTCTTGCTTCATGTCTCAGGTGTTGTGCCAGTTTGGATGACGGAGTTAAAAAGCTTGACCAGTTCCTTCAAGACAGGAGTACCTCCTGCCTTGAGAAGCTCAGTGGTTACTCCGTCATCTCCCGGAGCCTTGTTGTTATGAAGTTGACTGAGGGCCATTCTAATCTCGCCCAATTCGATGTCGGGAAGCTCGCCTGAGTAGTGGCGGGTCAGTCTGGCTCGCGGATCATCCACGTTGCAGGCCACAGGCGGATCTGCTCTTTGAGCATATAAGTTTCCGTAATACTTTTCGACCTCTCCGAGAATTTCTGGGACTGAGGTGACGGTGGTGCCTTGTTGTGTTTTGATATTCGTCAGGTGACAACAGGAGGTGTGTGGCTTAGCGAATACTTTGGAGCCTTTATTTTGCGCAATGGCAATTTCAACTTCCAAAGTATTCGCGCGCCTTATGTCGCGCCGTATTAGCCTCTTCACCTCCTTGTTAAGTACCTGACGCTCAGATGGTGTGGCGATTGTAAGTTCTCGTCGTCTCCTCAGTTTAATGTCAGAGGGTCATTTTTCTGCCAACTTGTCCGGTTGGCTTATAAAATGGCACGGGTACGCGACCCCGGCTCCTCGAGCCATCATTGCTGCATTCACTGTCCTTTCCGCAGCTTTGGTGTCCCTTCCCTTACCCTTCACTGGTGGTAGGGTTAAATATTGAGTATTCATTTACTCAATGTTGTACCCGAGCGGATTGGTACCACCGTCCAGTCTATTTCTACCGCAAAGCAGGAATGCGTTCCGGCGGAAGGACTGGATAGCCGTTCCCTCTATGTCCCTCCCCCTACCTTCTTGGGTGCTGGTGGGTTGCAACGGCACTACTCCAAGTGGATCTGGTGGGGTGGCATGCGGCCTTGGGGGTTGAGGCGGGGTACAGGGAGACCCGGTGGGAACGGTTTCCGTCGGCCGCCTGCCGGTCAGTAGGGGACTTGAACCCGGGGATTCGCACTCTTTTAACTCCCGCCTCGGGAAGCTGTCCCGCCAACCGGCGAAAATCCCGTCGTGCAGTCGTCGTGCCAGAGTGGGAGACTGGGGTGGATCCCGGCGACTGTACGCGGGGGGGCACCGGGGGCCCTTCCGTGCCTCGCGGAGGCCACTCAGTCGGTCGTGTGCTGCCTCACCTTGAATTTCTTTATACTCTTCCTCCATCGTTCAGGATTTGCCGTAAACCCACCGCACCCATCCTTACCTCCCTCCCACCAATCTCTCAAATGAAGGCAAAAAATAAAAGTAGCAGGCAACCCACGGCGGAAAATTCATCCACGATTCCAGTGGACTTCTGCAATGTCAGGGGTCTACACAGCAACCTCGACGCCGTCCATCACCACCTCGAGACGGCGCGGCCTGCCCTGCTCTTTTTAACGGAGACACAAATATCTACCCCTGACGACGTATCGTACCTTAACTACCCCGGCTACGTACTGGAACATACATTCGTTCGTAAAGCCGGGGTGTGCGTCTTCGTCCGGGGTGATATTTGTTGTCGCCGCCTTCGGGGCCTCGAGCATCGGGACCTGTCAATATTATGGCTCCGCGTAGACTACGGGGGTCGTACCCGCGTATACGCGTGCCTTTACAGGTCCCATGCCAGTGATTCGGGGTCTTCTCTACTGTTTGAGAACGTCCAAGTGGGGACTAGTTGCATACTCGAGCAGTGCCCGTCCGCGGAGGTGGTGGTCCTGGGTGACTTCAACGCCCACCACAAAGAGTGGTTGGGGTCCAGGATCACTGATCTCCCGGGTCGGTCGGCCTACGAGTTGGCCCTGGCATATGGCTTCTCACAGCTGGTAACACAGCCTACCCGTGTTCCGGATGTTGAGAGCCATGAGCCCTCTCTGTTGGATCTTCTGCTGACTACTCATCCTGACGGATACAGGGTGGTGATCGAAGCCCCTCTAGGGTCATCTGATCACTGCCTTGTCCGTTCATGGGCCCCTGTTGTGCGTCCCAGTCGTCCTTCAGCTACTGGGACTCGCAGAGTCTGGCGTTATAGGTCAGCAGATTGGGATGGACTGCGCGAGTTCTACGCATCCTACCCATGGAAGCGGCTCTGCTTCTCCTCTGATGATCCTGACGCCTGTGCGGACTGCGTAAGGGATACAATAATCCTGGGGATGGATGTTTTCATCCCCAGTTCCAAAATACCCGTGGGGCGCCGCAGCCGACCTTGGTACAACCAAGTTTGTGCCGATGCTGCGCGCCTCAAGCAGTCCGCATTTAAGGCATGGCAGGAAGCCCGAAAACGTCGGGATCCTAACTCGAAGGAGGAGAAGCGAAAATTCAATGCCGCTTCTAGGTCCAACAAGAGGGCTATCGCTAGGGCCAAGGCGGAACACGTTCGACGAATTGGCGAGCGACTCGAAAGTTATCCCTCTGGAAGTCGAGCTTTCTGGTCGCTCGCCAAGGCTGTCGAAGGTAATTTTTGCCAGCCTAGTCTCCCGCCACTGCGTAAGGATGATCACAGTCTGGCCCATAGTGCAAAGGAGAAGGCCGATCTCCTGGCCCAATCCTTTGCCTCGAACTCGACACTGGATGACGGGGGAGCCATTCCACCAGTTTTATTTATTTATTTATTTATTTATTTATTTGCTTTATTGGACACCACAAAAATAACATATTATAGAAATAATTACAAAAATTTCCAAGAGTGCCACAATGGGCGGCCTTATCGCTATTAGCGATCTCTTCCAGACAACCCATAAAAAAAGAAGTTAACAAAAATAAATGGGTGGTCATGGAATTACAAAAAGGGAAAGAAAAAAAAAACAAAAAGATAGAAAACCAAGAAAAAAAAACAAAAATAAATAAGGTGTACAAATATATTTGACGGAAACAACATTGGATCGGATTAATTATATTTGGTGTAGTGTGCTTTGAGTCTACTCTTAAAAGTAGCCAACGACTGAGCTTGTCTTATAGATAAAGGGAGATCATTCCACAAGCGAGCGGCATGCACTGTAAATGAATTCCCAAGAAAAGAAGTACTATGCTTGGGAATTTCCAACGTCAAATTCTCTAGTGATCTAAGAGGTCGTGTGTGGGTGCTGCTTAGAAAGTGAAATCGTTGCTGAAGGTAAGTAGGTGAAGGAGGAAGAAAAAGAATACGGTAAAGAAGACAAAGAACACGTGTATTTCGGCGAAGACGCATAGACAGCCACTTGAGTTTTAAACGAAATTCGGAGACGTGGTCATATTTGCGTAGTCCAAATATGAATCTAATACAAAAATTCTGGAGTCGCTCAAGTTTTTCAAACTGGGCTTCGGTGAGATCGAGATAGCTAGCATCGCCATAATCAAGGAGAGGAAATAGAAGGGACTGAGCAAGTGCAATCTTCGTGGGAATAGGTAGAAAATTCCGAAGTCTTCTCAAGGACCCCGCTGCAGCAAATAATTTACGGCTGACTTCTTGGAGTTGGGGACCCCAGGATAAGTTTTTATCAAAAATAATGCCCAAATTCTTGACTTTATCGCTATAAGGGATAACACAACCGTCAAAGAAAATTTGGGGTAACAGATTGAAATCAATCCTGGAAACTATCCTGGGGCTGCCGATAATAATGACTTGGGTCTTGGAGGGATTTACATTTAGCCCATGCGACTTACTCCAATTACCTATACTACTAAGGTCCTTGTTAATTGACCTGATAGCCTCGTTAACCTTGACTAGGGGAGCATGGTAGTATATCTGCAGGTCGTCTGCATAAAGATGAAGTTTTACCCAGGTGTGAGAGTTTCCTGTCTGACATTAGATTCAATCATCGTGTCGTCAGACGGGAGCTCGGGCTTCTCGACATCCGAAAGTCGAGTGGGCCGGATTGCATCCCCGCGGTGGTTCTTAAGACGTGCGCCCCTGAGTTGACCCCCGTGCTAACGCGCCTGTACCGCCTTTCCTACAAAACCAACAGGGTCCCAGCTTCTTGGAAGGTCGCACGTGTCCACCCAATCCCTAAAAAGGGTGACCGGTCGGACCCTTCCAACTATAGGCCGATAGCGGTCACATCCCTTCTCTCCAAGGTCATGAAACGAGTAATTAACACTCAGATCCTGAGATACCTTGAGGATCGCCAGCTGATCAACGACCGCCAATATGGCTTTCGACATGGTCGATCAACTGGCGATCTTCTCGTGTACCTTACGCACCGCTGGGCGGAGGCCTTGGAGAGCGGGGGTGAGGCTATTGCCGTCGCCCTCGACATTGCGAAGGCGTTCGACCGAGTGTGGCACGGCGCCCTTCTGGCGAAGCTTCCAGCATACGGGATCCCCGAGGGACTCTGCAAGTGGATCGCCAGCTTTTTGGATGGTCGGAGCATCCAGGTCGTCGTTGACGGCTGTTGCTCCGAGACCATGACCATTAATGCTGGCGTTCCTCAAGGTTCGGTGCTATCGCCGACACTCTTCATCCTGCATATCAATGACATGCTTTCTATCGAAAGCATGCATTGCTATGCAGATGATAGTACGAGTGACGCGCGATACATCGGCCAACAGAATGTCCCTCGGAGTACCGTTGGGGAAAGACGGTCACAACTTGTGTCTGAAGTCGAGAGCTCTCTGGGGCGGGCTCTCGAATGGGGAGAAAAGAACCTAGTTCAATTCAACCCTACGAAGACACAAGTTTGCGCGTTCACTGCGAAGAAGGATCCATTCGTCATAGCGCCACAGTTCCAAGGAGTATCTCTCCAGATCTCCGAGAGTATTGGGATCCTCGGCGTCGAAATTTCGAGCTTAGTCCAGTTTGGGAGTCATTTGGAGGACAAAGCCAAATTGGCGAGTAAAAAGTTGGGTATCCTGAACAGAGCCAAGCGGTACTTCACGTCGGGTCACAGATTGTCGCTCTACAAGGCGCAAATCCGGCCCCACGTGGAGTACTGCTCGCATCTCTGGGCAGGTGCCCCAAAATACCAGCTCGACCCACTTGACTCCTTACAGCGACGGGCCGTTCGCATCGTCGATGATCCCAATCTCACGGAGAAACTACAGCCGTTAGGACTGCGGAGAGACTTTGGGTCTCTTTGTGTGTTCTACCGGCTGTTCCATGGGGAATGCTCCGAGGAACTGTTCGGGTTGGTACCGGCATCGCCGTTCTACCATCGCACCACCCGTCACCGCAGTGGAGTTCATCCATATCACCTGGAGACGTACCGTACGCGTACGGTGCGTTTCCAGAGGTCATTTTTACCACGTACGTGCAAGCTCTGGAATGAACTCCCTGCCTCGGTGTTCCCCGAGCGCTATGACATGGCCTTCTTCAAACGAGGCTTAAAAAGAGTATTCTCCTCACGGTAGGCAGCGGCGTGGCTGTGCCCCTGGCATTGCCAAGTCCATGAGCGGCGGTGACCGCTTTCCATCAGGCGGGCCGTCTGCTCGTCTGCCTGCTAAGGCGTTTAAAAAAAAAAAAAAAAAAAAAAAAAAAAAAAAAAAAAAAAAAAAAAAAAAAAACTCCAGAGTCTCAGAGGAGAGCTTAGACTTACGGCCCTTACTCTTAGGTCGAAAGTATTTGCAGCCCACTTCGCGAATAATCCGCACCAGACTATTGGAGGCGTCGTCAATGCTTTCTGTGGTTTCCAGTAGGGCGAATCGGTTTTGTAGGTCCAGCTGAAAGGCTTCACAGCCGGCTTCGATCTGGGGCAGTGATGGACGAAGAGTCGACTTCATTAAGCGCGCACGTTCTATTTTTGTGTTAATATTCAGAGTGCCTCTTACAAGTCGGTGATCACTACCGGTATTAAACCTATTGATCACAGAGACATCTCTGAATATTTGGCGCCTGTCAGCAATAATGAAGTCGATCTCATTTTTAGTCGCATTGCAGGGCTACGCCAAGTCCACTTCCTTTGGGGCTTCTTCTGGAAGAAAGAATTCATAAGAAAAAGCCCCTGGGCCTCGAGGAAGTTGACTAGCATTTGCCCTCGACTATTTCTGCTCCCATAACCGAATGGGCCTATCCTCGACTCGCCATAGCTCTGTACTCCCACTTTGGCATTGAAGTCACCTATTACAACACTGTAAGAAGTTTTGGTACGAGACATAGCTTTCACTATGTCTTCGTACATGGCCTCGACTTCGTCGTCAGGGTGTGTTGACGTCGGGGCGTACACTTGTACAACCTTGAGCGAGTATCTCTCAGTTAATTTTAAGACAAGGTACGCTACCCTCGCCGACACACTGCCAACTTCTACAATGTTGCTTTTCAGTGACTTATGGACCATAAACCCGACGCCTCCTTGGGATGGTTGGTGTCCTTCTCGGAAGCAGAGCAAGTGACCGGAAGGTAGGGTAATCTTATCCTCCCCCTGTCTACGGACTTCAGATAACCCTACAATATGCCAGTTAATGCGACTTAGCTCTACTTCCAATTCTATGAGGTGTTCGTCCAGCCGCAGAGAGCGTCCGTTGTACGTCGCCAAAAACAGTTGTGTGTGGTACCCTGCCGTAACCCGGGGATTCCTAGCACCCCCCGTCTCGCCGTTACCATGACCGGTACCGTGGTCAGGAATAGCGAGACTACCGGGAACTGGGGGCCGTGGATTTAAATGTGGTGCCATTTGGGGGGATATGCCATAGTCACCACGCTTGGCAGGCGGGTTGGTGACCGCAGTGGCTGGAATGATTTACCCGACGGTGCTGCTGCCCACCGTGGGTTTTGGTATTTAGTTCATTCCAGCATATCTGAGTGGTTATGCCGCCACTAGTCGGCCGCCAGAGCCACATCCGTTGGTCAGCAGGGTGTACCGCGTGCAGGTAGGGTTGGCAGTTGGGGACGTGCGATGTTATTCGTCCCCCTTACACCCCACTTTAGTTAGTGTGGAGCTGCAACTATCGATATCTATGCCGTTAAACGTTCTTCAGAGAGCAAAAATAAAACACGAAAAACAACCAACATTTCTGTACTCCGTGCTACTACTTCTTGTGTCTAATGGCACTGGTGTATGACGTATGATACAGTGGACCAGATTTTGATTCCGGGACCAGGCCATTTCTCATTGGCTTTTAACAAAAACAAAAAAAAACTCAGTAGAATTTCAGTTCTATCTACCAATTACATGTACACAGCCATGTGGTTATGTAAGTAGTCAAGCAAAGACTTGACCCGAGAAATTGACCTCGTGACCCCTCAGGTGCACGCCAAAATGTATACTGAATATTTTACAGCCCAGTCAACGAGGTAACATAACGAACGAAAAATTATATGTCCTGGAAAACAATAAATTGTTTTCATACAAACAATTTCCCAAAGTCAACTATCTTGGACAACAGCCATCCGTTTGTTTAGGACTTGTCTCTTATCACGTCGTGTCGATACTCGGTCCACAGCTGCCGTCCAGCCTTGCTACTCGAGGTCAACACTTGTCAATAGAAAACAAACTTTATCACAACGCGCCACTGTTGAGTTTTGTTTGCGAACAAACATTTAATGCGAAGAACAAAGTTGCATGCCATTTGTGTTGGAGAGTAAAGGGTAGTTTGATTCATATCTAGCGATATTATTTTGCCACTTACAATAATCTGTTTTATATGTCTTCCCGATAGTTCGGTATGGATCAACAGTATTACGTAACTTCGAGTAATGTACATTCTTTTGATTCCTTGTACTCATACTAGTATTATCTACAAAAAACAAATTGCTTGCTCTTGATGTAATGTCCACCACTTATGTAATGTAACCGAGGGTTTATGGGTTTTTCCATTAGGAAATTTTCAACAGCAGCACGAAGTTTAAAAATATCCCTAAGAAAAAGCAATAAACTGGGCTCTTATTACGGTTAATTGATCTTTACTTGCCTAATGTGGGTGCAGAAATTCACTTTCTTAAATCTATGTACAAACATATGTATGTATGTATGTTTTATACAAATGTCTGTTAGTTTATGCGCACATAATATAATTCATTCTTTATATGTTTTTTATACGTTCTCGGCAGTTGAATATGAATACCTTTTCATGATTTTACCGCAATATGACTCGTAAATATTATTATTATAATAGAAAAGCTTTTCATTCATTTAAATACGAACTTCAGTGATTGGTACTTTTTTACGGCATAAAATATACGCAGAGAGTCAATTATTCGTCAAACATAACACATAGTATGTATATTATGTTCAGTTTCAGGACATGTATTGACTGGCTCATGGAATCGCGACACAAGTATGTGTCGTGCAATCTAGAGGTCCCGGGTTCAATTTTTGGATTGATTTTTTGTAGTATTGTGCTTGGAAAACTACAGTTATCATGACCCTCGCACGTGGTACGAAAACAGAAATTGCGAAATATGGATGCAGAACTCCACCCCTGCCTCCACTGATAAATCCACGATCGTGTAAACATTAATTATTTTTTCCTTTATAGTACTTACAAAGCATTGTTGCAGTTGTTTTATAGAGTAAAAAATCTAGATTCCATTAGAGTTTCTAGCGCGGGGTATTCATTTAAGTGCGGCGCCATTAATCAGAGTGTCAGCTAATCGAAGCCCGCTGTTGTGGATGGGGATAAACTTAGGCGGCAGCCCGGGTTAAACATTAGTTTGTACTTTGTATTGTGAAGCAAAATGCTCTTATAAAATGAACTTGAGTATTAATATTCTAAGCAATGTTTAAATCTGTGAACATAAACTTACGAATTTCAATTTTCATTTAAATCCTAATTATGTTCGTTGAAGTGCGGTTTGTGTCCATTGTCATGATGGTGATGATCACCATCAACCCTTATACGTGCCATTGAGTGCTGCACATTCTAAAATTGAGTAGGTCTGGACCTTAGCCCACCACACTAGTCTAGTGCTAGTTCCTAAGACGTTTTAGTTGTGCAGGTTCTCTCATAATGTTTTCCTTCACCGTGAGTGGTGTGTGCCTGGAGTTTGAACCTGCGACCTCCCAGATTCTCGACCGCGCGCCTAAACCTTAGTGCCACCGGTTTTTATGGTCATGACGGTCGTGCAAATGCCGCTCAATGGATACTGTGACTGCAATAATGCCATATATTATAGTGTCGATAGACGTTCATAAATGAAAACAAATGCAATGGACCCGTCATTATCGCCTACAACAACTTTGCTTTACATCGGTCTTATAAGCCATCACCTTTGTGGCCAGATCCTTTCGAAGTTCAAATTAAGGCCATGACTTCCATTAAACTCCATAATACAACTATCACTTAAAGAAGATGTTACTAATTCCTAAGTGACGTGTGATTAACAAGTGCACACAAGTCACCGTCGGGCGCTAAGGGTTGCGTCCACACCGGCGAACTACTAACTAACTAGCCGCCCGCAACTTACATAACCGACGGAGACACAGTATCGCATGTTTATACTAACATTTACTTTTTTCACGATTTGGCTAAAATGTCGGGAAGCCGCTGGATGCAGGCCGCTTCCCATAGAACACTGTAAAGGCTCTAGAGGAGGATATGTCCAGCAATGAACGTCCTTTGGCTTATGATGATGATGATACTAACATTTAGCCTCCTGATTCTCCTCTTATTCCTAGATAAGTTTATTATAGATGCACATGCCGGCTTGTTGACTAAATTAATTTGTAAAGGATCTCAGTAGCTAAGGGTACTTTTAAATAATTCAAATTTTCATTTTGATGTATAATTTTTTATGCCAGACTAAAAAAATCTTGCTAGTAATTTAAATATCTGACTTTTAATATCTCGTTAAATAATGGTTACGTGGTCACTTAGGCTTTTTTAGAAATTCAGTAATAACAAAATATCGATTTTTGGACTTTTAGCTACATTCCCACTAATTTCCTTGTATGTATGAAATTTTATGAAAGCAAGCTATTGTATATAATCCCACCTCACCACTATAAACATGTATAGATAATTCTCTACACCAGCTAATAGTTGCGTCTTTGTTAAACTGCATTAAACTTTATACTTTGAAGGTTCAGCTTGTTCCAACACACGTTGAAAATAAAACTAAATGTTGGAGAAACTTTCCTGGCGCAAGTCAAGGAGAAGAGTTAATTTTCCGATACTTGGCGCTTGAGTTGTGTATTGTTGCGATGTTCTCAGTTCCGTACTGTTCCTCCGCTCGTGAGGCGCGGTACTGAGTATGTACGGACTACGGAGCTAAGACTGCGAAGTTCGGCGGAGTTGGGACCGCGTCCTTCCAGTAGTTGCCACTTCATGAATTCCTAATGTAAGAAATCTTGTTTGTGTTGCTCGGCTATATCCCACTTACTTAGCGTCGACGGATCGGTAAACACGCGGTCATCTCCATTTACAAGTTTGCAACTCACTTTTTACTTGCAGTAAAATTGCTGCGTAAAATATTTTTAACCTACGTGAAAGTCACTTTGTGCGTAATTTTCTCATAAACTTTTCCCATTATTTTAAAACTGTATTAAAGAAATATACATAAATATTGTACAACATCGTACTAAAACTAGTTTTAATACAATAACATAAAACAGTCACAAGAAAGCGTTTGATTACTATATATATATTGGATAAAAGAAATGCAATCAACATAGTTAAGTCGAAGCAATTACTCCTTGTTATGTACCAGCGCTGGATTAATAACAAGAATATAACAATAAAAAACGTTTATAAAAATTAAAACAGGCGCAGAACAAAAAGTTGACAAAACAGTAAATTAATTCGTGTAACACTGCTTATTTGACGGGCGAGTGCGGGGTGAGCGCGGGGGCGGGGAGGGGTGAACGGGGTGCCAACAACTCGCCAGTTATAATTCGCGAAGAATGCTTAATTATTATTCATAAGCGTTTAATTTACAACTTGCGCACAACGAGTCACCGGTCCGCCGCCGCCGCCGACCTCACAAGTTTTGTGCCCAATTTCCTATTTTTTTAGACACAACCCGCCGGGAGTTCGAGAATTGTTCTCAACAATAAATTGATTGTTATACTTTCGAGCTCAAATTTTTAACGCCCTCCTGTAAGTACAGTTTTATCCTTGTTTTTATTTTATTTTAGATGTTTATTTGTATTAAGATTGATGTATGATTTTTACTTTAAAGCCAATTCAAAGAAAATCCACTACGCACACTTATAATGCTATTACATATGGACTAGATTGGTGAAAACCTTCCGAGATAGACCGTTAGAGTCGGTTGAAGGCTCAGTTCAGATTAGTTCACGAACACTCATAACCGATAGAAATGCAAATAAAGAAGATTGGTAGTTGAAAGAACATAAGAAGTTTATCTTAGTAGAAGATTCTTACTATGCCTGTAGGATATAGAATTCCCTGAAAATATGAACAAACTTATTCCAAAGATATTCAAAGATCCGAGCAATAAAATTCTTAATGTCATTGGCGATGTTTAGAAGCTAATCTCCGAATTGTAATCAGGTCGGCATTATGAGATTAACACGGCAATTCGGCGCGGGACTGCAACCGCTAACAATCGGAGCTGCGAACAATTTGCTAGTAATCCAGTTAGCGCTGGTCGCCCGACCGACAACTAATTGCCTAATCCCGACATAGCTATCATACATGTTAAATATATAATTTTATTTAACATACTAAAATAAGATTAGATTAAGTAACTGTCAGATGGCAGCACTAACAAGGATTTATTTTATCTGTACTATTTTATGTGTATCCTTCCGTGTTGTCTATTACTACTGTTAACTGTCAATAGAAATAAAGTCAAGTTGTTGTGCATCAGAAAATCTCAATTTCATTTAATACATTGTACATCGAATCCCAAATAAACGCTAGAATCCAACAATACATACATAACTTCACGCCTGTATTCCGTGAAGGGGAAGGCAGAGTTGCATTTCTGCATCCATTTTTGACCAGGTCTGTATCAGTCCCACGTGATAGGAGGCAAGCCAATTACCGTTTCTCAGGCACATTTCTAGACTACATGCTGCTACTGAAATTTCCATTTGAAAAAACATAATGACACTTTAACCTGATTCGATGCAACTACCATTTTACCAGTGGCGGTACTTCCATAGAAGCCCGAATGCCCGACTTGCCTTACATAGTTCCGAATAACGAACTTAACGATTGTTTATTTATAAAATAACGCTATAAACGTGAATGTGAGTACTAACCGGTAGGTATTTATTAGTCCTACGTACCAAAAAAAATATGCTGCTACTAAATAAACATTTGGGCTTGCCTTAGTTTGACACCCTAGGCACGCCACTGCATTTTACGTGTCCCTTTTAAGAAAACAAAAGAATGTTAACATCTCATTACGGTATAACTACCACAGTACAACTGATAAGAAGCGTTGTTCCGCTTACCCAATACTCATCTTATTCAGGATTACAGGAATGATAATCTCTTGCTAACTAACACAATATCTGAGTTCTATCGCAAAGTTTTCTGTGTTTCAAAGAAGCTGTATAACCAAATAGTTTGGAGTGAACTAAACGAGAATCCATACAAGTAATATAAAGAACTTATAAATTAATGCATGGCTAAAGAAAAGTAATAATGAAATGAAAATCTGTATACTGGATAATCAATGCTTAGTTATTCTTACTAGAACCGCACACTTTGTAATGCAACGACAAGTCGCATCTCTAAGTCAGAACGTTTCAAGATACACCAACGTTGGTGATTAATTTGTAAATGTGTGTAAATAAGAGTGACGAAGTTGCCGCAACAAATGACAAACAAGACAAACACGAGTTTACTGAACTCGCGAACAAATTGATTGGAGCCAACATTGGAGGACATGAGCCAACATTTGTTACGTAATAACTTGTCTTACACAATGCAATCTCTCAGTGGGTGTTGACCAGGGATGTTATGGAGCTGGGTAACCGTAACTGAAGCAATCGGATATCCGAAACAAAAATATATCCGTTACCATATCCGTTTCACGATTCGGCGAAGTCTAAATAAAACGACATGTTTCGACAGCAGCATGTTGCAGTTTGTTATTATTAGTCATAACATAACCTCTTTCTTAACTAGTTAAAACCTGTATATAACGTAGCATTTGTGTTTATAATTTACTTGAATCTAATATCCGAAACTGACGGATAATCCGAAATAATAACATATCCCTAATCGAATCTGAACCCAACATAATTTTATTCCTATATCCATATCCGATCCAAAATATAATATCCGTAACATCCCTAGTGGTGACACATCGCGTCACCAGCTGCCGGACACAAGTTCCCCAAGTTAATGTTCGGCTGTTTGTAACTCCACACAAACATACAAACAGATATTAATACTTATCTGTCGCGACTTCGATAAACAATATTGACACCAAATCTATGTGTTACAAATGCGAAAACATATTTGTTTGTTTGCTACCCCAACACCTAAATAAATCAACTGATTAAGATAAATATTAGTACAGAGAAAGATATTAAACTTGAATAAAGTTAAACTGTTTATTTATCCTAAAAAAAATACGTTTCAGGTAAATACTTGCAGCATCGATTGATTGAGACCGTTTTACCGGACGTAGTGCTCATCATCATCACCAGCATCAACATTTTGTGCGCCTACTGATAAGAACAAATTATAGACTGACTTCCAAAATGACTTTCCAACGTTGCCTTTTAAAATATAATGTCATAATAAATCCAAAAATAAACTTTTTATTAGCTATTAATTAATGTTTCTTTTGTAGAATAATATTAAGCAATCAAGTATTCCAAAGAACATTATATAATCGGTTAATCTTCAGCAAGAATTTCTCCAATAGATTTCGTAGTTAAATAAATTAGTAGTTGAAGAGATTCCATCTGGGTCGCAGCGCAACTCAATCATTTAAATTTGTTAAAAACTTTCCGACCAACTTCACAACCGATACTTTCTTTGTAAATAAAATGTTTTCGAGTTATTTTTATGATTGGGCCGCGGGTTTGTGTTTCGGCCATTCGACAGTAACGTTGCGATAAGGAAGTTAGCTTGTTAGCTATTCAAAGTTTTCCATTGGTATTCTTAGTCCGTCGCTGTGCGATCGAAATGATGACGAAAAGTATTAGTAGAAATGGAATTATTCGATTAGAAATGACTTGCGGAAACGAAAGAATGTAGCTATAGGACGGTTTGTAATGACACATTATGGTAAATTAAAGTAGTCCATGTT
Source organism: Cephonodes hylas (assembly GCA_030295005.1). Classification (NCBI taxonomy): domain Eukaryota; kingdom Metazoa; phylum Arthropoda; class Insecta; order Lepidoptera; family Sphingidae; genus Cephonodes; species Cephonodes hylas. The sequence continues at coordinate 13,460,746 of AP025367.1, read as the reverse complement.
ACATGAGTCCAAAGGATATTATTATGATACTCATAACTAAGTACGGAACTGCTTAACGCAATATAGAAAAATTACGTACTAAAAACTTTCATCAAACCTAAACTTGAAAACAATATAAGCCTGATGCGGTTGCAGTTTATAAAGGAAATCTCGCGCAGACGACTCGTGAAAACACCAGTCATATGGAATTAAATATTCTCGCACTGAAATGAAATTGTTCAAATTAAATTATAACAGTTATGAGTGAATCAGCACTCGGCGAGTGAGTACGTGCTAGTGACTGAATAGTGAGCAATATTCACGGGACGTGTGCGACGGGTGTGCGAGGGGGTGCGGGCGGGAGTGCAGGGGGAGGGGGAGGGGTGCCGGAATCGCGACGTGTCACTCAGAGCGTTCAAATCCCGCGAACTTAATTAAAATCCCCACAAACAGCGGCTCGAGACGCGCTGAGACGCGAACACGCTCGCTCTGTGCCGGCGCCGGGTATAGGCGACGCGTGTGGCGAGCATGTTGGGCATCGTGACGACATGTGGTTTCTATGTTTCTATGGAGTATTGTCACGCCATGTTGAAATTTACAGCATACCAGCTTTGTAGCTAAGCTTTTCTTTTTATCGTTACTCGGACAGACAGATGGATGGAAATAAATATTTATGATATTCTTAATAGGTGTGCGACTAACGCACTTGTTTGTACCATTTATGAAACCAATTGTCGGCTTAATCATAATCATTTACTACCAAACTACAAAACAGTAAGTATTCCTCTCATTTAAACAACAACATTATTATAAACACCCTCAACATCCTTTCAAGTTATGAAAATGTTCAGTTTACAAACTTTCTTCATTTTACTTCAGCGCCACGGCCGGTTATTAAAACATAAGTGATTCCTATTGAAGTGTAAGCTGTAATGTTGTTTATTGTAGAAGGTGCAGCTCTTGTTATTAATTGAACACGGCGAGTAGTTCCGACGGTGTAAGTGGAGTTAAGGTTCAGCGGTAGTTCGCGATCGCTCCACGCTCGCGCCGCCGCCGCACAACTATCGTTTCGTAAGTTGCAAAACCACTTGAATCGCGTCTTCCCATTTGCATAAGTTTTAATCAAAGGAGTTATGGGACATCCGCGCTCCATGGTTCCGCATAGAGAACTGATCGCGCGCTTCACACTCAACCCACCAAGACCATTTCCCATCAGTCCCATGGGCATCTACTGCTCCACGATTTAATTCGACGCGGTTCCCCAAGGAGTGCGGGATTACGTTTTTGCATGGAGCACGTCACGTGGACGTGGCAGTTTAATTTATGAACGCTACGACTTCACTTCAGATAATGAGACGCTCTGTGGCCGGTCACAATGGAAAGAATAAGGTTTTGATGTGACATTACTCAGTTCCAACACTTTATCAGGTTTGCGACAGACACCTTTGCGGTGAGTTATGATGGCTAATTTCCTTAACTTTTGCTTTGTAATGCTAAAGGTTTAAACTCTAAACCTATTCAAATTTATTCTCATGTACAGCGCAACATGCGAACACATAAAATAATTTAATTGAGACAATTCGTGTAAATGTAACAATAGTCAGCGCACCAAGCGATAAGGCACATTTATTTCGCTTGCCGCGAGTATTTTTGTTTCATGTCGCATAATAAGATTTTAATATAGATTAAAGCTTATTACACACGGCACGAGATCATTATGTGGAGATTTCCCCCGAGTTATTATGCGTATCTCGGAGCCCTTGTTACTGAACAATACGCCGGCGCGTCTCCACGGAAATCACGTGTTTTACTGCGTGTCGCGAGTCAATGCTTCACTACTGTCGTTCAGATTCATTAATTCCTAATATTTCTTCGGGAGCGCGGGTAGTAAAGGAAAAACTAGTTCATACATCTGCCGCAAGATGGCGGCGGTTTGACGGCGGCTAAAAAGTTTAATATCTAGCTTCCCTATTTTTTATTAAAAGATATTACCTCAAGGAATTGTACTGATAAATCAAAATCGTTTGTCTTCGTCTAGAGTAAGAAACCAGAAAATATACTTTAGATTCCATTTAATTTATATAATTAATTATATATTTTAGAAGAATTGCAAATGTGAACATTGAAAACTTGTTGTTATTATATCTTTAACCTAATCTTAATTATAATAATATAAGTCAAAACAGAAATAGCGCCCAAATATGGTTAGTATAAATATATTTTCTTTTTTTAATTTATGGTATCGCTATCATTACTTAAAAAAATGATAATCCTCAATAAATTGGTCGGCTTTGTTGCTCCTTGGCGCGAACACAATATCAAGCTGGAGTGAATCAACCACAAGGGAATGCCTATTTATTAAACATCGGAGCACAAAATTCTTTCTAATTCTGGAAAATTTATATAAATTTAACAATGTTATCGCTATGATAAAACATTCGCCGGCAGCAAAACATTACGACTATGTGTTGCCAGTGCAATAATAATATTAGCTAATTTGCAGCTCACAGAGCTGTAGACATAAACTTGTAATATAATTCAGATGATCATCTTTCCTTTTATTTTGTAACCTGTAATTGACGTATGAACACGTGGAGAAGGACGAGAGACAGTAGTTTCTCATCACTTGGTGTTATATTATTGATGTTGCTCTGTGTTGTCATTTTGCCCTGCTCATTATGAAAAAGGATTGAAAACTCGTTACTTTACTTGATACTTTTGTAAGACACCATTTCCATATGGCGCATTTTCTCGCCGTCCCGTGTCAATGAAAAGAAAAAAACCGCTCGAAACTTTCCATAGTAAAGTTCCAACTTGAGGTACAAGTTCCCAAGTGTATTTCGGCATTGTGCGAGCTATTTCTTGGAAGTGTTAGCGAGGCAAGCGTGTTGTGTGTTAACGCTCCTGTTATCTGTACAGGACTATCACATCTCTTTTACAATAACTGGGATATGATGTCACAAGTATATAGGCACCGTCCGATGGTTTGTTTGCGGGCGCTTTCACGGCGTAGTCGGGTGACTCGTCACGTATTCAATATCCGTCGCAGCGTACAGAACAACTACGATACTCGTTCACTTATACACATCGCTATGCAGGTACGCTGCTTTTATAAATGGATAGGTCGTATGAAATATTATTAGAATTTAATTTTATATTCGTATACATTTTTTATCATACAGGACGCAAGTGCTGAGCTTCATATCGTTTAAAACGTTTTAGTTTAACAAATATTTGTCTTGTTGAAGTGATTGAACAGCAGCAGCTTGCATATCATACAAAAAGATAACGGGTATTCTCAATAACCATGCACCATAAACCACCACACACCATGTTTTTATAAACTATTTCGCATTAAATAACAATCCTCATACCTTTAAATTAAAATGATACGAAATTCAATATAAACTTTCGTGTTCCATTCAACTCGGCTCGCGGGAATACTTTGGATTTCCGTTAAGTTCTCACCTACAGTACGAAAGAACTTCTGCATAAGTTATTATCTCTTAAGAATTAAGGAGTAAAATTTTACCTGTCATTTTGTGTCGTTGATGTGCTTGTAAAAAAATTATGTCATTGTTACTGTAGTAAAGGATTTTTAATAAGCATTAATCTAGTACATAACAGAGAAGAAGCGGTTTCAGGAGTACGTCAATAAATAAATAAATATATGCGAGTATATTCTACATGACTTTATCCTACATTTTCACGGCGCGAACACCACACGATAATGTTCAAAGGAAAAACATTTTGGCTTTCATTTACGACACAGATGTAATTCAGGATATGTGTACAAACTTTAAAATTGAGAGTTGGTTAACACCCCGCCTTTTTTGCGCCATTTGGTGTTGCTTCTTTATTTATAGCATACATTCCAATCACATAAATTACTATAGGTATGTGTATTTAATTTCATATACATATCTTAGGCGACTCAGTACTTTCAAGAAGGTTTTTTAAGCGTACAAAATGTATTTGTATTAAAACTCTTTCTGTTCTATCAGAAGATAATAGACGTGCTATTGACCGTCAGCGGTAAGCGCTGAACAGTGAGCACTGGAAGCGCTACAATAGCCACAAACAAGCTGCCGCTCGTAGTGTTTGACGCGGACCGACTCATCTCACTTTTTACACTTCCCGCTTTGTTACCAGTGGGTTCTGGCGCCATTGTGTCTGCCCACACATTACTTTCACTGATTAACCACACTACTTGTGGAAAATTTACTAACGCCCCTAGAATGGTAGACAATATTAGTAGTGTTGAACGTTATTGTATCAAATTTAGTTAAAAATATTTTATTAATAGATGACCCCAAGAGTAAATATTAAACTCGTACACTATTTTTAAACCAAACTGTAAGCTGGTGGTATCTGTACCAAATTTCTTAATGCAAACGTTAATTCTTTTCCGTTCGGAAAATCCACCAAAAAATTCTCTATTGAATGTACTAAAATTAATAGTTTTATACATTTTATATTACTCTCAACAGATAGTACTACCAACAACCCCTATCTTCATATCATTTATTACCACTAATGAGGAATGAATTTAAAAAAATCGATATACCCAATATCTAGCGGACCCATCTATAGCTATGATAGAGCAAAGCTTGACAAACGTGGATCTCGTAGTAGTGAGTTCGGCGTCGCGTGTACCCAGCGAGTCCACCGAGCACACTTTGTGAGCGCTAATTGTCGCCACTACGTACACTATCCACATCCAACCGCCGCCCGACAACTCATTGTGCGGAAATACTAAGTGCGTAAACGTTTACACGACAATATTACATTTGGGAAAATAGGGATACGTTAAACAGCCAGAGTTGTACCTACGTTTGCAAACTTTTATATGGAAATTTCTCGTACATACATAAGGTCACGCCTGTCTTCCCGAAGGAGTATAAGTGGATTTCTGCACCTACATTTTGCCAGGTGTGTATCAATACCCAATATGTGGGGTATTGGGAAACGAGCCTAGTGGCGTTTTTCTAGCAAATTTCGATACTCCGTTCTTTCAAATTCGTATCCTTAACACAAAAACAAAATTTTGAACTGAAACTTTTAGTCACTTCTTTTTCATATTAACGATCATTTTCAAATTTTCATACGGGTCTCATTTTTGTAATATGTTCATTGTTCTCAAGAGCCCCATTGGTTTTCACAAGTTGTACCTACTTTATGCATAGTTCTAGCTACATAGACCTACCATAACGTTCTCATATAAATTAGTCCACAGATAAACTCTATTGCATTAATATGATCGCTCATTTCCATTTCCTCAACCCGCACGCAACTAAAATGAAAAATGCGTCCTACAACCGCGCTACGTGCTTTGTTCACTCGATCCAATATCGTAGAAACGAACTCGTCAATGAGCTTATTGTGAAGACGGGGGCTCAATAGCAAGCTGTTTGTTATCTTATTGTGTTGGGAACATCGACGCGTGCGAGACGGCGCCGTGACGATCACGGGACGTAACATTTTACGACCGCAAACTATATCACTGACACTCATACAAATTCGAACAAATGTAAAAAGATTCACGACACAAACACCTGTCGACGCTCTTATTACGTACTAACTCTTGTACTTCAATATCTTGTGGATGTATGTATGCAGAAAGGATTTTTTTGAGCTGTATCTATTGTCTCGCCACTTGTATTTGACACAACTTATTTATTGACTACTGCGAATCATATAAGATCCACATTCCTATGATTTTCAGCAGAATTGTTTTTTTTTGTGTAGAGCAGCCCAAGTAAGGTTTAACAGGAAACAAATTTCTTATATAATCACGCCACTCTATTTAAAAGGCGATTTGCAACAACTTGAGTTACACTAGTTACACACAATGTCGTGGTTCGTCCAGATAAAAATAACCTCCAAATAGCCTGTTACAAGTTCTAAATGAACGAAATAATTAAGGTTCAAAACGTTTTTCCAACAACGAAGACAAGTCTAGCTTTAAAAACCCCAGCTCCCAATTGGTTCTGCCTCACGACTGACAGCTCATTAATTTCCTCACCCAGTACATTACTGGAGAAGACTATACTAGCGCCTACAGAGTAAAAAATAATCGCAAAACAAACAGTGCGGTACAGCGGATGCAAATTGTTACAACTAGCGCGACGAGAGGCGTTGACCCCGTCCCGTCGGTTCAACCCGTGCGCCGCTACAAAGTACATTTTTTAACTGCTCCGAATTTGGCCAAGTTTCACGTGTACAAAGGTAATGTTAAAGCAGCGCATTGTGAGCGCCGCGTGCGTCGACCCACATTGTCGCATTGTCGCATTGTCGCCACAGACAAAAGGAAGCTGGAGACACAAAGACGCGACTCGGTGCGCTTCTTGCTAAAAAATGCAACGCACATGCCCGCTGAGCGCTCCAGTATGCGCTTTTATACTCAAAATAAAAATCTACGAAATGGCGCATCGTTATAACAAACTCACTTGTCAAATAATACCCGTTCGAAATTAGCTCTCAGTTTCGGAGATACTATAAATTTAAATGTATATAAGAGGCTAATTACGATAATCCGAAACCTTACTATCATTTCCTTTCCTAATTGTTGGTTTTTCTAAGCTGAAACATAAACTCACTTCAAGTGTTATTTTTGTGAAAACGAGCGAAACTACTTGAAACAAAAAACTTTATTTCATCGCCAATACAAGCAGTGATGGCCTCGAGGTTTAGGCACGCGGTCGAGAATCTCGGCGGTCGCGGGTTCGAACCCCAGGCACACACCTATGACTTTTCGAAGTTATGTGTGTATTTAAATTGAATTATCACTTGCTTTAACGGTGAAGGAAAACATCGTGATGAAACCTGCACACCTAAAAAGTTCTTAGAAATTACTTAGGTGTGTAGTCTGCCAACCCGCACTAGGTCAGCGTGGTGGACTACGGCCTGAAACCCTCTCAATGGTAGAGGAGACCCGTGCTCAGCAGTGGGCGTACATGGGTTGATGAAGAAGAAGAAGAACAAGTATTATAAAATTAATATGTTTAAAAACCTGTTTTAACAATAAAATTTAATACATTTTTATACTAGCAGAGACTAAAAAATAACACATTGTCATAGTTAAGGGCAAATAACATATTTTTTTACATTTATAAGCGTAGCGTATGTGTACGTATCGTGAAGCGCGAGCTTTCACCCGAGCACGTCCGCCCACGCGGCGGAAGCACCGCCCACATCATTACGTGGCGCCCACAGACTCGGTAAACGGTAGCGGGTTCGAAATCCGGTAGCATTCATACAACCTACGTGTTGCCTACACTGGCATGTAAAACTTTTAGCTATTGTAAGATTATTGAATTACACAGAACTGTTTTGTTTTATTGGCTCATAGCCTAGTAATAAGAAATAGTGATGGGCTCGATGGTTAAAGCGAGGTCGAGAATTTCGGCAGTCACAACTTTACAATTGCACCTCCTTAGGAGTGTACCGCGGGACGCACAATAAAACGATGTATGACAATTACAGCCCCGACTGGAGACACATTAAGCGTCCCAACAAGAGCGACGTCAAGTGAGTTGCCGAAATGCGCCACTCCACTCCTCTCCACAATTACACTCCCATTTCCCTTTACGACAATTTCCGCGGCACTCTCCGCTGTCAAGTACACAGAACGCGTACGATGCTGCCCCTATATTTATTTTATTACGATCACAACCGCATGTATAGCTAAGATTGAAGAATAAGATGAAGCACAGATTCAAATTACATGCATTCGATTTGTCATAATGCTGAATGTAAAAGGTTTTAGCACTTGGTAACATTATATTTTTACTTAACGTTCAAAAGTTATTGAGCAAACATTTACGTCCTACATTTACAAAATCAAATATCTGCTGACAATTAAAGCAGAAATCTCGTTGACAACTGATTTGATGAATTGTGTATAGTAGATACCTACACATAACCAATGGTACAACAAACATTACTATAAATATTCTCGGTTACATATAAATGTAGCTCTGGTTCCATTAGCCGATACATCTTGAAGAAACAGCACACAATTGCAGTTGAAGCATGCCAACTCGACATTCAATTGTGTCGAGTGAGTACAGACGTTCGTCCGCGCCACTCGACACTATCTAGATGCCACCGCGCTTACTCAAGTGCTTTATGGTCAATTTACAGACATAGAAGTATTTCTTATTATTCTTTGAATCATTTTTAAAATACCATGTCTTTTCAGTTACTCATAAATAGGGACGGAATGCTAAGTATCAAACTCGTTTTTACTTCCCTGACATTTGCCTCCCGTCAGAGTGATGAAACAACACAGACATAAAAAAAAACTCCATAGACAAGGCAGAAAAAAACAAACGCGACGACGCGTCATCAGACACCCCGATCCTTGTTTTGTCAAAAACCTCTCCATACAAAGACGGAGTAAAAATGCAAACGCCGAGACCACTTTCCGTCCTCGACGTAAGATCTATAAAGTTTCAAATCTTATGCTAATTTGATGTTGAGTGCAGGCTGATGGGCTTAAGGCAGGGCTCAAGTGAAAAGGCGCGGATTTTAAGGCACACGCAGAACTTACACACATAACGGTGAAGTGAAAGTAGGTCACCGCTCCGCGACACACTCATCTTGAAGATCACCATCGTGTAGCACAAACTATATGTATTGTTCAGTAAAATATATTGCTATAACCAAGGCTAATAAATTGCGAATATGCTAATTTAAACTCAAGATCGCGATTGATTTGTGGCGAACTCTTGATTAATTTCGCAGCTTCTGAGACACCATAGAGAATATAGTCTTAAGATTTTCATTAACACATTATTGGTGGAATCAGCCCGAGAAACGTGCGACCGTAAGTTTAATTGGGGCACAAAGATAAAGTAATGTATGATTTACAAATTTTGGCGTCAGCTCTCAATGAGACATAAAATATATGCGTGGTATCTAGTACCACGACACAAGAATTAGTTAGGGTTCAGAACCACGAATGGACTACTATCGTCGAATATTAATGATTTCTCCACAAAATATCTGCGTAAGCAAAAGTTTCAGTAAAAAGCGGAATAAAATAATAGTGATCCAGCTTTACCGGTGCTTTGTGGTCGGTACGTCGCATACAATTATCGTATGGTTGGCACTGAATGTATGTTGTAGGCGCCGTGATTTAAGCGCGGCCGCGGGACGGAACCGACGTGCGCGACACACTCGCGGGACAGTTTACCCATCCACACCTCACTAGTCGTGTATTCACGGACACTTTATACTACATCATAAAATGACAATGCTATGCTATAATGGTACGAAGTGCATGGAGTTCTGCAAGAATAAATGCACAATACGTCGTTAAGAATCAGGTTTCTACGATTCTGTTATACTATCTGCAAATGGATGATAAAAGTGGCTAGTACAAGCAGCCAACTTTTGGAAAGATGGTAGTCATTTGAAAATCTAATAGTGGAATGGTAAAGTGGTATTTCTGAATTTAACCGCAAAAATTGAAGATAAGATTACTCACTTAAAACAACACAAGAAGTAACGTGGATATTAAATTACAGACTCTACTCTTTCAGAGTATCTATGTATATTAACTATGCAGCAATAATTTAATTTTTATCAACTTTTTCTTGTTCATAAAATACGAGGCAATATCGATAATTGAACAAAGTTGGAGCGTCCGACATCTAGATAGTTGAATATAATACGAAATTAATTTCAGCATCGTTCGTCTGACACCGATTGGAAACATTCAATAAAAGCGAAACATCGCGGAGAGCGAGTGAACTATTGGAATAAACAGCTCTGCCGTGGGAGCCGCCCGTCTCGCACTACACTAATGAACCAAGAGTTTCCAATTCATTTCAACGCTTTTGTTAACAAACTACCGTTCAATATTACCCAGTAATATAAAATTTATGTCTTCCTCCACCGCCGAGCAATTAAACGCATTCAATTAATGTCGTGATAAAACCTGCACACCTAAGAGTTCTTAGGAATTTCTTAGGTGTGTAGTCCGCCAACCCGCACTAGGCCAGCGTGGTGGACTATGGCCTAAACCCTCTCAATGGTAGAGGAGACCCGTGCTCAGCAGTGGGCGAATATGGGTTGATGAAGAAGAAGAATTAATGTTTAAACCAATAACTGGGCCAGCAAACTCCAACTGGCTAACAGCAACTATAACACTGACAAACTCTTGCAGTTTGTATACTGCTTTTTACATTGGCACAACAAAGTGACCGATTATTACCACACACAGTACGAATAGTGTAGTGTCAATATGAATTTTACTACTATTTTTGTTATCACTTGATAAAATCACAGCGGCCCTTTGTACCGACCTGCTCGTAAACAACACATGCTGATTTCGGAACGAATATATTAATCTATAGCGGATTTTATCTTTTATGTACACTGTACATAACATCAATCTATATATTAGTACTTATATAAAAATTACACTCATTAGGGCAGCGATTATGTGTACCTCTCTCATGTTTTGATCCCAATAGTTTGCATAGCAGAGAATAAATTGGTTGCTCACACCAACACGAGACCACACGTATCTGCCAAATCGGTTTAGCAAAAACAAGATTCGTAATGGATCCATCCGATACCTATTTACTCGTAATTCATTCATTAATTGGAGCAAGTGATTCGGTTGGAAGCGGTTAGTGCCACACACATCAATCCAACAGCTTTAGTGGGGCCGCGAGCTTCTTTGTGAACAATTACGGTCAACTATTCAGCTAAATGATGGACACTTCCATCGAGACGTATCCTGCACTACATCCGCTTAATTAGGGTCACTGTACTGATTCAATGTTACTAACTTCAACTAAGTTCAGACTCATATAATATCTAGAAGGTTTTGTTTTAGAAACGCATAAGTGGCACAGTTTTGCAGATTAAATAAAACAAAGAGGGTTTACTGAACTCAAAGGAATAGATTTTCGAAAACAATGAGTTGCTAAGTGCGTTTGAATATGGTTAAAGGATCAACGATCAGGACTTTCTTCTTGCTGTATTAATTATTCTATGCATAAAGGTTCAAATTAAACTTACACAGTTGACATTGCGAGACACTCAATGACCTCTTAAAGATACCGTTTTCCTAACTTTTTTTTATAAACGATAAAATTAGTAAGTAGACATTAGCACACGAGGATGGTACCTTCGCTTGGCGGACGGCGAGCATGTTGCGAGGTGCCGCGGCGACATCTCCCGGCATCTACATGTTGCACCACACAGCACTGACACGCGGCACTAGGGGCGGCGCGGGGGCGGGGTGTAGGGGCCGACGACGCTGGTGCCGGCGCCGCTCGCCCAACAGCGCACACTCGCGGCACTAGGGGTCCCGCAGGGGTTTGACAGGGTCGAGGGGCGGGGTGTACGGGCCGTCGACGCTGGTGCGCCCGCTCACCCAACAGCGCACACTCGCGGCCACTGGCGCGGCGTGTCTGCGAGTGCGCCGCAGCTCCGTGCACGTGCCCGCAACACTCCGCCACACACACTACTGCGTCCGCGACAACCAGTTCAGTACTAGAACTCTAACTGATTGAATTATGCAAGCCTGAGCTTTAAATCAGGGGTACAGGATTATGTTGTAAAAAAACTTGGAATATCCAAAAATCTATTCAGTTAAAAAGAATATTTGAAAGCCTAATTCTTACTTCCAAGAAACCTACTAAAGTATAAAGATTTCAGTATTACAAAAAACTAAGTAAACCCACAAAATAAACTTAACACGCAAGTAGCATTAAATTAATAAACTCAATTCAACCACCATTGCCGTTATCTAAATCGCTCAATAACATGTGGCACCTGCACAGCGACTGTGTCATACTTGCGTCCTTATAAAAACCATTGCACCATTTCGCGTGGTGATTATGAACATTGGACACGCATCGCATAGTTCGCGGCGCTCTCCCCGGCGCGCGGAACAGGTCCTGGGTCCAGGGGAGAGAGGGGGAGGAGGCTGTGTGAGGACCGGTCCGACCGGCGCGGCGTCTGCGCAGCGCGTGCTCGCGGCCGCCACTGCATTCCCACTAGCGGCCGAATTAAGGGACGCCATTGTTAACCTCATTACTACTCCGTGATGACACGCTAATCAATTAATGTTAGTTTAATAATAAAAAATACCCAAATATTTCTCGACGTTGCTACAAATACCTAAATGTGTTGTGGTAAGGATCATAAATGTAATGTTAGAGGGACATATGAACGCATGAGGAAGGAACCTGTTATGATTACATAAGTATTAAACGGGTCATTTTTCACACATTATGCACTCCGTTGTTTTGCCTTTATGCTTGACCTACGTTAAGATAATAGTAGCATCACATGGCCGAACTGGCGTCATGATATCTGTCATCAACTATAGTTTCTTGACCTATTATTTATTTGTTTTTCTTGACAAGTAACTTTTAAAACCAAGAGATCCTTGTCCCGCCTCAACAGGGGCGTAAGAGCAAGAGGTCCTTCGAAATATAACCAGATAGATATAATATTTGTACAATATTGGTCAAATTAATAAATACAACACAATTATAGCCAAAATAAAGCAAGGTAATTATCGAATTACGCGTTTAATGAAGATATTCCGAGTCCATAACAACGGGTAATGAGATGTTATTCTCGTCGATCCGACCACCCCGCATTATACTGCAATATTTATATTAATATTCATCGACATTATCAACAGCACAAATATGAGTATTGGAATCCACAAATTAATCCAATTATAATTTGAATGTTACGTGATATGCGATCGCGTGTGATAGGTAGTAATGGTCTTCACTATACGTCCCAATGCCGGGCACGGACCTCCTATACAACTAGGAGTAAGGGCGAGGGAGTAGGGGACGGTAAGTACTAACTTTCCTAAGGCAAATCCAAAGGATGCTCAAAATGCCTTATATACGAATATCGACTTTATTTACATACCTGAAGCTGTTCGAGGTACATATTTATTAAATGTCCCAAAAATACAATTCTTCAGTTGGAAACCGAAACAAATACTCTATACCGAACCCATATTTTACGGTTCAGAGCATTTTGCCACAACACATAAAGCGTACATCGGAGTATTTATGTCGGAGAGTCGACTCGGCAATTCCTGCCGCGAATATAATTTTCCCATGTTTTTGTGAAAATGCTGTAGAGGTCGCAACCCATATCCCATGTTCAGTTAAAAAATAAGTTATGTAAGCGAGTCTCGGGGCGGATAAACGACAGATTACGGCGCTCTCTTGTCAAATTGCCCCCAAGCAGTGCTCCTACGAGGCCCTGACTCGCGAGCGGGCGCCGACCGAGATAGATGTGCGTCGGAAACTGCACCGAGAAAATAATTTGTTTTAAATCATCGCGCATTGTAGAATCCATTCGCCGCGTGAAATATGGCGCGAGTGATTGTGTGAAATGTTTTAGCGATACCGCGCCATACAAACTTATAATGAAAATACCCGTTTCGTATCTGTTGCGAATTTATCTTTCGCACGGCTAAACGAAATGCTCATTTTATAACAGAATACGGTAATATAAATCGTTCTGAATCCAACGTGAATCATATTACGTTCACCTATTTTAAATGGCCATGCCGTAGTTAGATTGGGCTGCGGCTGAAATGGACCACAGACTTTTATATCTTTTAACAGAATGATTTTTACAATAGGCTAGGTATTTATAAGATTATTACATTTACCGACAAGAACTTAACTCAAAAGCTTTGTAAAAAATCATACATGTACATAACTTGGTTTTTCTGTATACATTGCCCCTGGTATCTACCCAGTTATCCTTCAGCGTTATTTAGTTCATTAAATTGATCTACTAACTTCAAATAATTCATTAAAATTCAAAGCCTTTATATGGAATTATCAAGAACTTTCCTACATAGCATTTCTTCAGTGTTAAGTTTCCCGATACGAAATTGTGCGTCCTGATAATACTGAAAAATATTTGCCCATAGCAGAGAAAACTCGTTCGTAATTAAAAACAGACGACACGACAGCGCACAAGCTTCTTTTTTTTTAAATTCTATATTAATTTAATTTTATAAAGAAATTCATATTACGTTTATTTAAGAATATTCCTTGATAATATTGAAAATGCAAACGTTATTTATATTAATTTAGTCCGGTTTCACACTCCAATCCACTAACCCACCCTAGGCCAGCGTGGTGGATCAAGGCCTAAACCATCTCATTTGTAGAGGAGGCCCGCGCCAAGCAGTGAGCCGTATATGACGTCAGCCAATTGTTATTAATGGAATAAAATAAGTTTCCCAAAAAACAAATCCACGTAGTAATTTCCGACTACCTTTTTACGAGTCGCGAGCGGAATGTGCGCGCCGCCGCACTCACGCTGTCTCCCGGAATGTAATACTTGCCCCAATATGAACACCTACGCACGAGGAATTTATATACTGTACGCATCTCGAGCCAACTCATATTTACTGGGAAAAATATCTCCATTATTATGTCCACATAATTCACTAACAAAATAACAACGGGTTATATTTACCCGGAATTTCGACGACTCAAAGTCTCCTTTCTGTTTAACAATGGAAGTGAGAAAGTGAACTCGATTTATAAAGAAAAGCTGTAAGTGATTCCTCTGCTAATGTCCGCAACGTTGAAGGAGGGATAAAGGAAAGATTAAGCAAGGATAAAGAAAGCATACACCTATTAATAATTATTAATTAATTAATTGATTGATTACATAAGTATCGTTTTCAAAAAATATTTACAAAAGTAATGTAGAAAAAAAAGTACAACAAAATTTACTTTAGGCATTTCTTCATTATTCGAAAACGTAAGAAAAGTTGGTTGTAGTTTTGTAGAACTACGAGTCATAGAAAACAAACTCTATCTTTGTCACGACATAAAAATTCATTTTCTTGTAAGTACCTTTGTGCAGAAATAACTGCTTAGCTTTTCTTACACAATGTATCAAGTTTATGGTGCATGTCGGACCTAACGAGCGAATTTACTGCGTGTGACATATTATCTGAAGGCATTACACGCGCTGTTTACAGCCTTATCTAGCGACATGAGAGTATAAAAGATTTCCTCGTGAGTGGCTCCAGTGAAAGGCGCTCCAAGTGATGCGCTGCGAGCTAGTATTTGTCTGTGAAGAGTGCAGGGCGCCGCGGGATGTGTCGCGCTGTGCCGGCGACAATCCACTCGGCACGGCGACCCAAGCGGATATTGGAAATTGTGTTTTAAATGAAATGCCTCTCTACACCCTCCGCGCATATCCACGACAACATTCGATTAATGGTTCGCTCATTTTGCTTGAATTTAGACGAGATGCTTCCACGATCATGCTATTGGTAGCCGTATTTTATCGCCCATTTAATATATTCATGGAGTAGTAGTATCCTTCTTCGAACTTTATCAATTCCCTGGCTACACAATGTAGCCAACATTCAAACATTTGCATGTAACATAGTCGTGTAGATTTATGATTCGTATTCGGTTGGCTGTTTGTCCGTACCTCTTTCTAACAGTAAAACAATTTCCTTCCGAATGTAAAACGCATCAGCCAGCGACATTATCGTTACGGTACAATAAATCGGTGCGCGTGATCGCGAGCGCGCTCTGTAGATCAATACTCCGCCAGTAATGGAATTTAAGCGATTCTTTCACTTTGAACTCACCAGGTGGACATAATTTTTCTCGGTAGAAGTCACGTAGTCTAACGCTAACGTTAACGTAATATGTCAAGCTTTAGAAGGTCTCCGGTCTATATGGATGCCGGTAGTTAGGGGGGCTCTTTTGTTACTTGGCAGTGCCGGGGTGACATACTGCCGAGACGATAACCCGGGTTCAGTGCGCGGCGGGTGTCGCCGATAGAATCGGTTTACAAGATGTGTGTAAGTGAGCGAGCGGCGCCAATATCGGCGCTCGGCCATGTCGCGTGTCGCCGCGCGACCGAGCGACACAGCGACACTGCGACCGCAACGCACGAATAAATGAATATCTTACCAACTTCGGTTTTTATTAAATTACGTACTTGTTTGCTACAGATAGTTTCCGTAGAACTCTTCCTCGTGTCGGATGTATACTAAAATGTTTTTTATGTAAAGTAGTGATCACAAGCTAGGGCTTAAGATTACTTCATTGAAGTGGCATTAATATACATTTATTTAACTAAATAAAAAATACTTCTTTCCAGTCTACTCAGAAAACTTTTTAAATCTCGTTGCAGACAAAGGCCGATTAACGAAACAAACGTTGCGGTGGTTTAGTAATGCAAAACTGTAGTTTCTTCTAAATATCGGATTACTTGAGTAATACCTTACTATCTCCAGTATCAGCAAATTTCTTTATCATACATATCTTTTAATATTTCCATTGTTAGTCATTATCATCAGCATTCATCATCTAGCAGTTCTATTTTCCCAGCGGTGATCAGTTTTGCGCGACAGATGTGATCTGCTCACTGTCATTTCAGCTCACTAATAATAATTATTAACTAAACATTTAACATAGTCGGTAAGAGCCTCAAATTAGCTGCTGTTTGAAGCCCCAAGCCAACTAGCTTAACTAAGTCCATCGAATTGTAGGAGAGTGTCCCTCGTTGAGTGCAACATTCAAATCGGAATGAAGTCGGACGTTCCGCGGAGACAATCGATTACGCTCGTGAACAAGTTTTAATTGTTTTTGAAACTAATTTAGCAATTCAAACGGCACACCACGACACAATCACTCGTACGAGTGTTTGTAAACCAAACTCCAATTAATTCGATTTCACTAAGTGTTTGTTTAAATTATATTTCGTTCTTTTAATTATTTCCAAGTCTTTTTCAATAAAGGAAAACAACTTTTCTCGTTTTTGTATTTGAATCACTTCCGAAAAGGAAAAAGAAATAATAAGGAGGAAAACTATTTGTTCATGCTCTACATATCATTTTAGCAATTTCGTCGTTTCATAATGCTGCTATACATTTTCATAGTCCTTTATTGTATTGTGACGAGATACTTCTTCATTGTTCACATTTACTTAGACAAAAATACATTTTTTGTCTGATTCAAACAACATATGACTTCAAAATTTGTAAACCGTTTAACAATACCATCACGTATTAACAGCACGCATGGAGTACTCCCCGCTCACCTGCTTGTTCCCGAGGCCGTTCGTTCTCGACACTTAAGCGGGATTTCCTCGAAGCGGTTTATTTGCAAAACAAATCCATATAGAGAGCGTTATGCGCGGTAATCGCCGTCGCGTTTGATACTTGTTTATGAACACTTTGAATAAAGATTCGGCAGTAAAGTCTCTCTTTATGAGCGGCCCGTAAACACGTCGCCGGGCGGCTTGCAGCGGCGCGGGATCGAACAGCGCCCACATTCAAATAGTTTCGGGACAATCGAGGTTTAGGGCTCAAATGTCACGGGTAATGGCCACATGTGTAGTGAAAAAGGGGTTTTGCGACGCACAAAACCTTGAAATGTAACTACAACTGTCAAACTGTGTGATTGCGACGAAAGAAGGTCTTTATTACGGAGAATATCTTTTTGTTTTGTATTTTGCAAGAAAATTAGGAAATGTAACCTAACTACCTACTAATTTTTTAACCTAAGAGCAAATAATACATTAACTGAGGTGTGCCAAAAAATCGGGTCTACTAGTTTGGCTCTCCCTGAAGCTAAACTACCTCTTAGCCCACGTAAACATTTGCAAGTCCCTTGTTTTCTGAGTGCGTACGTCTAAAATCCGGTCATTATAGAGAGCATCGTTTAGCAGTCCTCGACATACGCTCGGTAAGTGAGTTTTAAGCCCCGTATTCCTGCGAGCGAGCTACCGACTCCCGCTCCATCACGATCAGTATTCAACGCAGTGCGAGTGCGTGGTGTGTGTACGCGGAGGGTCGTAGGGCGCGGCCTGTGCGGCGCACTGTACACTCACAATGGATCCCCGGTTATACCGCGCGAACTGTTACGATTTATCGATGGCTTACTGTGTTGCGGCCGCGTGTGTTTTTTGCGGTTTTAGTGCCTATTGTTTTTGACAAAACTCGCGGTTCTCGAGCGGAATAAACCGTTCACAACGAATCCATACGATTGATTTATATATTGAAAACAATATGGACATAGTATCGATGCTGGATTCAACACTAAACTATTGAAAGTTTTTCTTTCACAAACAAACAAAACAAACAAACATACCTCACGCCTATATTCCCCGAAGGGGTAGGCAGAGATGCATTTCTGCACCCACATTTCGCCAGGTATGTCTCAGTCCCACGTAATAGGGGGCGAACCTATTGCCGTTTTTCGGGCACATTTCCAGACTCCGTGCTGCTACTGAGAATTTCCTAATGGAAAAACCCAATAACACTTTGCCCGACCCGGGAATCGAACCCAGGACCTCTAGATCGCACGGCACATATTTGTACCGCGAGACCATTCTTTCAATTCTTTCCAAATTCCAACTGTTAGCGAACTACGTGACCAACGTGTTCCTTTGCATCCGAAGACTTGCATTTACATTGTCCTAATTTCAAACAACGCCACATCACCTTCAGCGAATTGTGAATATCGAAGCACCCGTGGCGATATAATGAAAGAATGCTCTGAATCCGTTTAATTTAAAAAGCTTGACAAGCCTGGAGGTCCCCGGCGGTGCGGCGGGGGTGCGGGCGCAGGGCGGGGGTGTGGAGTGCAGCGACGTGCACTAGTATTATCCCTTTATCCATTAAATCTTTCCGAGCTTCGCGATTTGCCGGCGAGCACGTGTCGCCACTATGGACGAGCTGCTCGAGCGCCTCGAAGCTAATCTCCTCATTTTAACAATGCATATATTTTCACTGACGAATACTTTTAGAGTAATAACAGCTGGACAAAATTAAAAACTACTGACTTGTTTCGCCGTCAGTCACTCGACCGCGAGTGGGGCTGTCGAGAAGATTTTACTGCGCCTACTTATGCTCTCTTTCATCCAATTTTGTCGGAATGATAGTTGCAAGTGAGACATTTGAAAGTAGAGTTATATTTTATTAATTTTTGAAGGTTAGCCATCTGGAAAAGTAGTAGAGATAAGGCAAAGATTTCAACAAGAAATTGAAGCACTGGCCCCGGTAGAGACAAATTACAACAGAAATAAAATTGTAAATTTATTGAGAATTTTTTATGACTTCATTCATTACTCAATTTGATGGTATATCTGTATTCGGTTTTACAAGAATAGTAACCGAATCAGCCTGTTTAATTATGACATCTAAAACCCACTTCTCTATGTATGAGAAATCGTTTTCATTTATTCTCCCCAACGGCCAGTATCCGGACAAGTTCCCATATCATCAGTAGATATTGCAGTTTGGTTTGTCCGCATAATTTAATATTTATTCACTGGTTATCTTTACCCCGTGATGTGAATAAGCCCGACTGTACCCCAGCGGGCGCGAGACGGTGCGTCGCCAATAACACGCACCGCGTGACCACTCACTATACAGCGGTGTTCAAACTTTACGCTGATATAGTATAGTCCATAGAGAAATATCGTGTATTTTTTTGTTGCGATGGCCTTAAAGTTTAGACGGCGATTAAAACAACCGTTTTAACTTTTTCATATTTTGTATGTATTCACAATGAAATATCATGTACTTTAAAAACAAGAAGATATCCGTTACAACAACCAAAAACTGTTACGACTACGACTATGTGTTCCATTGCTAGAGCCGATCTATTGAATGACAGATACATGAAATTGTGTAATAGTTATTTAAATCTCATTTCAATACCTAACACAGATCAAACTAGATTCAGTGAGTAGCAATATCTCAATTCTCCCCACGTTCGCAAGCGACGCAGCGCTTAAACTGCAAACAAAGTTATCGTGTTGTAGTGGGGGGCGTGCAAGTTTGACAGTCGATGTCGCGCCACGTTCCCACGCACAAGTGACCCCACTACAACTGGTAGTTGAGGCACATTGGACGCGGATAACCCGTCGCGTGTTATCAGCGTGTACTTTTACTGCACAACTTTGAGGACACCGCACCCCCCCCCCTGCCCCCGCCCCCTCTCTCGACACACCTCGCCCCGCTGTCGCCTATCACCTGGCCGTCAGTTTCGTTAATTTGTTTTGCACAAAGTTTGTGTTGTGCTGTGTTGAAACTACACGTTTTGCAGATTATTCCTTTTGTTAGAGTGAAAGAGATTGGATCTGTCGGTATGAAGTCGTCGGCCATGGTGAAATTATGGAATAAATATAGTAACATTTTTTTCAAAATTTAAAGTTCAGTATTCTCTGTTGAACAATGCGATAAATTGCACACTTCATACTAATGTAAAAAAGAATATAAAAAATTAACAACGAAATTACATATTCTTTTTACGAAACCCCAACAGTTAATTATTGTGTTGTCTCATTTGTACTTTAACAACATAAGTAGCTAATAGTCGGTAGTATCCCGCGATGTTTCTGTTCGCTGAAATAAGCTATAACCATTGTGTTGAGCAAAACATAATAAAAAAATCCCTCGCATTTACATAACGACGCGCTGATGAGGCACAAACTTGGTTTCTTATTTGGTCACATTTTATTCACGGCGGCGTCTCCTTCGTCAGCCGGCTAATACTGAAATATAAACAACTGACAGACTAGTTGTGTCGAGACGGGCGAAATATTATAGAGGTATTTATTTACATTAGAAATTGTTAGTACCTACTCGTAGCAGCAAATAGCCGAAAAATTTAATATTTTTTCGTGAATAATAGTTATAATTATATAACATTTCCTAATGTTCGGAATTTATAATCTAAATTTGAAATCTCACAATCAGCGTATTACATCATTTCCTAATCATTTTACGAGGCAAATATATAACTTGAACACTGCGCTTCCATACTACAATAGGCAATCACGGCTTAACGGTTTAATTATAAAACGTAGCGAGATAATATTTAAATGCGAGTCAATATTGTCAAAGTTAATACCAGTAGCGCTTATAAATTTTAACGATTTAACTTGTTAAGTATTCAAATTGTTTTATTATCTCAAGCTATAAATCTCAATAACACAGAGCCGTAATTGTCGGCCGGTGGAGGGCGCCGCTCGCTCACACAGCCCGCGCCTGAGGAGTGCCGCGGGGGGAGGAGTTGGTGGGCAGGGGAGGGGGGGCTATGAACAGTGTGTAACATAACTTTATATCTGAAACAGGTGCTCGCTTAATGTACCACTTTATAATAATGAAAGCGAAGGAAACAGATTACAGTTATTGACGATTGAATGATGAGCTGCCTGGGAACCGATCGCGTGGCTCGCTAGCTAAATTAATGTCCTAAACTTATACCATTTAAGTTAGCAATTGAGATACTAAGTATAATATAGCTTGTTAAATATGATGTATGGTATAAAGAATGAATCACTCTTTATGGCAGTGCTTCCACAACAAGTGCGGCATCTCGGCTTTAAAGGGCTACGCCGTAGCAAATTTGGAATTGCGGAAGGAATAACTCTGCTGCTGATATTATTTCCCTCAAAAGAAAGCACTCAACCACAATATATCGCTTAACAAATTTAGAAGTGATAGCGCTACGCCGTAGTCACCTAAGACAGTGAATTAAAAAGGTCGGCTCTTCTGTAGTTATACCACTGGCGCATTTCTGTCTAAGAATTCCATAGGTTTATAAAGTTTATTAAACGACACCAGGTTGGCGTGTAGAACTAAAACGTAATCTCTCTCGATCATACTATAAACATGAGCTGCTCCGTTTCAGAAAATGAAATCTTTTGATATAGAAAACTATTCCTTGATTATAAATAAGTAACAATAGCTTTTTGCCCGCCCTTCCCTAGTGATGGCTGCCTTCCTAATAGGGTGGCAAACTAATTTTAAAATGCCTTAATCAAATGAAAAATGTGAAAGAAATATTATTTTATTTCATTTCATAGTGTATAGCTGTGGGGGCGTAACATAAGCTAAAGCTTATGATAAAAAGTTTATTTTTTAATGTGTGTCTAAACTCGTTGAAATTCGAAGCTAAACTATGTCTGCTGTGAGTACGTTGTTTAATTAGAGAGGACACGCTCAGTTTAGTGCGAGCCGTACAAAATAATTTAATTAACATCCCAAACTGAGTCACATTTATTAATTCTCAGAATTGTACCAGCGCTGGCCCGCGACACCCACTCGTCCCATTACAGCCAAGGCTTTGTTCTAATTAATTAATTTCATATAATTTTTGCGGTTCCTAACCCTTGTAAATTAAACCTACTTAATTATATTATAAGTCTCACGATAAGCCGACGCACAATTTAAATATCATGTTCCTTGTAATTTGACGACCTCTAAGAATAAATTAAGTAAGATGCCTTGTGCAAAATACTTAATATTTAGCATCTTATCCGCGAAATAGGACTATTTTAAATTGAACATAATATGAAGATTTCACACTCTATGTTTTGGTTTTGCAAATATGAGATAATATTTTGTTGTTAAAAAAATGTATGGAATTTCTTTTTTGCTTTCTTTCTATTACAGTCAAATGTCTAAAATCAGTATCGTCCACTTCTCGTCATAAAATTATGCACAAACAGATTTCCGAGGTCAGGCATCGTAAACCATTTGTACGATAAACTTTACAACATATTTTATGTAAATACTTCAGGTTTTTCGGCTGAAAAATTCGCAAACGTTCCGTGCCCCTGGCTTGTTAGCGTATTAGATTTTCTCCCAAATTAATTTTTGTACTCCCTCGGCAATTTACTTGAAATCTGTTGGAGAGTTCCCCCTCATATCTTTTACATTTTGTACGAGATAAACAAAAAATAATTAGCCCAGTTTGGCACTACTCGCTGCGTATTAACTTTGAGCTTAACTCATCTGCGTGGAGCGTCACGGCCCGCGGACCGAACATAACATAATCGTTAGTGAAACTGCTCGCTGTAATGGAAAAACACAGCGGATCTCATCCCACGGAGCCCTTAATAAATTCCCCACGTTCACTTTTACGAGCAGATATTACGTTTACAAACTAAACTGACGCAGACATGATGAGATACCACTACCGTACAGATTGGACCGGCTTTGTGCCAGCGCTGTTGTATAAGTTGTTATTAATGAAACGAGATCGCTGAACATGCTGTTTACAACAAAAATATTTATTCAGCAAGGTACTCGTAAGGGCAATATCAGTCTGTAATGAGATAGGGGCACATTGAGGAGAAATTGTTAACATATTTCAGTAATTCAATAATTTCGAGAATCTTCGTTACTTTTTCAAAATTAAACACTAAAATACGTTACAAGAGCAAGAGATCATACTCATTCCTACTCTCATACTCATCTTAACATATATCCAGAACGCAAATATTTCTTTACCTTAGTTTAGCTTGAATGATGATAAATCTTGGAATAATGTCGATTAACATCAATGCGACCGTCCTGAAGTGAGAGCAACTACTCAAGATTACTTGCTAATCTTTCTTATAAACTGCAGATAGCTGATAGCGCGGTGACAAAGCCACAGCCAATAAACTTAAGTAATCCAGTGACGAATATCTTTCTAGCGAAATAAATTCTCAACAATGAACCCATGAGAAGAACCCTTGCATCCTTAAAAACTGATTAAAATAAGGATTAATTTGTGTTGCTAATTAATAAGGGCTTACTGATCCAAGCACATTAAAGCGAACATGATAGTTAATTTTAAAGAAGCAACTCATATTAATTAATTATTATTTTAATAGAATAATATCATCCAAGCCAAAACACTAAAATTAGTATCATCCAGAAGACCATTTATTCACTTAGGTACACAAAAAAGCAAAACAGCGAATCCGTTCAACTTGGGAAGAACATTTGGTTTGGCCATAATAGAAAAATCTCCCGGCTCGGCGACACTAACAACACGATGTTGTATAAAATTCACAGCGTATTTTCGTGTCGTTGTAAAAATGAGCTGAACATTAACCCTTGGCGCTGTCGGCGAATCCTCGCAGGGACTGTAAGGGGCTTGTTACGTGGGGCTCGGCAGCGGCGCGGGACTCGCGACCGACTGCACGACCTGTTGGAGCACCACGTATCATACATGCTTCACATTAACACACCCGTGGATGGATGTCGTTTTATTTTTCTAAGCCTGGAAGCATACAGCGTGAAATTTCATTTTCCAGGAAAAATCCGTGATGTTAAATAATAACTTTGAAGTCCAAGTCTATGTCTATCGTAATTCGTATGGATTATAGTCAAAGAAATAGATTGGCTTCATGCGGGTTATATTTTTTAATTAATTAGTTCCATTTAGATTAAAATAAATATTTAAAAAGAAGGATATTAAAGTCGAAAAGTTTCCGTAGTACAGAGGCCACGTGTTATTTCCGCGGCAAGAGCTTCGTCGTCTAATCCTGCTTAGTGCTGCTCACCTCGCGCCAAATCCTAGTTTATCGCGCCCTCGCCTGCACACACCGCGCCACCGCGCCGTGCACACGTCATACATCACACACACATTACACTTGCACCATCTGGCTGCATATGTCATCCATTAAGTCTAATGTATCTTGACTTTTACGGTATAATCTATATGGACATACATATACGAGGCGGCATATCTCCTGTTGGAGACCACACGCCTCCTCTAAAACCGAAAGACATTGATACACACATCATTTATAAGATGTATGCATAGAATTTCAACCTACGACCATCGAACTGATGCTTCTTAATACTTAATCATGACAAGACGGCCCACAGTCTCAGTTCTAGCATTTGCATTATATTGGACTATTTGTAAATTATATTACGCCTACGACAAATACTGCATTGTATTACTGTGGCATTACGGCTTCAAAAAGAGCCAAGTAAACAATCACATTCATACAACTTAACAAAAGTGAAACCTAACTGAAACATATACATACCTACATATGAAACATATTCAGGAGTACAGCACGAAAAGGAGCAACATTTATGGCACAAACACTTATTTGCGTTTGGTGCATCGCACGCAGTTAATTTCATAGAATGTGCTCGGAGCGGGGGCGACACCGACGCGCCAACCTTCAGCGCCGCCCATACATAGTTAAGGAAGCCAACTTTTTGCCTCTCATAGTAATGTAATTAAGTTTAATTAAACTTGTTAAGAATTCTAATAGCAGCAATTATCCCGTTCCGCGGGGAGTTTTCTATTTTCCTGTTGCGACTTATATCTGTGCTCCTGAAGAACAATTACGGACGCTTTCTGTAACAACTAGCACTCGCCAAATAAACATACGTAATGTGATTGTTACATCACATATTACACATATTCTACTAATATATTGAGCATGCTTTAATCTGCTTTGTCGATTGACCTGTGACGTGATAGCGAAAGAGATAAGGACTGATTAAGTAGTAATTAAATTAAGTAACGTGCTAGTAAAGGCCGTAAATAGGTAAATGTATTGCTCGATGTAGGTGTTATTGCAACCATCAATTTCATGTATGTATCCTTTCTGTTGGGAGACAGTCCTCTTGGATCTCCATCTAGTTAAGGGAGGGTGAACTAAGTATGCCGAACTAACTGCTGAAAAACAAAGGAACTCTGGGATTTAGAGTGGATCTCGCCAAAATAGGGATTCTGGGGCATTGACGGGTCAGTGCATTGCTTTAGCAGCTCTATTTGTAGTATATCTTTTTTTTTGTTGTTTTATGGCGGTAGAGCAAATAGAAAATTACCCTTACTATCGATGGCATGAAGGCGAAATAATATATACTAATCGAACGTTTCGCTTCTTTTGGAATTGCAATATACAATTGTTAAAATATCTGGGATTAACCACTATCTACTCGAATACCAATTACGGCTTGACGTTGATTTACAGGACACGTACAATACAATGTACATATATTTTAGTATTTATTTAATTTGATAGAAATAATCTGCAGTCAGTATTTGCCCGAATACCGGCGGCGAGACTATAATGTTATATACCGCACCGAGCATAGTGATTCGCGGCAGTTCTTTTTGAGAATCCTTAAATTCAGCCCTATTATAATGTGCAGTAGAATGCAGTACTCTACATGTAAGGAGTTGAGCACTTTTTGGTGATTCTTGGAGTTTTGTATCGGTGGACATTACTGTTTTTGTTACATCAATTTAAATTATTTTTTTATTTTTTAGGGTACATTACTTTGTTTTGGAATAGGTTTTTTTGAAGGCGGTTTTTTCACAATTTTTTTTTAATTAAAATGAAGCCAAGCTACTAAGCGCCTCATGCACGCCGCAAAACGTGAGAGCCGCTATACAAAAATAACCTGATGGTAAGTAGGTCGCAAGGACCTTTAATGCAAAGGTGCCAGAGTTAGGAAGGCTTTATATAGTCAACTTGTCGTGTAAACCATACCGCGATCTAATTTTGTTGTGGCGCCATCTCTTGGCTGTAATTTGAAACATTGCGTTCAAACGTTATAATTAAGCATAGTGAGTGGTAGAGCATTTGAACTGTCTATATTGGTTTTCATTGCTATGAATAGCTCTATCTAGATCGCATTCGGTGTTGCAAGAAACTATCATAATATCGATATAAAACTAACAGCCAAAGTGTTTTTAGTAACACGACAACTCTACTAATATATTTATTAAATCGTATTATGGAACAGATTTTGAAGATTATTGCGGAAAATGTAAAATTGCACCATACGTTTTATTTCAGTTTGCTCATTTAATAAATTTCTATAAAAGCTAGGTCGCTATGTATTCGGTTCTAAACATCGCAACACTGCAGGATAAATCGATCGAAAATAGAAAATTGGCCAATCGGAGTCAGTGAAATAGCAGAAAGGAAGGTAAAAATCATACATTAAAAAAATCTATTGTCATTAAAAAATACTTGCTAAAACTACATTTAAACTGACTTACTGCGACGATTCTCCTCTGTGTCACATTTTGCACCCGATATTGTGCCGATAGTGCAGCGAACCTAATATGTTAATATCTGGAGCGTAAATAGCAAATATTATGCTCATTAAAACGACAAATGAGGTGCTCTACTAATGCACTACATTATAGTCGTGATTACGTTATCGGATCTCTGAAATATCATTAAAATCTATACATTGAAATTGAGTTCTGTCGCGCTATTCACCCTATATGCTCCGAAGGGTAGATAGACATCAATTATCTGCACCCATTGTAAGCTGGTTGTATTTTCGTGACACGTTATAGGGAATAAACTGTGTTGATACTAAGAATTACCTAATGGAAAACCCAACAATATTCAGTCCAATCTGGGAATCGAACCCGGCAACCGAGTCCTCTATAGATTGCAGGGCACGTACCCGTCCCGTAAGAACACGAGACAGAGATAAATAACGATTAACGATAGCTTTAGCTGTAGCTTCACGACAGTTTCGTGTAAAACAATAGCACCAACGCGAAAGAAGACACTATACAAATGTATTTCTAAATGAGAATAGTTTCTCAAGAGAGCTGTAAAGCGGAAAATTATGAGATTTAACAAAATCAAAATCGTTCCAATCTAAATTAATCTTTTCAATCGACATAAAAAATACGTTCTAAAAAAAATTAATCCGTTCAGTTACATTTTTTGAAAATATCTCTGTGCAAAAGTGAATGGTCATTTTCGTTTCATTTCATTCAAGGCGACTCATAATGAAATTTGATACGCCTACTTGTTAATCATTAAAGCATGTTCGTGGTTCGAACTTTGACACTACGTACATATGTATGTGTGTTTGCATTGAGAGTGAGTAGATGTGAAGTTGTAATTAGGAGTGTGGTGACGTCACGCAGTGCCTCTCAATAAGCCTCTCATTTCAAGTGACACTATTCCTGACTCCGCCCACGTACCGACGCGAACACAAGGTGTCGAGATTGCGGAGTAAGTATCGATACACACAACTAATACGTAGGTATACGTATTTTGTAAAATCAGTGGGAACATTTATATGTTCGCAATGAAACATTGTGCCTTCCATTAGTGGCTTGTCAATTTATTTAATTCATTTTGCTTCGTAGTAATACAATTTGTAACAAAGGAAAATAATTATTTAATTTATATAGCTGTTTGTTTTCCTTTTACTTTTCTGTGTATTACACGCAAAAAGTAAAACAAATTATATAAAGGAGGACTTGAGAACGCTATTAGTACGCCAGATTTACAATTTACTAGCAGATAGTGATTAATTAAAGTATGTTAAATAGAGAGACAAAGGCCGCGCTCGCCTTGACACGTCGCAGTGAAGACAATAACATTTTGCGTTGCATAAATAAAGGTAAGAATCCCCCCTCGACTACCGATTTTCGGAGTTCCTGAGAACAATATAAAACAGTCTTATTCTTAAGCGACATCGGAAACGCTAACACGTGTAGGCCGCAGTAACTGTGCGGTGTGTGCGGCCCGGGGGAGCGGTACTTTTTGCTTGAATAAAAACTATCCGATAAGGGACCGCGTCAGCCGAACTACATGCAAAACAAATTTGTCGACGCTCGGCTGCGCACTCACGTACACGCAAACAAACGGACACAAACGCATTTATTGTATTCGTTCTCTGGTCATACACGTGATAAATCATGTGTAGCAAGTTATAAATTACAACAAATTAAACATAGGTTACAAATTTTATCTACCTTACAATACTTAGTATTAATCAAATCATTCAAGCCTGCACGTTCAAGATGCTATTAATAGTATAGCTATTGATAAGTATAGAATTACGAAATTGATGACGATAACAACGTTCAAGATATCTTTCCAATAAACGCAAGTATGCCAACCTGATCATAGCCGCGTGTAAAGCGCGTTTAAGTAAACCCTTTTTGTACGACGTGGAACAAAGGCAGCGCGTGGCCCCCGCCCGCGGCTGTTTCGAGGGCTATATCCGCCGCCATATAATTTTATGCCCGTGTAACTTTATCACATCAATGTTTATCCGAAACAATGTTTTTTCATTCACTATTATACATGTTTTCGTATTTATATAACATGCCGCTTTATGTAAAATATTATGCAAACAAAATGTCACAAAGTGTCATTGTAGAAATACGATGCTCGATTGTGTGACGAGGGCGAATGTTGTCGAACGCGTGGCGCGTGCATTCGTGCTACAGAGTAACGTGCGAGACGTGACAAATATTCACATTGGGATAGTTTTAGCTTGGAGCGGCTCCAGGCCCGGCCGATGAAGGAAGGTGTGCCGTGTGTGCAACAAGAGAAGCTTCCTCGCGGACGGTCGGTGTCACGCGCGGCGCGCTAAATTATACACTGTATTAAATATATAAGATTTTTTTTTTTTTATACAAGTTCAAACCTGTAAAAGCCGACCGACTTTTGTAAAATATTGCTTTTTGAATTTTTATTTCAAGATTATCTACGTCACCCAAAGATGTATAACTTCACAAGCCCCCTGAGGCCGTGTAGTGTATGTTTGCGGGATAGGCTGTGCAGGCGGGCGCGTCCGGTCCCGTGTCGTGCGGCCGGCCCGTCCGACACAGGGCCGCGTGAGCTATTTATGGTTCATAGTCGAACGCTGCTGACGATGCACTTTACGACACCACACTAAACCCGCCTGCTAGTACTCTCTGAATACGGACATATCGCTCATATCTTACGGGTTGTATGGAGATTGTGCTTCCGACTTGCTGCTTCCGACCCTGCTTGTCACAAAATAGCAATAAATGTTACTGATGAGTTCTCACCGCAAAAATTTTCCAAAGCTGTGAGCTCTAAAGTAACACAAATATGACAATTTGGAAAAATATTTGTAAGCGATACTCAGCAGTGCATAACTTTTGAGTCGATTCTAATATACGTCAAGTATGAACTAGTAGTAAAACCACTTCATTAAAATAATTTTACAAGTGGCCCAATTTCTGTCGGGAGGATATAATATTTCTTTCCCGACACTCTGAATCTCTTTATTCAAATAAGGCAGAAAGCCGGGCAATAATATGTACGGGAAATAATAAAGTGTATAATGCACAGTGTCCCGCTCCCGGCCCGGTGTAGAGCACGCAGCACGCGCCAACACCGCGCTGATATATGGACACCCGCCGCGCGCTCTATTGTTCACTTAAACGCTTCTCTAACGCAGCCAGCTTTAAAGAAATACCTGTCAGCCGCTGAATAATGGCAGTATTATAGCACGGGCCACTACAGCTGGCCGGCAGTGCGCCGCCAGCGACTCTACTTATTAGCTCAGCGCTCGCTAACTAGCGCAATACGAACAAATGAGTCGCGACGGCCGCGCCACTACTCACGCTAACTGTGATCAAGTACAACCACATTAATATGACAGCTCATATTTGTAACAACTTCCCGCTTGTTGAACAAGAAAATTGTAAACTTATATTGCATATAGGTCTTCGTTAGAGCGCCATAGCACTAAAATTTAAGAAACACTACACTTGGCACAGTTTTTCCAATAATTCAGTGTTTCTTCAGATGACTTTTATGCTTGACATATACGTGTTATACGCTTGTGACTCCAAATATAACTATAAATAAAGCCAATAGCCACACAAATGATCTATTTTATAAGCTGCCGAGACTTTTCAGCCTTACGGACACTCAGACCTAAAGATTTGTTGATGGCACAAATGTATTCTCGGCGTGGTGGTCCAACCCGAGGCCTCACAATTCACATACTAATGTCTAGATAGTTACTTCCCCACTGAGATTGTCATTTAACTGGTTGCCCCACTACCATACCGAACCAATTTTCATACGCGCCGAATGACAGCAGACCTAACGCAGCATGCAGTCTATCCCGTGCGGTGTTTCTATTCCTTAGTGCTCTGTGCAATTATCTTTATTGTGACAAAACACGAGCTGATCAGCTCCATTAGCAGTATCGCTACAGTGTCCTTTAAGATATCCTAGATACAGGACTTGTAACTTAGTGTGGGGTCAGAGCTATGTATGTGGCTGTGGATTTAATGTTTAATTTTGTTAAACTTTAACACTTCGCTTAATAAAATACCTTGATCTTTAAGTGATCATACCCAATAAAGTGACTTGGTAAATTAAACTCTATTTCTATGAAAATAAGAAGTAAATCGAGATAAATACACAATTATGGCACATTATACATTGGTGGGTTGTTAATGAATGTGTCGCGCGCACGTGCGCCAATCAAAACCACGGTGTGAAGTAGCGTGTGCCACTAATGTGTTTACCTTATTTATGGAGCTTCATGAATTAATAAATACACCTAACAGTCAAATACATACACAGTTATGACTCCATTCTGTGCGAGTCTTATGTCGTGGGGATCTGAAGCTACGACAAATTTATAAATATAAATTTATATGTCAAACAAATATTTGTTAGGGCCAAAGATCAAACCCCCAGCCTCTCGCTTCGTAAGCTGGTTCTTAACTAACAGCACAACGGGCCTGAAATAAATGTTATAATTACGCATAATTTTATGGCCATTTTGACCCAGAGCATTAGTTTTGATAATCCTTAAACATATTTGTTCATTAATGAATAATGACTCAAGTCCTTTGTAAAACCTTGGGACCTTTAATGATGTGTGACGAAAGTATCACTACATTAGTTTGATTAGGAAGACACTCTTTTTCTTACAGACAGAGTACATAAATATTTTTAGATTACTTTCTCAACAAAGTACATTCTTATAAGCCAAATATGTCGGCACTATTGCTAAGTGACGGAGCGCTTGTCGTGGGTTAGTTGGAGTAAGGTCGGCAATCGGCATCCATCCATCAATTACCGCGACTCACTACAGCACGAGATCATCTCAACACCTCCCCCCCCCCTTATCTTCCACTCCCCCTTCCCCCGCTGTCGCCCTCGCATAGCCTCAACCCTTCGCGGCTGATGTGCCAAGTTGCTAACACAAATAAGGCTGGCGTGTGTGTTTCCTTATGTCATTACAAACTGTCGACGTCGGCTCGTCGCTTAGACATTGGAATTCATTTAAGTCAACACAAGACAAGACAAAGAAGTGTTGTCGACGGAGGAATGGTGAATTTTTCTACCCTTGATTTTCTAATCCAATAAAGTGAGAACTGAAGTCAATATAAGTATTGCAATGCGCTTTAAGTAAATTATAATATTAAAGAAAAGTATTTTTAAGAAAGAACGGTTAATAAAAATGTTGAAGAATAACAACACAAGTTGTTGTTTGGATGATAAGCTCGCACTACGCAATACTTATACACAAATCTATTGTCTATCGTCTTAAATCACTGTGTATTCCGTAAAAGCAGACAAGGACATAGCAAAGTAATTCCAAAAGCACGGCGTCTGCAAACCGTAGTAAATTAAAAACACGCGTCGTGTGTCTTTTATTAGAGTGGCGAGTAGTGTGTAGTGCTCCCGTTTCTCGCAGCGAACTATAATCTGCAGATCAACAGCTGCACGAGCTCTCTTGAGGAGCACCGATACACATCCCCCCCGTCCGCCGCCCGCACCGCACCCCGCACGGTCACAGCCACCAGCAACCCTTCATGTTTCAATTTGATGCTATCGAAGAACACATTAGAAACAATGTCTGCGAGCGCGCCGGTCGCCGGTCGCCGCTCGTTTAGGTTCGATTCCCGGGGGAAATTAAAAACCGACGCCGTCCCACGTACTTATCGAAGGAGCGGTTACAATGAGTAGGCGCGCCCCACTAAGCCGCTTAAGCGATTTTCTTGCGGGAAATTGTAAATCATTCTCGAGGATAATTGCTTGTAGGGCAGCGGCGGCGAGCGGCCGATTGTATTACAGCGCGCCGCCGCCTTTGTAGCCAGCATCGCCGGCGTCCCGCGTAATGTCTCTGCGCCGACGCCATCAGCCGCGGGCGATATGTTTATAATGGTATGAAAGTTCATCAGTGCTGGCGACGCTCCAGCCGCGCGTACATTATCAGATAGCCCCGTGCGATAGTATCATTACCGCGGCGCAGTGAGTTCGATGCCGCCCCGGGTCGGAGCTCGCAGGACGCCGCTCCTTGTAATTGATATTTCGTGTCGGGGCGGGTGAGCGGACTGAGCGCTCGCACGGCTCAGCGCCCGCACACTAACTACTGGTATAGGTTTTGTCCACAAAAATACAGACTACATATTCAAATGACTTTAAATTGTTAAGATAATACAAATCAATCTTAGTGTCATCATAAAGAAGGTGTATAAAATATTCATAATATTGG
The DNA here is from genome assembly GCA_030295005.1 of Cephonodes hylas. NCBI lineage: Eukaryota > Metazoa > Arthropoda > Insecta > Lepidoptera > Sphingidae > Cephonodes > Cephonodes hylas. Next base: position 13,427,688 of record AP025367.1, on the reverse strand, counting down.
TGCATTCCTACTTCTACTTAAAATTTGATCACGTAAAATTAAATGGTACAATTAATTCGAAGACTTCTAAATTTTTTAGACGTATTTATCGCACTGGATCAAAGGGGCTGAACTTTCGATTTTTTTTGAGGGTATTGAAATAGTTGATGCAGTCTCATTACGATAGCGTTAACGTTAATAAAAAAACTAGTTTTATAAAATGTACATTTTACCTCGCATAAAACTCGACGCGACACACTGCGCCGTACTTGGTGCAGCTCGAATTATTTCAGTATAAAAATATTTAGTAAGTCGGAACTACTGAGTGGTCACGGCTCGGTGAGCGTGTGCCAATATTTCTAATAGCGAGCCGGTGACCGACACTGAGTGGTGTGCGTGTGTGTGTGTGTACTGCGGCGTGTTGGAGTGTGTTGTTTGTTGTTGGGGACAACAATTAAACAACGCGTGTTTGCAGCGTTTAAATGAACACAACACAAATGTTCCGCCGCGGCACGGACACTTCGCGCCCTCAAATTACTGACAATCCGCCGTGCGGCCAGCGGGGAAGCGAACTGAATTATACATTTTCTTTAGTATGTATAAAAGTGACTTCAAGTGTAAAATAATAGGCCAAAAGATTTCTTTGTTAATAGATATGTAGTAAACATGCACGTTTGGTTTAAAAACAAAACAACAGAGCAATGTCGATTTAAACTGTATGACAAACTATCTTACTGGATTATTTTGGTTCTTTTGTAGGCCCTAGATGTAAATACGACTCCTTTTAAAATCAATTGTGTTACAGCATAAAAGCAGTGATGGCCTCGAGGTATGGGCACGCGGTCGAAAATCTCGGCGGTCGCGGGTTCGAACCCCAGGCACACACCTCTGACTTTTCGAAGTTATGTGTGTATTCACGTTGAATTATCACTTGCTTTAACGGTGAAGGAAAACATCGTGATATATAAAACCTGCACATCTAAGAGTTCTTAGGAATTTCTTAGGTGTGTAGTCCGCCAACCCGCATCAGGCCAGCGTGGTGGACTATGGCCTAAACCCTCTCAATGGTAGAGGAGACCCGTGCTCAGCAGTGGGCGTATATGGGTTGATGAAGAAGAAGAAGAAGAAGACGTGTTACAGCAGCCCGCTGGCTCAGTGGCCCCGCACGGCCCTGCACGGCTCTGTTTACGCCCATTTGAAAGAACTCGCCTTGTTTCCTACGTTCCAGTTGTTCTCTTTGTATAATAGAAAGTGCTGATTACGTGTAATGTACGGAAAATAAATTTATTTAAAGCCGACGTAAATCTTTTAAATATACGCCCTACTCGTATGTATGGAAATGGAAAATTTAATGATGTATTGTTCTCAAGGCAGCAGGCCAGTCAAACCGTGGTATGTGCTAAAAACTGCCCCTATCGCTTTAAATTATTAATATGTATATATTTATGTAGATTGCTCCAAAGACTGATATGCAGATAATGTCATGCAGGAGTGAAACGTGCTTGGTGTCAACAAACTCCGTTGTAATGGAGGAAGGTGCCGCGCCGTCGGTCGGCGTCATTTTTCAACTGCGTACGTGTACGTACATGTTGTTCGGTTCAGCGCTACCAACCGATAAATATTAAAAATTCGAAACACAAATTTCACAGCGAAATAAAAATGTAAAGTGAATAAAAGTAGTGAATTGGTTCATTCCGTTGGAGTATGGAGCAGTGCGCACTCCGCGGTGATATCGGTGGGGTCGGGTCAGTGCGCGGACCTCTCCATGGACTCACAAATAAACACCCTATCAGGTCGTTATCAGCACAGAAAATATGCCACTATCTTCTCTCTCATCTCATCAAAATTTATCACCCATTGCGTCATATTGCGGGGAACGAGTTTTCTCCATAACTGAGAGGGTTTAGGCATTAGTCCACCACGCTGGCCTAGTGCGGGTAGGCGGTCTCCACATCTAAGAACTTTTTTTAGCACGCCGATTGCCTTACGATGGTTTCCTTTACCGTTCAATTTATTGCGAATACAAAAAAGTCAGAGATGCCTGGGATTTGAACCTGCTACCCCTTTCTTTTATAATCATACGAGCTGGTCAGCAGACAAATGTCGTGCAAATCGTTTAAATGGAGGCATGGCGTGCGCGTGACAGGCGCCACCGCACGCACCGCGCCGCACTTGCATAAAACATGAGAGCTGCGTACCGTGTGTGGCGACCGTAAGGGCGCGCAGATATCCAATCATTCCACAATATTCGCACCATTAGAGCATTCCTATCAATGGCTATGCAATGCTAATCTATGTTTGTAAGTAATATTTCTGTTATAAGTATAAACATAAAAAGGAATAAATAACATAAGATAGTAAGGCAAAAAATGTAAATTATTCGCGGATTAAAACTTTTAGTGAACGAGGAACTCGAATATCTTACAATTCCTTATAAATAGGTGTAGAGAAAAACTTGTAGGAAAAGACATGTAAGTGATGTGACCTTCAAGTGAGACTGTGCCGGCACCGTGGCCTACAGACAAGCGAGTGTCGCGGGAAGACTACCGCATGCGTTGCATCCTCATTTTCAAGCGAGCGACACCGATCTGCAATTTCACCATCATGTACTGGAGCCGTCCTCCCCCCTCTCGCGCCCCCGCACCCCCGCACCCCTCGGCCCGCGCCGCAACACCCGAGCTGCTCGGCGACAGCGCGCGCTGCAACACGCTTTGCAATGCTAAACACAGAAACAGTAACTTGTTTAATTAAAACTTCACCGCTTTATGTTTATTGCGACTAACTTTTTCAAAATAGCATAAATTACACTATATTCATGTAAATAACATTCATTACCGCACCTCCCCCCGCGCCCCGCCCGTCTACCGTCCGAGCTAATGCGCTCGACTTATGGACTGTACTTTCCAACAACAAAAATTATTAAGGAATATATTAAATTGTGCAAAATGCTGCTCGTTATTAAAGCGCGAGCGTTACGTCGGTATAAATCTTCCAAAACAAACTTCACGAGCTAAATAATATGCGAACTTGTAAAGTGTTATTTTTTGTTATAAAAGACGTTATCGTCCCGAGTAAGCATTTTGCTCTCTACAAGGAAATTAATTTCAACCCTAACTTTGGATGTTGAGCGAGTTCACACGGAATAACACAAAGACGGGACGCTAACTTTAGCGCCGGCTAGTCGAGCCAAAGTGTACAGTTCGTAGCGCCCAGTTACGCGCTCCACCGAACCCGTAGCAGTCTGTAGCAGCCCGTAGCGGCACGTAGCGTCGTAGCGCAATAGTGCCGTAGCCCGTTCCCGAACGGAGCAGATGTGCGGCGACGCAATGGCCCGTTGACTGAGACTCGCTGTCTCCATTTGATACCAGATATAATAAAAACCTGCACAATGCACTGTCAGTGTTTTGTCGTGCTGTAATACGATATTCTGCTGCCATCAGCGGGCACGTACAATAAGTTCTCGTTACCTCCCGCCGCAGCGATACACCACGCACGGACTGCCTGCACCACATACGCGGCGCACGTATCGTGCAGCATCCATTAACATTGCACGGAAACATTGGGCGAGCTCCGATTGTAACTAACTCGCGATTAAAACATAAAAGAATTGTAATGCTGTGTTGGTGTGTGGGGGGAGGGGCAGGTGAGAACGGGGGGGACTCCGCACATCAAGAGTTTGCACGTTTATGAATCGTTTTGGGGTTTTACGCGCGAGCACTCGGCGCGTGTCGTGTCTAATTACTCGTTCATTAAGGTGCGACGCCGCGCGAATGTGAATCTTATCGCGCACACATTAAGCGCGCTCGTCACTCACACTGCCACTGTAACGCATATAGAACGATCAAACAGTAAGAAACGGTTAGCACGTACTCCGCATGTCGAGTGGGAGGGAGCAAATAAAGATATTTTTAGCCGTTAAATAACATTCAGTTAAGATTACCGGAACGTTTCATGCAAATTACACCCACGACATTTCCTAAAGAAAAACGCTTAAATTTAGTGGTGACCCGCGAGGAGTCGCGACCACTGTAACAAACTCTCCAATTCGTCCACTGTACGAATTCCCACTAGGACTGCGCCCGCTCTGACATGCGCTTAAACATATAAATACAATATTCTTTGATGGACCCCCCACACAGGTATACATTAAATTTCATTTCTTGTTGAATAGTTATTGATGTAATGTGTGTCTTAAATTGTGCTTACATAAATTCAGTGAATTAAAACACTCAACTTCGAAAATACAAAGATATGGGCTTAGGGTTTGAAGAAGGTTCGCGACGATATTCTAGAGCACGCCTACACCTCGGGACCATCCCTACTTTTAAAACTTAAATTAAACAATACGTGGGCGATCATTTATTACACAACACTTCAACGCAGCAAAAATTAATGTAATTTTCGTATGCCGAAAGGACTCTGACGCAGTAGTGTTGAACGAGGCGAAACTGTCGAGTCGCTTATTAAATGTTTAGTTTGGGCGAGGTCGTTACTAGAAATAGTCAACAACTACAACCCGGAGCCGCGGCCACCGCGCGTATAAAGCGGAATTTAAGTGTTTTACTGCATGCGCTCCACGTCATCAAATTTATTCGTGAATATATTACTGCACAAACTTTTAAACATTTATTATTGACGCGAGAATTTTCACAATATACGCTGAGTACTATTCAGACTCGCTCTTTTAATGTTAATGAGTACCTGTGATTGCTGTAAATAGCGGTTCGTATTTGCCAACATGTGTGCACATTGTTTGTGTAAATTTAATAAAAATAAAAGCTTACTTATTATGTAAAGCGGGTGTCTGGCGCGAGTGTCGTAATGTTCCTCTCGGGCAACAAATGTAGCTTTTTACAAACTGGCGCAAAGATTGAAATTTCCTGTTGAAACAAATAAATAGGTGTCGCGAGTGGCGGCGCGGCAGGTGTAATAACATCACCTGAATTATACATCACGCGACGCCGACACACCGACACACCGCCGCGCCGACGCAACGACACGAGGGATATTTTTAAACAGCGCATCACGACTCGCCGTAGCTTATTTATTTATATCATCTCAATACTAGGTGTTGCCGACTATATTGTAACTTCAAATTGTACTTGTACAAAGGATTTTTTGTTTATAACATCATCCGTGAGCGAGGACGTGTGATTTCTAAAAGATGACAATATTAAACACACCTTGGTTTTACTGACACATATAGTTATTACAACTTACTGGGATTTTAATCGAAGGATTGTCGGGGATAATCCCGAGCTCGTTGTATGACAATAGATGACTGACGAACGAATACGTGCATGCTCCCGTGCTATTGACATACATACCGACCCGAAACGGTTGTGGAACCGTCGACGTGTTGTGACGGTTATTGCGCCCGCCGACCTCCTCGGCACTCGTCATTATTACATCGCAACATTGTGGGAACAATCGGCACAACGAGGTGGAATCGGAGAGTCAAAAGTAGCTATAAATGACGCCTTAACTTTGATAATGTCCTATTTCCTTCGTATTCTAAAAAATATCTACCTAATAAATTTTTTCACTACCAATTCGTTTTTTAATAGTATAAAATTTTCGCTTGTTATTATTTTCCAATTGAAACTATTTCTTTAGAAAGATTCAATTCACATGAGTATATGCTCATAAAAACATAAAACGAACGAAACCACTTACGGATGAAATAAAACTAGAGTGAATCACTTTAATCCATATTCTGTGTTTTATCTAAATCTAAGATAATAAAAATAATTTCACTCCTAAGGCATGTTTTCTCGTTTTTTAAATAAAATATACTCAAGAAAATTATTTCCCAACCGCCGCTTGGGCTGCGCGCTGTATTATTATCTCATTTCTCTTAATGCTGAAAAGTCATTGTCTTCACAACAGAATTACTATTATAGATCCATTTAAACCATTCCATAATTAAATTTAATCCATTAGAGTGGATTATAATTTTAACTGACGCCAACATATAGTTCAATGTCAATGAATGACACATTTATAGTACCTATATATTGTCAAAGTCAAAATCACTTGACTTGAGTCGTTATTACAAAAGTCTTTTTTAAACTATTGTCGCTTCAAATTTGTTACCGCTGCGGAGAAGAAATCCAAGAAACTCACTCAGCAACACTCATATTGAATTATAATTACATTTTTAATTGTTATGTTTGATTAAACAGCATACGTGTCAAGTAATAACAACACGTCTGTAAACTAGCCTGGTAATTTCGTGTCGTTGTGTAAAGTATGGTGTATTAAGTGTCGGTGCTGGCGGGTGTTTCACGTGAAGTCGATTAGGCATTCGTCCAGTGTAGGTGTCACGTGGCTCGCTCCCGTCCCTGCCGAGATATAGGTGCTCCTGAGCACTCGCTGAGTCAACTACGGCTCTCTTTGTGTTGCTATAATATTAGTAAGCCAAATGTTACAATAGCGGACGTCTGTTAACACACAATTAAATATTCATTCAGTGCCATTTTTTGAATTGCCTCATTGTGACGGGAAATGATTTCCGGTTTTCCATTATGAATTTCTATTTTTTATCCATTCCATTTTCATTAATGATATGTGAAGTATTATTTTTTGGAAATATACAAATACTACGTTTTAAAACAACAGTATGGTATAAAGCCATTGCAATAAATAGCATTAAAAACATCCAGTTATGGTTTGACTAGTATCTACGTAGGTAATATGCAATACATATATTTAAGTTACGATGTTAAGCCTTAATAAGTTAAGTATTTCACAATCAAATAAGAACATTAAAAAAACAGTACAACTACCTAAATATTTTTAAATTGCAAATACATAACAACGTGCATTGTACCGTAATTATATAAAAGACCGTCGAGTAACCGCACACGTCACTCCCCGAGGAGGCGACAATATTGATGACGTCATACATTAAAGATGAGGTCACACGACACTGTTGCAATACCGACGAGGTGCTTTGTCGCCTAACATTTGTGCTTGATTGACTTTTAATACGGGTATAATAAACTGGCCGCGCGAGTGTTTGATAGGTAGAGTAGGGCGGAACGATTATAATGCTTCACATCACGCTGTTCCACGATAGGGGTAGGCAGGCATGCATATGTGCATTGTTTTTCGGGCACGATATAGGCATAGTTGCTAACAGTCTTCTATTAGAAGAACATAAAAACTTGTATTCTTAATAGCCTTAAATGGAAAATGGTAAAAAAACTCATCACAACCTGAAACTAAGACTTGAGACACTCGTCCCGCAGCACTATAAAAACATTGATGTTATCTCTCACCAGCGGACACATTTTAACTTACCGCTAGGAAATTCGGTGTATATAATCTTGTGCTAAAAGACAACTTTCAATGTGACGAGTTTTACACTGGAGGGAAAGGAAGGTCGTCTTACACCACTCTATTCTATTTTCTTACTGCCCTTAGGTCCCAGTGCTGTTGCTAGGCCGTGTATAAATAACGAACTCCTACCAGAGACACGAATGTCCTGTGAAAGCAAGCTATATTTAAGCACAATGTTAGGAACTCAATACTCGACGGCTCCAAACATGTCTGTCTATCGGGAGCGGGACAGGCCGCGATAGCTTCCCCGAACCAAACTAACATATTTCAAATATTCCGTCGCGGCTTTGTCAACTCGCGCAGTACGATTCATATTTTTGTACTGCTGGTTTGTGGTTTTCCTAGAGGAGTTCTAAAAATACTGGTTTTGTTCTAGTCTCACATACTCACTTTGTCTGTAATGGAAATGAATGTATTGTACTTAATGTTAGGCATATAAAAATGTTATTAAGTAACTAAACTGGCAAATCATGGAAAGAACATAACATCAGTTTAAACTTTACTAGAATACTGATCAATTTTAAAATAAGATCGCATTTTATCTTACTACCAATACATATGTAAGTACGGACTTACATTACTGAGGCTCTGCGTAAATCAAAGTTCGGCAAAATTAATACCTGGGTTCGTGACCGGAAATTATACATTTTATAGTCGCTGCTACGGGAATCTGTGTGTCTGCGTGGGATTACTCGTACATTTATATGATCACTGTTATTCACAATCCACACATTATTAGCGCACGAATAACTCGTCCGTTTGAATAGAATAATATCTTTTTCCAAGTCCATATAATGCGCAGATTACTTGTAAACTTTTTGTATGACATGCGTAGCCTTTGTACTACCCACGTTACTGTAGATGAACTAGTAACAATATTGTTTTCTGTTAGAGAGAAAGCTAAACGCCACTTTGTGATATTATTACCAAGGGCGAAGCTTTATGTGTTTGATGTTAAAAATGCGCGGGCAGCTCCCGAACACTCGGCGCGGCGAGCGGGTGAAATATTCATAATGTGTTTAAATACAGCGCGGCGACGGAGAAGGGCGCCTATAAAATAAAATTGAAACAATCGTTCTGTAAACTCAACTCGTCTTTCATTTCGTACTTTAAAATAATTGAATTCTGTAATCAAATAAATTCACTCTGCCAGCAATATTGCTAATGAGAAACTGAATTAAGTCGCTCAAAGAGAACGGGTTTAGTCTGACAGAATCCGCGACAAAAAGAACCCGAAAATGGCGGTGTGTAGAGTCGCAACGCGGACGCCGCGACCTGCGCTCTTAGTGTCGGCTCTAGCTCACGTCGCGCAACGCTACATCGAATTAAATGCACAGTCTCCATCACATACATAACAACTTGGCATTCCAATGTATCTCTTTTTCTGCCTGTTTGACGCAATAAAGGCCAAAGTGAATTTAATATACTCAAAGTTCGTTCCACTAGTCAAACTAATAACATTAAATGTAACTAATTGTGTAACTCTATTAAAGTCACTGTCACGATAGTAGTTACTAGGACGGTAATCTGTGTGATCTATAATTCTGACTAAAAATACAGAAGCTAATTTGTTAGACAAAAGTAGTGACCCTGTGTAAAGCTGTGTATAATGAGTGTGCAGGTCGCAGGCTCGGGCGCTCGGTGTAGAATGTAATGGGAAGGCGAGCGGCGGCCCACTATCGCAACAAGTGAGCCTGAGGGTCTCTCGCGAGCGTCTGTAGCGCCGACATTCCGCCACGCCACACGCCACGCGCCACACGCCACACGTCACGCCACACGCCACACGCCACGCAGACACCGAGACAGCCGGCTAATGGTACTTATTATGTCTGAATAGGTCCGTGATTTATAAGAAAAACACGATGTACGGCTTCCTTATCGTGTTTACGAGTAATAAATATTTTCAATCATTTACAAGTTTTCCCCTCATATTACTTGCGTTATTAACAAACAATCTTTAACTACATATATACATACTTTAAATGAAATAGTATTGTATCTATCTATATTGTACAGACAAGAAATCATAAATATCTATTCAGTGTTTATTTATTAAAATAAATCTAAGCATGGAGTCACAAACAATCAAACTTATCTTCGCATTTTTAATATAAGTAATGATTGTTTGTCTGGACGTTTGTTATTACAACGGAAAATAATAAATAATGGTAATGATACATTTTGTTCATTAATAATATTGATGTGGACGGCGCATGCGGTGGCAAACAATGTAAACATTATAAACGAGAATTTCCAGTGTACAAATATTGGGAACAATTGAGTCCACTTTGAGCACACACATGTTTGTCAGACTTGCATATTGTGCAACTCTGTGTGCTGTAGATATGACACGCACAGACACGGCCTACTGGCCACACGACATAATTGCTAGTCACCAAATACAAAAGGATATGCAACAGTGGTGTTGGCTTACTGACCCGCGCCGTGTGCCTGCAGCGGCATTCAATCACAACACAATACTGTTAACCACATCTGCACGCTCGCAGGCGTACGGACACACAATCAATGCAGACACGTCGTGAACTATTCCTCAGCGATATCGATGTCACAGTCACCACTTTGAGGGCAGCATTATATGTCCCATGGGCCATAACATGGACTGACAATAGTATAAATAAATAGACAGCCCCCGTGGCGCAGTTGACTAGACACCAGCTTGCGAAACGAGAGGCCGCGGGTTCGATCCCCGCACCGAGACAAATGTTTGTGTGATCCACAAATATTTGTTTCGGGTCTGGGTGTTTGTGAGACCGAAGTCTCTCGTAGTTTCTGATACTCACGACACAAGACTCGTATCTTAGTGTGGGGTCAGGACTATGTGGTGACTGTTGGGTGTATTTATTTATTTATAATTATGATGTTCGATGTCAGCAAGCCGTCCTTCCGTGCGTATTGTGCGTGCTGGAATATCTCAATACTTGAAATTGGATAAAGGACCAAAGCCAATGTCCCTCGTCGTGAATAGAACCGATTGTGCTCGGCGGGGAACAATGGCCCGAGTACATCAACTTAAGAAAGAAATCTCATTAAGTACCTTCATTTAATTGACCTGTAATTATCTTTTCTATATCCATCCATGAAGGAGATTCCTGATTACGTATTTTGAATTATCGCCACTGCTTTAAGAGTCTCATTAAATATACGTTTATTTTATTTTAAAAAGAAATAAATGTAATTAAATTCAAAGCTAGACCATCTCATGGCGAGATTGGCTGAAACGTTGCAGCTTGGAATGCATTAAGACTGTGCAAGAACCGACTCATTGTTTCGGAGTCCTGGAGCGCGATAAATTCGCTTCGGTGGCCACAGTGAGCTTCAGCACCACTCGATTGAATCGGCTCGTGTATAATGTGCACAATATCGTTTACGCGGTACATTCCGCTCTTCTGCTTTTGTAATACGTAAACTTGGAGATTCCATGAACTCTTTAGGCAGTTGTGGTCATACATTATCTTATATATATAAAAATGAATTGCTGTTCGTTAGTCTCGCTAAAACTCGAGAACGGCTGGACCGATTTGGCTAATTTTAGTCTTGAAATATTCGTTGAAGTCCAGGGAAGGTTTATAAGGTGAAAAAAAATCAAATAATTGCCGGGAAATCCCTCAAAACAGCCCTTTTCTATTTCCCATACAAATGTTTTCTAAATAATATCGAGAGTCAATTTGTAATTTATTACCGCTGCATAAAGTTCAAATTCGCGTGCGCGTTGGAGAATCTTATATCGCGTTCCGTAACAACTAACTTCAGTTGTTGATCTGTCAGATTATATTTTTATTTTTTTGTATTTTACCTTTTTTATATTTGACAATAGATTTGAGAACCAAAATATAATATGTCAATCCATCCTGTCGCACTTCAGAATACGGAAAAAATTATAACGATATTGTGTTACGATATCTGTGAGTGCATCCTTCTATCTTTGTGGCTACGTGCGCGAGAACTTTCTTTACTTTGGTAATCCTTTGTGGTAGTGACTTTGTGCTTTACAATTTACGATGCCGAGGAGAAGACGACCTGACTTAGGAAGTCAATCAAATGTACGAAGAGCTACCTCACGTGCTAACCGCACTGATAACCAGAGAGAGAGAATTAAAATACAGACACAGAAAGGAAGATTGTTCATTTTTATATAAACAGATTGTACAAATTGATTTATCCATTTTTGTAATACATATTCTCTTCCTTTTCCAATGCGTTTCATTCTACTATAATTTTATTTGGCTTTTTACCATTTATAAAGGCTTCAGCCTTGGTTTAATTACTGAGCCCTCAGTTGTAAATTGTAAACCAGGCACATCTAAGGAGATAATAATAATTAGGCTTTTTATATTTTACACAACAAATAGTTCTGAACGCTGACATAAATGTTTGACAACCAACAAGTATATCCCTATTAATCAGTGACACTATTCTTCATTTTTAAAATGTAAAATATGCAATTATTCGAATATTGTAGATATATGTTGTCGATTCGAAACCTTTATTTAAATCCGTTCTTTAATTTGAGGGAACACGTTTGACAGGACATTACATAGAACAGTTTATATGGGAAAATGAAATTCCTGTTTTTATCATATTGCCCGCAATTTTTCCATATTTTATCACCATTTAAACCTTCCCCGGACTTCAACGAATATTTCTAGACTAAAATTAGCCAAATCGGTCCAGCCGTTCTCGAGTTTTAGTGAAACTAACGAACAGCAATTCATTTTTATATTATAGACGGATCCGATTTGTTTGTTTTAAAATCATTTTATACAAAAGTTTAGGTCTTTCATTTATCGTTTTGGCAGAACAAAGTCTGCCGGGTCAGCTAGTTTTTTATAAATTGTTATAGCTGTATTATTACCGGTTAGTAGACATTTCATTAAAAAAAAATAAACTCAATAAGTCGCTCATGGACTTGGCCATGCCAGGGACACAGCCACGCCGCTGCCTACCGTGAGGAAGATGCTCTTTTTAAGCCTCGTTTGAAGAAGGTCATGTCATAGCGCTCGGGGAACACCGAGGCAGGGAGTTCATTCCAGAGCTTGCACGTTCGTGGTAAAAATGACCTCTGGAAACGCACCGTAGGCGTACGGTACGTCTCCAGGTGATATGGATGAACTCTACTGCGGTGACGGGTGGTGCGATGGTAGAATGGCGATGCCGGTACCAACCCAAAGAGTTCCTCGGAGCATTCCCCATGGAACAGCCGGTAGAACACACGAAGAGACCCAAAGTCCCTGCGCAGTCCTAACGGCTGTAGATTCTCCGTGAAATCGGGATCATCGACGATGCGAAAGGCCCGTCGCTGTAAGGAGTCAAGTGGGTCGAGCTGGTATTTTGGGGCACCTGCCCAGAGATGCGAGCAGTACTCCACGTGGGGCCGGATTTGCGCCTTGTAGAGCGACAGTCTGTGACCCGACGTGAAGTACCGCTTGGCTCTGTTCAGGATACCCAACTTTTTACTCGCCAATTTGGCTTTGTCCTCCAAATGACTCCTAAACTGGACTAAGCTCGAAATTTCGACGCCGAGGATACCAATACTCTCAGAGATCTGGCATGTTCTGGCGTCCATCATTAACTTATATTAAGTCCATGTATGTGCTCAGTAAATACGACAAGTCGAGTGTATGGTCACGCCTCGGTAAACACAAGAGCATAAGTAAAATAAAGTAAGTAAAATGAAAACTATGCGAGTTGCGGCACTGTATAAACGTGCACATCGCAAGAGGCCCCGGCGCGACAAAAGGCTGCGAGTGCGCGTCCCCGCCGCCCAAAAGCGCCGCCGCGGGTTCAAAGACGCCGCCGCCGTGTCTGAGATGCACTGCTCGGAAGCGAACGCACACAGTAAACACGTCAACTGCAAGTTTTTCCAATTAGAGCCACATTAACCATTCACACAGAAAGCGCGGGCCACAGCTCCGCCAAAACACACACAAATTCAAACTGGGTTAAATTCGTTCCTCCAAGGATTAAAGGCGGAACTGTAAGATCACTTTCTTAGCGGAATTAAATCCCCTTAATTACATTAAAAATACGAATAAAATGTTACAAGACATAAGCTAATATTTTTAAAGCTCATATATAGAAAACGTATTATTTCAACGCTTCTATGAGGGGAACCTATGTACATATAATACGTACATATATGACCTATGTACCTATATAACATAATATATGTACCAATACGATGTATGTACCTATATGACCGATGTATAGGTATAACTTATGTACCTATGTACCTATATGACCTATGTACTCATAAAACTTATATACATCTATAACCTATCTACCTATATGACCTAGTTTTAAAAATAGCATAAAATATTGACGATTCAAAAGTGCTTGTGAAAGTCTATTTGAATAAAGGAAATTTGACTTTGACTTTGACTTTGACTATATAAGCTATGTACATACCTATATGACTTATCAAGTGAAAAGCGCAATTATCATATTATTTGTTATACACGAAACATTTGTGTTCAAATAGTTTATAGGCAGTTAGTACCAGCTGTAGGTAAGTGTAGGTCACCGGTTGTGCCGCGTGGTGGGCACGTGGTGACACTGCCTATATTAATGCGTGTGTATGAGATGTGCCGGTACGATGTTGGGTGCAGCGTAAGCAATGATAAACGTAAGCAGTTCAAGAGTTAATACACTACACAACACAGGTTACAGTTTATACGAGACACAAGAAGAAAGTCCACACACACACTAAAAGTCAATAGAATAATAAACAAGAATATCAGAAGGATAGGAGACAGACTATAGTACGAGAGTAATAGCGAAAGAGATAATCAGCTGTTGAACGTAAGCTATATAAAGCGGTGATGTAGCGGGAGACACGGGCTTCGCGAGCGAGTATAGTGTTCCGACTGGCCGCGTCTGTCGGCGCGGCCGGCGCGTGCGATGGAGCGGCGGCGGTGACGCTTATCGCGAGCCGACGAGTTCCGAGCGCCTCCGAAGTACTCCACATTAATATTTAATATTGTAATATAATAATTGTGTTTGGTTCCGTATGTGAAATGTGTGTAAGTTAGTATGTGTATGTATCGAGAGTAATTGTTAGTATATAAGATATATGTTATGGGCAAAGTGATTAATGCGAGCAGTATTCATAATGCCCGGGCAATATGAATAATGCACAATAAGAATGGGCAATGTGATTAATTACAATCTAAACTCACCTATTTATCACATTGCCCGGCATTATGAATATGGCTACATGATGATCGGGCAATGAGATTAAAAGGTAAATTTTTAAGTGGTGCTTAAAATGCCATCACAGCAGCAGTTGTTCTAATAAATAGATCAACTTGTTTTATTTTTACAAACTTATTTTTTGATTCTCAAAACGAAACTGATGACTAAAATGATATTAATTTTTATATAATTTGAAGCTTTTTAACTTAAGCATAAAAAGCTTTTTGTCCTTTAAGCTGTAGAATTGATTTTAAGTTTCATGCTCACACACAGATCAATCCGTGTAAGGTTTAAATTTTATTTTTTAAGTTTTATTTGATTGTTAAGTTTGAACTTCAAACTTTGAAGTATCTGCTGAAAACTAGCGAGTATTTTTTTATTCAGATATTGAGACCGATTTGATTACTGAGTTAAAAGTACTAAATTACTCATAGGTAGTTCTTTTTTTTGTTTTCAACGTTATTTTTGATATTATTTATTATTACTTATGAAACTGATTACTAAGACTCTTTTAACTTTAGAGTTAATTTTAAGTTAAATAATCGGAGATATAATTTCCATTTAGTTCCATTTAAATTATTAATTAAAAAAAAAGTTCCGTTTAGATTGTTAGATTTATAATTTAAGTTACTCACGCCGAGAAGTATTACATTCTAATTCCTCGTTGCAGCTTGGAAGCGCGCTTACTCGCAATATCTACCTACATGTGAGTGAAAGCGAGTGCGAAATACTTCCAAACTGCATTACTATAGACTACAGTTTCTAAATGTAGCCCTTCGTACATTGATCCATGTTAAACCAAAGTTCGATTACTTAAGTTTAAAAATAAATACTAAACTATAAAACAAGTTTTTATGTACCCGATAATTGATTTCATTTGAAAGTATTAAACATGCTTTACATCACTCTGCCCAATAGGCACTTGATATTATTCATAATGCCCGGGCAATGTGATAAATTGATTTTTTATAATCACATTGCCCGCTCTTACTGGGCATTATCATATTGCCCGGGCACTATAATAATGCCAGATTTATCACTTTGCCCATAACATACACATAAAATGTGTACCTATAGAATAAATAAATATATGTTATAAATAAATAAAATATAATATTGAGTACGCCACAAGTTTAATGTGAACAATAGACGTTAGTTGTAAGCAGTTGCTCCTTAGTCCATGCACAAGAGCATGTGCTTACCGCAGTATTATCGGAATGAGTCGCGTGACGTGGCGCTACTCGTGATGACACGCGACGACACGACACAAGCCTCTCACCGTTATGTATGCTGTTAGCCGATCACAACATTTAGTCCGGTTAGTCAGTCTGATCATGCCTGAGACATGGAGTCCCTCTTTGTACAACTATACGTCACATACATTATATAAAATTTAATGGTGCCATTGACTGCCATGTGTTATATCATTCAAAAATTATACAAGGATATCCCTAAATGACATACAAGAAGCTGATTTTGTTTCTTTTATTATACCACCTTTGTCAATTATATAATTCAGAATTTGATGAAAATATTTTTCATACGATACATCGCTTATTAATGAAAATATATTTGTAGGCAAGACAAGAAAAGGCGTTGACTGCATCTCTCATCTATGTTACTAATTTGCTCCATTACTAATAATCTATACTAATATTATAAAGCTGAAGAGTTTGTTTGTTTGTTTGTTTGTTTGTTTGTTTGTTTGAACGCTAGGATCTCAGGAACTACTGGTCCGATTTGAAAAATTCTTTCACTGTTAGATAGCACATTTATCGAGGAAGGCTATAGGCTATATAACATCACGCTACGACGAATAGGAGCGGAGCAGCAATAAAGAATGTTTCGAAATCGGGGACATTTTTTCCTTTTTGTGAGCTTCCGCGGCGTACGCTGCGAAAACGGTTAAAGTTTCGCTAAAATAATGTATGAGAGAAATGTTCCTCTTTAAAAGTTCTAAAAAAAAGTCCGCGACAGCATATGTCTATTTTTTAAGGTTGGCTCACTATAACGTTTTTTATCCTAACCAAATTTATTTTAAAATAAAGTTTTATTTGTGTAGGTGTTTTTATAAATATGATATTAATCCTTATCCAAATAAGTACGTTATTCATTACAAGTATTTAATTCTAAATAAAATTGTCCTTTACATCATTTGATTTCACTGAGTATCTTAGAAGATATTGCAGTTTTAAAATATTGATCCAGCGCGCAATAATGATGCACAAGGCGCCGATCGACGCGTTACGGTTTCACGTTTGAACAATTAGACCGAATTGTATGATTTTTGGTATGGACATGGAAATAGGACTCTGAGAAGTAAAATAGACTACAACTTATTTTCCTTCTGAACTCACCCCTGTAGTCTACGCGGACGGAGTCGCGAGCAAAAGCTAGTGTTTACTATTTGGAAATTCTGTGACAATAAGTTTTAAGAATTTGTAATGTTTTGTTATCCGATTGAACGAAAAAAATATTTTTCAGAACTCATCTATACTAATATTATAAAGCTGAAGAGTTTGTTTGTTTGTTTGTTTGTTTGTTTGTTTGTTTGTTTGTTTGTTTGTTTGTTTGTTTGTTTGTTTGTTTGTTTGTTTGTTTGTTTGTTTGTTTGTTTGTTTGTTTGTTACGTGCGACACACATACAAGGATTGCTGATGACCACAATGGCCCGGTTACCCAAAATCGCTGATGCTTCGTCGTTCCACATACGGATCAAGGCCGCGTAAACGCCGACTCCGCGACCTCAATTATTAGTTATAAGTTTACTATATATATATTGTTATTATTGTAGAAAGATATAATTCTTGTATCTAACATCGATCAAGAAACTAGTATCTAGTTAATAAATTAGTATTATAAGATTTTTGGTTTTTTTAAGTCCTTCGGCTGTGACTAACGTAATTGGCGCAGTCGGTAGGATTCTAGAGTCAGTGCGTGGCGGTCATAGGTATCAAAAATCGTTGCCTAGCTTGACTCCGCATAGTCGCTGGCGGGCTCTTAAGCCATCGTCTGGAATCCGAAACCTACGAGGGCACGGCCGGGGACGTACTCAAACATCAGTACAAAGAAAAACCAACTTATGTAAGTACTCTGAAATTTTATCCTAAGTGTTGCCTCCTGTCTCCAAAATTTTCCATCCAAGGAATAAAGGGGAGGAATCTGTCTCTTCAAGACAGATTCATAGGAACTTCGCTTTAGATAATAGTAGGAATTTAGATAGTAATAGAAATTTAGGAAGTGATAATAATTTAGATAAAATGACATTTGACCCGGACAATATCTATAAGGCCCTACGGCCGGTCCCTGAGTTTGATGGGAACCCAAATGTCCTAACTAGGTTTATACAAATCTGTGACCAAATAGTGGCACAATACATGAAAAACGAACCGTCATATCAATTAAGTAATCTGTGTCTCATAAACGGAATTTTAAATAAAATCACGGGTCCTGCCGCCAGAACAATAAATTCTAACGGCATTCCTACAAACTGGCTAGGTATTAAAAACGCCTTGATAAATAATTTCGCAGACCAAAGGGATGAAACCGCCCTTTATAACGATCTTTCTCTCGCAACTCAAGGCAATGATACACCTCAAGAATTCTACGACAAATGCCAGACCTTATTTAGTACAATTATGACATATGTGTCCTTACACGAATCAGTTACAACCACGATAGAGGCTAAACGCGATCTTTACCGTAACTTGGCTAAGCAAGCCTTCGTAAGAGGGTTAAAAGAACCCCTCGGGTCACGTATTCGATGTATGAGACCCGAGACAATTGAAAAGGCTCTGGAATTTGTCCAAGAAGAGATTAATATAATGTACCTACAGCAGCGAAATGATTCCGTACCTGAGCGACGTAACACTCCAGCACATCCGAGCACACCACATAAGGTACCATCCTTAGGTTTTAATATGAACATGCCTAAAATGTTTAGTGTACCTACCCCTAGTCCAGCGTGGCCGAAACCATCACCCGTATTTGCGCACCCTTATACATCGCAACAGGCACCCCAATGGCGTCCGAACGCCCAGATTTCTCATCCGCAGCAACGCATGCTTACATATCCCACGCGTACTCAGCAAATGTTCCGGGCGCCGCCGCCAAATTATAATCCGAATAACAGTTTTAGATTACCTCCTAAAAATGTACCAGTATATAATGCCGGGCCGAAACCCATGAGTGGTGTAAGCCATTACGTACCGAAGGTATTACCACCAACCTTAACGGGACGCGATTGGAGAGTTCACGGTAATCCTCCGCCATCAAACTATTTTAAAAGTAGGGAGATGAATTTTAACGAAATTGCAGATTACAACGATTATAACGATAGTTATTACGGCGAGTGTTATTATGAGCCATTTACATATCCTCCTTATTCGGAATATTACTGCGACATGAATCCGGAATATGAATACGCTATCGATCAGTCTCAATACGATCATACAAACGCGAATAATGTTACCGACGCGGAAGCGCAAAGCCCGGTTGATAATAAGCAGGATTTTTCCGAGGGCCGTTCCACGAAAGAACCAAGATAGAATTAAATCTACATTCCAAAAGGGAATTACGCTACGTA
Source organism: Cephonodes hylas (assembly GCA_030295005.1). Taxonomy (NCBI): domain Eukaryota; kingdom Metazoa; phylum Arthropoda; class Insecta; order Lepidoptera; family Sphingidae; genus Cephonodes; species Cephonodes hylas. The sequence goes on along the minus strand of AP025367.1, from coordinate 13,408,569 downwards.
CAAATAGCGGATCCCCCACTTAAGTTATTAGTTGATACCGGCGCGAATCAATCCTTTTTGAGCCCTGAAGCATGTGACAAATTTTTCCCCACTATTCCACGTGATTTTGATCCTTTCGAAGTTACTAATTCGCGAGGTACTAGCATACATGAACATTCAATTACCATCCCGCACTTTCAGGAATTTAATGAACAAAGATATGCGAAATTTTTCATATATAGATTCCATAATTATTTCGACGGACTTATAGGTTTGGACTTGTTAGAAAATTGTAACATAGATTTAAAGAATAATTTGTTAATTACGGAACATGCTTCAATACATCTCAAGTGCTATAAGTGTCGAAAATCGAACCCGTACGAAACGATCCCAGCCGGCTCATCCAAACTAATAAACGTACCGATATATGACTCGGAAGGTGACGTACATGTGCCCCAGCAAATAGTTTCTAATTGCATTATCCATGAGTGCGTTACTAAGGTCTCGGACAGAGTAGGCACGATTGAAATCGAAAACCCCACCTGTGACGATATTACTATTAAATTTGAACAACAACCGCGCATACAGGTATTTAATATCGAATGCATAACGCCAGGGCCGGATTCGGAACGTGTTAAAAATGTTTTAAATCGTTTGCGAACTGATCACTTGAACGTAGAGGAGAAATGCAATTTGGAAGCTTTGTGCAGACGTTACGCAGACGTATTCTATCTCGATGGCGAACCCTTAACGTTTACGAATAAAATTAAGCATAGGATTAGGACAACGGACGAATTACCGGTATATAGTAAAAATTATAGGTATCCATTTATTCATCGTCAGGAAGTTAGGGAACAGATTACTAAGATGTTGGAACAAGGCATTATTCGGCCATCCGATTCCGCCTGGAGCTCACCTATATGGGTAGTCCCTAAGAAAGTTGACGCTTCAGGGAAGCAGAAGTGGAGAATAGTTGTTGATTTTAGGAAGTTAAACGACAAGACCATAGACGATAGGTATCCGATTCCTAACATCACGGATGTTCTGGATAAACTAGGTAGATGCCAATACTTCACGACCCTGGACTTAGCATCAGGATTTTATCAGGTCGAGATGGACCCCGATGATATCCAAAAAACAGCTTTTAATGTCGAACATGGGCATTTCGAATTCTTACGAATGCCAATGGGCCTAAAAAATTCACCATCCACATTCCAACGAGTGATGGACAATGTGCTTAGAGGGTTACAAAATGAAATCTGTCTAGTTTACCTCGATGATATTATCGTCTTTAGTACATCCCTGCAAGAGCACATAGTAAATCTAGAAAAAGTGTTCGACAGGCTACGTGACTCCAATTTCAAAATCCAAATGGATAAATCTGAATTTCTGAAGTTGGAGACACCATATCTAGGCCATATAATTAGTCGAGAGGGTATAAGACCTAACCCTGATAAAATAGCGGCTATTCAAAAATATCCACTGCCTAAGAGTAGCAAAGAAATTAAACAATTTTTAGGACTGTTAGGTTACTACAGAAAATTTATTCCGGATTTCGCACGTATAACTAAACCGATGACTAAATGCCTCAAAAAGACCAATAAGATAACGTTTGACCCCGAGTATATCGATAGTTTTGAAAAATGTAAGAATTTATTAACAAACGATCCGATATTACAATACCCGGATTTTTCGAAAGAGTTTAATTTAACAACGGATGCCTCTAATGTAGCGATAGGTGCCATCCTTTCACAAGGACCGATAGGTTCAGATAAGCCCATATGTTATGCGTCCAGAACTTTAAACGATAGTGAACAAAAATATAGCACAATAGAAAAAGAATTGCTTGCCATAGTTTGGGCAACCAAATATTTTAGACCATATTTATTCGGTCGTAAATTCAAAATTCTAACGGATCATAAACCCCTTCAATGGATTATGAATCTAAAAGAGCCGAATTCCCGGTTAACTCGCTGGCGGCTCAAGTTAAGCGAATACGACTATACTATAGTCTATAAAAAAGGCAAATGTAACACAAATGCCGATGCTTTATCACGAGTCCAAATTAATAATGAGGAAACAGACTCGATGCTCGTAAACCCCTCCGAGAGACCACCTAGTCGCGCTGATTCGTCAACTGAGACAGCTCACACTAGTAATGAAAACCCGATTCTTGAAGTTCCCATTACCGATGAGCCGTTGAATAAGTTCCATAGACAGATTTGTTTTACAATAGTAGGTGATATTAAACGACGAACAACAGCCACAAAACCATTCGACACACACACCCGTACTCACATTCAAGTATCAGAATCCAATTTAGAGCAAGACGTAGTAAATGCCATAAAGGAATACGTTAATCCGAAAGTAAAAACTGCCCTTAAAATAACACCCCCATTAGGGATGTATTCCATAATTCCGATCATACAAAATAATTTTAAAAGCTCTTCTATGAATTTAGTCTTAGCAAAGACTGAACTAGAAGACGTAAAAGAATATTTAAGACAGCAGGAAATAATTAAAAACTATCACGAGGGTAAGACTAATCATAGGGGAATAAACGAATGTTACTTATCACTTTCCCGGCGCTTTTATTGGCCGAAGATGAAAGAGGAGATAAGCAAATACATTAACGAATGCACAATTTGTGGACAGTCGAAGTATGATAGAAACCCTATCAGGCCACAATTTAACATCGTGCCCCCAGCCACCAAACCCTTTGAAATAGTACATATGGACTTATTTACCGCTCAAGCAGAAAAGTACCTAACGTTTGTCGATTCATTTTCTAAGTACGGGCAGGCTTATCATTTACGCGACGGAACTGCAATAAGTATTTTACAAGGATTATTAACATTTTGTACTCATCATGGGCTACCTTTAACTATAGTTACAGATAACGGTACAGAATTCACGAATCAATTATTTGCCGAATTTGTAAGATTACATAAAATTAACCACCATAAGACTTTGGCGAACTCACCTAATGATAACGGCATAATAGAAAGATTCCATTCCACTATAATAGAACATTTACGTATATTAAAGTTAAAGCAAAAAGATGAACCTGTCGTGAACCAAATGCCCTATGCGGTATTAGCGTATAACAGTTCAGTTCATAGTTTTACTAAGTGCAGGCCTCATGATATCATACGAGGTCATTTTGACCCCAGAGACCCCCTAGATATAGACCTGACAGCTCATCTTATGCAGCAGTATATTTTAAGCCACCGGGACCAGATGAAAGTAGTATATGATCTTATAAATAAATCCACCACGGTAGATCGCACTAACCTAATGAATAACCGTAATAAAAATAGGGAACCGGAAGAACAGTATCAACCCGACCAACAAGTATTTATAAGTAACCCGTTAGCGAGTAGGCAAAAATTAGCGCCACAATACACGCAAGACACTGTACTTGCAAACCTTCCGATTCACATATATACGTCTAAAAAGAAAGGACCCATTGCAAAGTCTAGACTTAAACGTACATGTAAGTCATCTCGATTGTTAAGTTAGAGAATACCTTAGCATTTATAAGTGCATCGAGCACTCATCATAGTATGTTAGAAATAGAAAATTTAGTTAATATAATAGGTAAGCTAAAATCCTTATACAACAAGGATCAAATATTGGACGCGGAGTTAAGAGAATATTATAATATAATTAAACCAGGATTCTATTACATAGATAAAAGAATAGTCATTATTTTTAAATTTCCCATAGTCTCCCCAGATAATTTCGAGTTGTATAGGCTTTCCATTGTTCCTAATAAACACCACCAGACCTTTATCCCTTCATATCCTTTTATGGCAACTAATGGGATAAGTTTCATGTACATGGAGGCTGAATGCCCGAAGTTCGATCGTCGACATCTTTGTGAGGAGAGCATCAATCATCAGCCCCGAGGCCATGCCGACTGTATCCAGAGTCTCATCGGAAACCAGCCCCTACATAAATCATGCCAGCCGACGGAAATCGTTCTCACCAGAGAAGCTATGGAGCAGCTAGATGATCAACACTATACAATCGTCATCCCTAAACCAACAAAGGCTGAACTGAAATGTAGACGCCAGGACTACGTAACGCTAAGCGGAAGCTACCTCGTCACGATTCCTCTGAAATGTTCGCTGCGCACCGACGAATTCACCCTTATTAACATCAATGGACAAATTAAAGGACAGCCGCTGAAAATAGCAAACATACCGAATGGCTACCTTACAAGAGATGATACCAGCATCCCTCATCTTGAACTAGCATCAATCAACTTGAAAGGACTACATGATATTGAAGATAAGATTCAAGCCCAGCATCCAGTAAATTTGGACCATGCTATATATCATACCACAATACCTCTCTACACTGTGGTACTAGTTATAACCGCAATAAGTATTGGAGTTACTGCACGCCGTTATCTCAAAAAGTCTAAAGGATACAAGCCCTCACTATCTGAAAAGGACACCCCATCCAGCGAGGATCAAATATATGCAACCCCTGAAACAAGAAAATTCAGACATCCACCCCAGCAACATTTTCGCTCAACGTTCTCAAATAGTTGCTGATCTGAGGGGGGAGGTGTTACGTGCGACACACATACAAGGATTGCTGATGACCACAATGGCCCGGTTACCCAAAATCGCTGATGCTTCGTCGTTCCACATACGGATCAAGGCCGCGTAAACGCCGACTCCGCGACCTCAATTATTAGTTATAAGTTTACTATATATATATTGTTATTATTGTAGAAAGATATAATTCTTGTATCTAACATCGATCAAGAAACTAGTATCTAGTTAATAAATTAGTATTATAAGATTTTTGGTTTTTTTAAGTCCTTCGGCTGTGACTAACGTAATTTGTTTGTTTGTTTGTTTGTTTGTTTGTTTGTTTGTTTGTTTGTTTGTTTGTTTGTTTGTTTGTTTGTTTGTTTGTTTCGTTCGTTCGTTCGTTCGTTCGTTCGTTCGTTCGTTCGTTCGTTCGTTCGTTCGTTCGTTCGTTCGTTCGTTCGTTCGTTCGTTCGTTCGTTCGTTCGTTCGTTCGTTCGTTCGTTCGTTCGTTCGTTCGTTCGTTCGTTCGTTCGTTCGTTCGTTCGTTCGTTCGTTCGTTCGTTCGTTCGTTCGTTCGTTCGTTCGTTCGTTCGTTCGTTCGTTCGTTCGTTCGTTCGTTCGTTCGTTCGTTCGTTCGTTCGTTCGTTCGTTCGTTCGTTCGTTCGTTCGTTCGTTCGTTCGTTCGTTCGTTCGTTCGTTCGTTCGTTCGTTCGTTCGTTCGTTCGTTCGTTCGTTCGTTCGTTCGTTCGTTCGTTCGTTCGTTCGTTCGTTCGTTCGTTCGTTCGTTCGTTCGTTCGTTCGTTCGTTCGTTCGTTCGTTCGTTCGTTCGTTCGTTCGTTCGTTCGTTCGTTTGTTTGTTTGTTTGTTTGAACGCTAGGATCTCAGGAACTACTGGTCCGATTTGAAAAATTCTTTCACTGTTAGATAGCACATTTATCGAGGAAGGCTATAGGCTATATAACATCACGCTACGACGAATAGGAGCGGAGCAGCAATAAAGAATGTTTCAAAATCGGGGACATTTTTTTCTTTTTGTGAGCTTCCGCTGCGGAATCGGTTAAAGTTTCGCTAAAATAATGTATGAGAGAAATGTTCCTCTTTAAAAGTTCTAAAAATAACTCCGCGACAGCATATGTCTATTCTTTAAGGTTGGCTCACTATAACGTTTTTTATCCTAACAAAATTTATTTTAAAATAAAGTTTTATTTGTGAAGGTGTTTTTTTAAATATTATATTAATTCTTATCCACATAAATACGTTATTCATTACAAGTATTTAATTTTAAATAAAATTGCCCTTTACATCATTTGATTTCACTGAGTATCTTAGAAGATATTGCAGTTTTAAAATATTGATCAAGCGCGCAATAATGATGCACAAGGCGCCGATCGACGCGTTACGGTTTCACGTTTGAACAATTTGACCGAATTGTATGATTTTTGGTATGGATATAAATAGGACTCAGAGAAGTAAAATAGACTACAACTTATTTTCCTTCTGAACTCAACCCTGTAGTCTACGCGGACGGAGTCGCGAGCAAAAGCTAGTTAATTATACACGAGTACGTATGTCATTCTGCCATTTGTAATAACCTATGATGACCGACTTTTTTTCAATATATATTCCACCATAGTTACAGAGCCGAGTCCGATATAGACCAGCGGCGCAGTAGTGCGGACCACGGGCGGCTGTCGAGAGCGATTGGTATCGCCCCACACTACACACACTGCACTATACACAAGCTGCGAAATAACTGCGAGCCTCCGCCGGCCACGGACGGAGATTAAAAAACAATTTGAGCACTCGCGGTGCCAAGTTTACACGACTAATCTCCCACAAAGCACTCTCATAACGGTTCCGCGCGAAACGTGCTCAATGGAAATCAAACAAGCTGATTTGTGGACGCGGTCCAACATTCTTTAACCAATATAATATTTTTAAAGTACTGTTATTAGAAAATAATACGTGATCCGATTTTGAAATCGATTTATAATGTATAGGATTCGAAACTGACGAGGAACGTATTGTTTTTCATTGGACCACTGATGTTTAAGTAACGATACGTTACAGAATCCACATCGTTATCATATAAATCGTCGGCAAAACATGTGGTAATCCCGGCGGGCGGCGGGACGTGACTCTACAACCGGCAACTCTACAAAAATGTCCACAACACGACGCCGGCAAACGATTAAATTATACTTTGAAATGTCGCGCTGGAATGTGAGCAGCGGTTTTATTGTACCCCGACGTCTACGTAAAGAGGCGTAGCGCCGTAGCACCGTAGCACCGTAGCGCCGTAGCGCGCGTGTGTGTGTGTGTCCAGTGAGCGGTGCTACGGGATGCTACGGCGAGTCCGCATAGTTGGTGCGCCGTACACATTTCATATTGCTTCCTAAATGCAAACTCAGAATGTGTGTCTGGACGGCCATTAACTGCGACACACGACACGCTGGTCCCGGCCGCTCTCATACTCGGAATATTGTGTAGCTTCACTGGCGGATTACACACAGGTCCGCTTTAGGATATTAGATACACCAAATGCATAGAAAAAATGCGATTAATTTTAGAATATAGGTTAGATCTTGTAAATGTAGGTTTTTAAGTGGATTGAATATTTACTTGCATATTTCGTTGTAAGATTTATAGTTATTTTATAACGGTCCTAATCCCGCGCCGGGTCACGTCTACTGCCACGAGGCACACCACACCTACAACGGAATAACACCCGGAAAATGTGCTACCTTCTATTAAGAATATTAAGAAAATCTCCTCGTTGGACATCCATTCTCGGAAAATTCCATCGCAACTTTTATTTCACGCTCGACGTCCGAAGCACTGCGCCGAGCGGCGATGGCACACTCGCAGTAAAATGTAATTAAATTGCGATGCATGCTTATTATAAAAGAATATGTTCCGCCTATTATTTAAGTCTCATTAGACGTAATTAAATATGGAGCTACAAACTTTAATACAACATTAATTAAATTGAAACACGAGTTTTAAAATCCTGGGTTCAAAATGCTATAGTTATATGTTATCCTTTGTATTTGTAAACTATCTTTTTAGGACAAAAATTATTTATTAATGTGATTTTGAATTAATAAGTACAATGGTGTTGTTTGTATCCACATGTAAAAATAAGCCGCACGGAATCGGAAACAATTATATTAGAACATTCCTGTGTGAATAGCTGGTGCACTTACGGACGCTGTGTGTCGGGCACCCGGGCGCGCCGACACACACCGACTGTTTAAATGGCATCCTTAAATCGGCGCCGCGAACACGTACCATTCACTACTATTACAAAAAATATTATAGTTTCAACATTAAAACAAAAAAATTGACTCGTAAAAAAGAATAACCAAAAAAATATAACCCATTATTTACTACATAGTAAAGATATGATGCAGGTGAGCTCGACTAGGTTGTTTCATTGTCTAGGGGAAGTAAATAACAAATCTGCTGTCTCGATTCGTACAATGAAGTTGCGATTAACGATCTGTACCAGTCCCTTGATATTATTCTGCCTCAGTTGAAACGCTTAGTGATTACTGTTTGATTGAGAGAAAGATATAGAACAATGAGGTCAGAACTCATAATGTAACGACTCAAATAAATCTAGCTATATCTTACATCCATATAAATATTAACCCGGTGCATTTATAGAGCATTCTGAACGACGTCACTATAGAAACAAATTCCTACTATAGAAATATTAAGTACTGATTTTTTGTTACAAACCCACTCCGATTCTTCCATCTGGGATCTATCTGTGAGCAACTTCCTCATAAAGCCATAGATACACGTAGTTATTTCCAGCCAATAGAAGACACTATCCCAACTTGTCATACTCGTCCACATGTCTGAGGAGGGCTCTGTTACATAACAAGCGTGTGCCGCAAACAGCAAGTTGTGACACACGCCGCACCGTTTGTCTTTCACAACTCCACTCGAATTCAAACCAACATCAAATATACTTCAAGTGCGCTCTATAAGATCAACAACTAGACTGTGTCAATATCAATGATGGCGTTACTAAGCCCATGATGCACGCGAGGTTTTTATCTTACCAGGCTGAAAACGATGACATATCCTACGCAGATAATATCAGAATTGCTAGGGCAACTTCAATACTCTCATAATAGCTCACACTTAAGACTTTTCGTCACTATGTGTATTTGATAAGGCAGTATCGCTGAACGTTCTCAGCAATGTAGACCTTATGTATGTGAAATCACTGATGGTACTATAAATCTCAATGCTAGTGAGAAGTCGAAGGATTCTGAGTCGTGCAGGTAATAGAATGGTTGCTCTGTATTCTGTGCTACTGCATTAATATTGAGCCGTGCGCGGCGCCCAGTGCCGTCGGTGCACCATTTAAAATCCGGCGTGGTTCACTTGTTTTTCACGATATTCGACGAGGCGACGGTATATTCGGAAATGTTTGAAATACTGTCTCGTCCAATGTGTTCGTATTTCACGCGCAAATGTTTTGAGCTGTGTCTCTCAGACGGACGCGACGTGCGCGCCGCCTCGGTGATAACGCTCGTACAATACTGGCCTTCGTTTTTAGGCGATCAATTTCTTGCACGTTTATTACCTAAATTGTATATGAGTCATTTTATCATTCGTAACTAGGTTAAATATTAGGTATTTAATGAATAATTAATTAACTTATTTGTGTTACTTCCTCTCTATTTGGAGTTATCATTAGCGGTTGGATTGTCATTCATCTGACTTATTCACCACCAAAGTTTTAGCATCTGTTTCTAAAGACACAAATGATAACTCATACCATTCTTAAGCTTAACACTATTAAAATTAAAGACTAAAACATTGAATATAAACATAACTATACATCACTTGTAGAGAGTATTTGAAGTCTTTTGATATAATTAATGAATAACATATCACCTACCAGCCTCTCAGTGATACGCTTAATGTACAAACAATGTACGAAACTTTGTTCTTATGAGAGCAATTTATATTCGTTGTAAGTTTTATGAACTCGGATGTGTTCACATTGATACCGCACGGGCGCGACGGCGCGGATAACTCGCGCGGATATACCCGCACTACCTGCACTACTGCACCTGCCGCCAACACACCGAATATTGAATACTGATCCCGCGACTCATGTACCCGCGTGTCACTCCCATTCAATACCATCCAATATAAGTTTGATATTGAGTTTGCTTGTCGTGCTCACGCGCGCCATCGACTGGTGATGGTATCGCGGCACTAGTAATTCCCATGTCAGCCACTGCTTTCGGAGTTAACATTAAGAAATTCTCGGTAGCAGCACGGAGTTTGACAATGAACAATAAACGGTATCAAGTTAGACCGAAGGATTGATACAGAAATTCACTTCTGCCTATTCTCTCAGGGATCGTTTGTGTTGTTGCGTCTCTTAATTTTATTAAAAACTAAAATGAATTCAAGCTGATGTAAATCAATGCATTACCCTTTGTATGTTGGCAATAGCCCGAAGACTGATTTCTTTATCGATACCAAAGGTACGACAATGCAATCATCTCGCCGTTCACGCCACCCCTTTTGTGGCGTCCCAACTGGTGCTAACTGCGGTTCAATTAACGTCCGATTTGAATGGCGCTCTGTTTACGATCGCTTTGCGGTTCCACAAGCAAGTTAAGACTTTTGAAACTGCCTCAATACTGAATCGAGCTACCTTTAGGAGGGGTGGGTGGTATGAAGATAGGATTATGAAAAGTTATCAAATAGTCAACATTGCTAAAGAAATTCATTACCAATTGCAACCTATATAAAATAGGTTATTATAGGTTATTTCTTTAAATAAAACAATAGCTTAAAGCGTGTAAGGTAAGCATAAGCATTACATGATGCGTAATATCTCAATATGCGAGTTTCGGAACGCGGCGAACAGCCCACCTACGCGCCCGTCATGCGCTGACACCAGTAATGTGACATTATGAGACGATGTACACAAACTTTCGACACCAATATAAAAACGTTCCCGTCATGAACACAACACGAAAATTATACAGAGTGTATTTATACTGCGATCAACATTTTGACGCTAAAAGTAACATATAAGCTTGTAAAAAAGTTGACTTTTTCTTTCAGACATCACATGTTTTAGTTTTTAAACATGGTCTACAGCTGTATAAATGTCTGTACTCTTAGTGACGATCAAAAAAATCTTAGAGATCATGATGCTACTCTTGGTATTGAATCTGTCAGCACCCAAGCCCAAAGAAAGATCAGCCCTTTCTGTAAAGGGTTACCACTTCAAGTCCGGATTTCAAAAACAGAAACAATGGTGAAGATTTTAATAGTTTAATTTTGAGTGACAGATAAGAATGTACTGAGCGAGGTGGCACAGAGCCGCGCGCGCACTCTAATAACATCAACAGCATTAACTCAACATAATACAATTGCGCGAAACTGAGCGGGTACGTCACTGACATCCCCCCCCCCCCTCCTCCGCCGCCCGCGCCTCGCACCCCCGCCGGCGCTCACCGGCACACCACTTGCATCCAGATGCTTCGCGACCGTGACGCTGCGGAGGTCGCTTACTATCCATACAAAGTATATGGGTTCAAACATCGACTAACGTGTGACGTTTGCCCACATCTAAACACACAGCCGTCTGTGTCGAAGCATGCGATGAAAACCCTCAGGGCTAATAAAAGTACATACATCAATCTTCTTACAAAGCTGAGTATGTGTATTACTGGTAATGAGGTGTACACATCATCCAGTAAATCAATGTAGCGCGGGCTCCCGAACAAACACTCGCGCGAGATTAGTTCCCGCGGCGGAGTTCGCGCAGTATCGCACGCGTCAGCGCCCTTGTTTGTTCATATCTGTCGCCAACTCGTATGTAATTGAACATTTTACATGGTGCTATATATCAGGAGATGGCAGGAAATGTGATTCCGGCTATTAGCACGTAGCGTGGCGCGGCGAGAAAAACAGCGCATAAGGCCTTATTCGCACGAGAGTTTTAAAAGCGTTGCGTTATAACCCGGCGTCGGCGCTTTTATAACGTCCTCAATGTGATCATTCATACGGACGCTTTTAAATCACTTTCGTCTCGTCCCTCGCTTTAGTAAGAAGTAGGAATGGTTTCTGCTAAAATACTAGCAATAGCGATTTGTGTTGCTAGAAGACAAAGAAAGAAACAAAGAACATTCTGGGTATTGGACATTCCTCTAAATGAACGGAAACATACTTAAAAGAAATGTTTGTGACACTGTACGAAGATTCGAGGCAATATCTCAACAAATTCTTTAATTATTTTCGAATGAGTATAACGACATTTGACGAATTATTGGAAATAGTTGGGCCTCAAATAACACTCCAAGATACCAACATGCGTTTGGCGATAACCTGCACTACGACTGGTTGTAATAGAGGTAAATAAAACAATATTACGAAGCAATCATTATTTATTATTAATTGTTACAGAACAAACACGTCCGACAACTGAGAGAGCGCGCGGCGTACTGATCGCAGCGCCGGCGCTTCTTTAACTCTCGTGTGAATAATAATAAGAAGTTTCATACGGCCTATTCCCAACGCTCTGCGTTGAAAATGCAACACTGCTCGATAAAAAAGCGTCGCGTCTTAAAAGCGCCGACGTGTGAACACGTACTTGGGTATGCATATGTTCTATTTGAACGCTTTTTTAACGGACGTTAAAAAAGCTCTCGTGCGAACAAGGCCTATATCTAGCGCGGCGGTAAATAATGCGCGGCTGGCGGTAAGTCAGCGGGTTTGTGTCGACACTCGGCCGCACCGTCGCCGCCGGCGCCGCTCGTGCTCACATAACTCAAATAATATTTTTATGGAAATAATATCTTACTGCACATTTAATTGCGGTGGTATTATTTGGCAAACACGTATCTGCTCCCTCCTACACTTCGTATTATTTATGTCCTAGTAAACATATCCGCAAGCTAGTATGACTATTATTGACTTCGGTCAAACGATTGAAACTTGAAATTTGTTTATTACTTAAACTTTTAACAAAGGCATTAAAGTCTCTCAGACAGAAACACAACAATCTTGTTTTATAACTACAAGCAGATGCTATTTTTAAACCAATCACATTGCTATTCGGATGTTTGGTTGGACCGTTATTCCTTTGTTGTCTCCGGCGTGGCGAAAGGAAATATGTGCAGAAAAAGGCTTAAGATAGCTTTGGTTTTGCGTCATCGATTTTCCGTCGCAGGTGTTAGATAACACAGCACCAAGTCGAGCTTAAAACATATCTTTTAAACATGATTTGTTTGCTGCATACTTAATGACTATCAAGATCTGTTTTAGGAACGTAGCAGTTTGGCTAAATGTACCGGCAAATATGTTTTATCTCATACTTATTCACTGGTTATACGAGTAGATCGCGAATTAGTTTTGTTTAAAACAATGGTGAAAGATGATTATTACCGAAAATTTTACTAACAAAAAATGCATGCTCATAGTACAGTTAATAAGTAATTCTCTGTAATATAGAGCCTAAAAAAGAGTCAGTATCTACAGTTAACTTAATAATGCAAGGTTCAGAGTCCGTTACAATAATGTGCAACTGATAGAACGGCCGCCACTTACTGTCGCGGTACTAAAAGCTCATCGTAGCGGCCAATAATAGTAGTCGGGGGCACCAACCTGCCCTACTTTGTCTTCGTCAATAAGTATTAAATCGACGTAGAATTATAATAAGAACTCATAGAATTTACTCAACGTAAAAAAAATGTAATAATTATAATAGTTGACATGCTAAATATACTAAGTTCATTTATTATTAGTTACGCTGTCACACCCACAAATATAAACCGAGTGTGTTGAACTTTTGAGTAGTTAATGGTTTTCGAGATTTATAAGAATAATTCTTCATCTGTTTCAATATTTTATTTCGGTTCTATATATTTTAAATTGCAGATAGACAAAGTCGCGGCCGAATGATACTTTATCGTAAAGTATTTTCTTATTTAACCTGGATAACAGTTAAGGGAGAGAGTAGAGAGTGTAGTGCTATCGGCAGCGAGACAGCAGGGAGCGCTTGTTACGCAACTCCCGAGGGCGGACAGCTGTAACCCGCTTACATCGAACGTCGTACCACCGGAACACCGTACATACACACCTACTGCCAACCCTCTATCCCAGAAATTAGCTATACTAATGGTTGGGAGTCTCTCTCGATATGCCTTACTCTGAAATGTAATTCAATTTTTTTTTGTCATTGTTCATTTTTATGCAACATAAGTGCAGTAATACGTGACAAAAAGGTAAAGTAGGTAATTTTACACAGCATAGGTAATGTGAGTGACCGCACGTAGTCCCCGTCGGCGCGCGGAGTCCGGATGTGTGGCCGTCGCCGCACACACGCCGAGGTACTGCCAAATACCAACCGGTCGGTCACAGTCACACGTAATGTGTTTGTTCACTTCCAGGTCGAATGAACAGCTTACCGCTCTTTCTTTGTTTTAATTCGTTTGTCTTCCTTTGTTTTAACTTGCAGTAACGGAGTACAAAAGCAATCAACACATTTACGAATGGAAACGGAATAACTAAACTATTTCCTCGAACATTAATTAGAAGTTAATTATAAATAAATACAGCCAACAATTCACTACATAGTTCTGACCCAAAGCAAAGATCTTCTTTTGTTGGGGTATTAAATCGCTCAGATCCGATAAAAAAAAATATTGATCACACAAACATTTGTCTCAGTGCAAGAATCGTAACCAGCGGCTCGTTTTACATACTTGTGTCAAGGCTATTAACCTTTGATTGACTTGTTGGTCCCACAGCACAGGTGCGATAGTTTTTTAATCACAATATGTCCAGAAACGGCAATGCGATCTCTATCTCTCTCTCTTTATTACGACTTTGAGGATGCAAGCGGGAGGATGAGGAACTAACAACTACAAAGTTACGCGACGGTGCGGAAGAAACATATTACAGTACATAAATAGTTCGCCAGTTGTTTAATATGTTAATGAGGTGTGTGAGGTAGCAGGCGGCCGCACGCACCCTGCACCACGCTAATTAATTACAGGAGCGCGGCGTCTTCTACTTCATCACACGCGCGAACATAAACAAAGCACACACTGTAGTCGGCGCCACACCTCGCGGGTATATTCATAATTAAAACAAGTTTTATGTGCTGTATCAAATAGAGCCAGTCTCACATTAGTGATCAAGCGATCCCGCGCGACTCGTGCACTTAAAACATAATTTAACTAGTTTTTATTTTTGACTGTCTCCTAATAAGTTCTCAGTTTATGACTGCTTAGTAAATACCCACACGCACGCACTCGTTGAGTTTTCAATCTGCGGCGCGACGTCTCAAACGATGGAGAACGCTCGTAAACTTATCTCGCGCCTTAATCTTATAGCCGCTCTATCAACATACTTCTCAACCTTTTTGGTGGCGCTGCGAGGGACCTAGGGCGCCGCTTAATGCATATTTATGTGTGGAGATAAAGCCGACTTCATATATCTCACTATTCAATCGGCACTGAGTTATTTCGCGAGGTGCCCGGGAGATAACTTCACGTAGAAGATGTGGGTTCGAACTCTGATATGGAGCGATTGCGTTGGAACATATCTCATGGGTGGTGTGTCACATAAATCTAAACGTTTTGTTATTTAAGGGAAACTACTAATGCCCCTCAGCAATAAAGTACCAACATATCTTAAGTGGCGTCATTGCAGTTATTATTTTAGCCATCATTTGAACAATTTTGTCATTTTTATGCTTGACAATTGTCGTTTTGATTGTATATTTTTATTAGAACACATGGCAATCTCCGTAGTTTTGAAGAGTTTCCTTGTTCACTCGAAAATTAACCAAGTTCCCAACTAAAACTTAAGTAAGTAATCAAAGAATTTCATCTTTAAGAAATGAATAACATACATATGACTTAATATGGGATCAAGTATACATATACTATGCACACTAGGACCGCCTAGCCTTACATACTACTTGAGCCGATGTTCCGTACATACGTACATATGTATATGCACTGCATACGATCGGTGTAAGCTGTGTTCCCAAAGCGCTGCAAATGGCCGATGAGTCCCGCCACGAGTTCAATATAATTAAAGGGAAAGTTGCGACGTCTGAGAGGATGCTCTGTAAGAATTTCACTTAAAACTTGCTCGCCCACTCATTTCGGAATCTCGCTCCTTTGCCGGCGGTGTGAGCCGAGCGCCGACACCGCTCACATGCTCCTACCGACCTCGAGGTTTCTATAAAATTTCGTCTATTTTGTGATTCAAAAGAGGAAAGAACAAAAGAGGATTCCTTACAGCTACAATCTAGAAATTGAATAACAAAGTATCTTTATAAGTTATTGTACTAAATTTAAATATTTATCAACAATCAACGGGCACAAGGCCAGCGTGGTTGGCTAAGGCCCAAACCCTCTCAGTTGCTGAGGAAGTCCGTGCCCATTAGTACATATGTGGGCTGATGATGATGAACGTTATATAAAAAGTGCCTAAATACCTGGTAACGAAAATGTTTAAAACGGTGTGTAAAAATGTGAATAGATGTAATTGTAACAACCCGTGCGACAAGCGAGTCTAATGGTCGCGGCCGCGTGTCCCACTCACGCCCGCACACTACACCACGCCACACCGAGGACTATACATCACGGCGCGAGCCAACGTTTAGCGCTCTCACGTTAAACATCCTTCATTAATGTACTTCACAAACAGCGCAGTGAGTGGCGCTGCGCCGTTCCGACAAATGTGCCATAAAATTCATCGCCGAGTCGCGGCTACAAAGTTTGCAAGCACAGATCCCCACGACCTCAGTTTCAACTAGATATTAACTTTTACAACTTTCAAACACGATTTAAAATCATAATCCATAATAGTGTACCCCAAGTTGGTTATTAGTTAGTGCACCGCGTACATACTGCCGCACGGCCCCGGTGTGTGGCGTGAGCGTGGCGCGAGTGTGGCGCGGCAGTGGCGCTCGTGTCGCTGTCACGGCAGATACTGTGTCACGTGACAAGAGAAACTGCAGTTATTCCAATAACAATTTACATGAAAATATCCCGTGAGTAATGATCGCGGGCGGCTGTTCCACCGGCTGCGTGCCGCCCGTGCGGCGTCAGGTAGCAGGTTCGGTTCCCGCTCGATTAATCACGCCGCCGACTCACGGCGCTTCATTAATAACGCGCTATCCGTGGCGGCGGGGCCAGGGGGCAGGGGGGGGGGCGCTCACAACTAGCCCTGACTGATGCTCCTCCAAATTCATTGTGACTAGCACCTTACGTACTCACTTGAACAAGGGGCTTCTATTTCCACACCTTTCTCATCGAAACATTGTACACACAGCTAAAAGTTCGCTTGTAGTGGTAGCGCCCGATTTGCAAGCAGTTGACATAATGTGTAAAATAATATAAAAGTACCGATTGAATTAATATGAATGTACATAACTTTCAGTGTCACCCTCGCGAGACGTCCCAACAAGATGCCGGCGAATTATAGGACACTACGTGGGCTTCACTTTGTCTATATACACTTGAATGTGTTGTACTTGAATCCGCGTAGTCTTTGGCACTTGCCCCTAACGCTCCCTAACTACGTCCATTTAATTGGCTGGGGTGTGAACGGACAGACAGTGGAGCCGGTGTTTACGTGAGAAAGTATGAAGTGAATCGGCCGCCGCTTCCGTCCTCGCAAAACAATAACGAGAGCTCGCAAAGTGTGGACAAACAAGCGGCGCACATCTGTGTCGCGGACGGCGGGCGACGGCGGGGGGTGGGCGGAGGGTGCGGGGGGGCAGGCGTTTTTGTCGCGCACCAGTCACACCGGACATTCTTTCTCGCGTCACGAATTAATTTCCAAACTTGTGTCATAAAAATGGCGAATGTAAAACGAGCGCTAAAACACTGGCGCCGCCACTATGACAGAGCGCGCACCGCGGCGCCGCCCGCCCACCAACACACACTCATACACTACCTTACCCATACACACACAGCAGTTTGTTCGCGAAGCAAAGTTTGCTCTGGACATTTATTAAAAGCTGTGTCATTGTTTTTTAAAATCTTTGTTACGACTTACGAACTACTCTGAAGGAAAACTTCAAAGAAACATGTGTTTTGCTCGTAAAATGCACCGCGCTGTGTGGACAGCGCTCGTCAACTACAGATATTAGTCTAAGATAGCATTTATATTTTCCTTTGTATGAACAAAAAGACCCATTTAACTATATCAGTTTGCTCGAACTAACCGTCGCTTTTCGTACTTGAGTAGTTATTTACTTTAATAGTTTGATTCATTAGTGATCACCTTAAAGTACGGACGCATGCTTTAAACTGCAATAATTCGACAATATGCTCTTATAGTGATGTAGAAAAGTTGTGTCGGCATTGTTATATCATTGTATTCAACAGGAGGCTTCGATGCAATGTTGTATGGTTCTTAACCTTTACACTCGTACTTAACGCCCTTAACACTTACTTAACACATCTTTGGTAATTCTTCACGTAGACCGATTTAAAACCCGATTTGATATTTGAAATTAATTTTATCTGAAGGAAAATAAGTTTTTTATTATAAGTTCAATCCTTTTCTGGCATAAGTAAGTGTAACTGTGTTAATACTCATCTAAAAAAGTGATTGTATGTAGTTAACAGGTAGAAGACTGCCCGTGTGCTTGTAGGTCGGAGTGCGGAGGAGGCGGCGTGGAGACATCGCGCTTCAACTAGAGTTAATTTTGAACGGGCTGCACTTAGCGCCGTGTCGCAGCGCGCGTGCATCGCTCACTTCCCACAGTACATACTCAACTAGTCGCTTCTATGGGGCTCAGGTGCAGTGTGGATTAATGTACCCGGACACTTTTACAAACTATAATATTGTTGTAGACATGAAATATTTAATCACACGCTGTATAGGTACTACACATATTGCGTCCACGTAGTAGTGCAGAAGTCTTGTAACAATGCTGTATTTGCCGTTTTAACTGAATTTAAGGTTAATGAATAAATAATGTTGTGCCCACCCCAATCGCAGTTGGGGGCTCGACTCTCGAAGTTGTAGACGAATATGTCTATTTGGGACAAGTGGTCTGGTTAGGCAGGTCCAACTTCGAGAGAGAGGTCAATCGTCGAATCCAACTCGGTTGGGCAGCGTTCGGAAAGTTAGGAGACCTCTTCTCGTCCAATATACCTCAGTGCCTGAAGACGAAAGTCTTCAATAGTTGTGTGTTACCAGTGATGACATATGGCACTGAGACGTGGCCTCTCACTAAAGGCGTCATGGGTCGGCTCAGGGTCACTCAACGAGCTATGGAGAGGGCTATGCTCGGGGTTTCCCTACGTGATCGAATCAGAAATGAGGAGATCCGTAGGAGAACTAAAGTAACCGACATAGCCCAACGGATTAGCTCGTTGAAGTGGCAATGGGCCGGCCACATGGCGCGGAGAACTGATGGCCGATGGGGTCAAAAAGTTCTCCAGTGGAGGCCACGAACGGGAAAGCGCAGCGTGGGACGTCCCCCAACAAGGTGGTCCGATGACCTTGTCAAGTTCGCGGGACGTCGCTGGCTGCAGGAGGCTTCCGACCGTTCCCGGTGGAAGTCATTGGGGGAGGCCTATGTCCAGCAGTGGACGAATATTGGCTGCTGATGATGATGATGATGAATAAATAAACAACAAAATTGCAATACGAAAGTCACAAAGTACTATCATCATCATCATCATCAACAGCCTTTCACGTCCACTGTTGGACATAGGCCTCTCTCATGTCACGCCACTGGGCTCCTGGCCAATTCCTGGCCAAGACCAAGTACTATACTGTTTTCGTTTTATAAATAAATACTCACCCAACAGTCACGCACATAGTCCTGACCCCACACTAAGATACGAGTCTTGTGTCGTGGGTATCAGAAACTACGAGAGACTTTTCGGTCTCACAAACACCCAGACCCGAAACAAGTATTTGTGGATCACACAAACATTTGTCTCGGTGCGGGGATCGAACCCGCGGCCGCTCGTTTCGTAAGCTAGTGTCTAGCCAACTGCGCCACGGGGCTGTCAAAATTTCAGAACCACCCAGCTCACTCTGGTAAAGATGTCGCACTATTACTACACCACGGTTTATCGGCACGCTACGAACGTACATAACACTCTGACCGTGGCGCAGTTGGTTAGCCCCAGGTTCAGCTGCAGCAACACCCCAGCGGATCAGGCTCACGAAATGTGAGGCCGCCTATTCGAACCTTGCAAAGAGACAAATGTTTGTATGATCCTAATATATGTTTCCGGTCTGCGTGTTTGTGAGACCGAAAAAGTCTCTCGCACCTGAGTAAATGGTCTGAACTATGTCTGTGCTCGTGTGTATACTGTTAGAAGTATTTATTATTATTTATTTTTAAAAAATAAAGCCAACGACGGAGAATATTTTTATTCATAACGTTGCGGTACAAACGTTTAAACTTGGGCTTTTATTGAAAACCACACAAAAGATCTCCGCGGAGCGATGTCCTTTGTCTGTGGCCGGCGGGAGCGCCGACGAAAGAAATATATTTCACGAATAAAAATATAAGTTAAATTAGCCTAATGGCATACTCCACAGTACTAGTCGTGATCCAGTTTCATCATACTACTTGTACTGATTACTGTACTATTTAATGATACAATGTCTTCGCTGGCAATACTTCTGCTAGTATTTTATAAAGTCGTGATAGAAGATCTTTCGCAACTGACTTAGACAATCAATTACACACGCGCAAACATATGTATATACCTACCCTTATAACAACTATGTGTGTATATCATCAAAAAGGTAGGTGGATTTGTTTACACATTCATTTGTCGAGTATAAGTCCAACATAATAGAGGACAAGACTACTGCCGTTTACCGGGCGCTTTTCCAGACTTCTTGCTTTTCACGACAACCTACCGGAAGCGCCCAATGGATGTTTGCCAGGCCCGGAAATTGAACCCACGACTTCTCTGTCGATTGTGCCAAGCTAATTCGTAGTGCCAATGAGGAAATTTACAACCACAACTTTTAAAAGAAAAATTGAACTATGCAGTCAAACTATTAAATTGGATAAATTAATTTTTAAAATTAAATTCTTTTTCATCCTATAATTTCTGCCACTAAATAGTATAACACTGACAACACAAATGTCCGTAGTATGAATGTTGTCGCGCGACAAGTTGCGTGTTGTCTCGTGTGTTGCTAATGTGTCGCGCGCCGGGACACAGCGACAACTAGCTGTCCGCGCGCTCCACACATTGACATATCACTATAACACTGACTGATAGCGCGTCATGACCTCTTGCAGTTGACTGACTACGAAAAGTTATATATAGATATATTACATTACTACTTCTTTTTTATTTCGTAATAATTGAAATAAATCCAATATCTCTGTTCCTTGCGGTAATTTACGTCATCCATCATAAGGAACCAGTTCGTCTTTGCATCAATTCCGAACATTATTTTAATATTTGTTATATAAGTTACAAGTAGATGGTGTTAATTTTAGTTGCAGAAAACAAAAAGAAATAAAAGTTTTGGGCATGAATAACTTTAAGTACAGAATTGGATAGAATTGCAATCTTCCTTAAAAACATGACACATGATAGTGGGTTTTGGGAATTATATCCTAATGAACAGTTTTGTATTTTTTACAAGCTTTTATTTAACTTCACTTTTGTATGTATGTATGTATGTTTGTATGTTTACAAATCTTGCAATGAAGATTTGAACCACTTCCAATAGACCGATTGTGCTGAAACTTGGTATACCTACGTAACTTGGATGACAATATAATAATATGGTACCATGGAGCTGGTCTGATGATGAGATTGGAAGATGACCATAGAAACATCGGTTCTTGTGGACCGATTGAGCTGAAATTTGGTATGTCTTTGTAACTTCGACAACAATACACAAATATGGTATCATGGTGCTGATCTGACGAAGAGTTGGAAGATGCCCATCGGAACTTCGATTTCTGTGGTCCAATTGAGCTGAAATTTGGTATGCTTTCGTAGCTTCGGTAACAATACAAAAATATGATATTATGGAGCTGATCTATTGAGGAGTTGGAAGAAGCCCACAGGAACTCCGATTCCTTTGGACCGATTGAGCTGAAATTTGGTATACCTATGTAATTTCGGTGACAATATAATAACAAGGTATCATAGAGCTGATCTGACGAAGAGTTGGAAGATGCCCATAGGAACTCCGATTCTTGTGGTCCAATTGAACTGAAATTTGGTGTGTCTTCGTAACTTCGGTAATAATACAAAAATATGGTATCATGAAGCTGATCTGATGAGGAGTTGGAAGAAGCCCATAGGAACTCCGATTCCTGTGGACCAAGTAAGCTAAAATTTGGTATGCCTTTGTATTTTTAGTGACAACATAATAACAAGGTATCGTTGATCTGGTGTCATGAGAAGTTGGAAGGTGCCCATAGGAACACTAGTTTTCATGGACCGATTGAGTTGAATTTCGGTATGACTACGAAATGGATAGACTTAGAAATATTTCCAACTAAAAAGTTAAAAATAAATTAACGGTGAAAAACACATTTTAAAATCAAGCTTTTATTATGCACGAAAAATTAAAAAAATAAACTAAGAAAACATTCATAAAATTCGTATTTTTTTAAACTTTACAAGTAACAATTTACAAAAGTGTTCGGTTTATCAGTAGAAGTATGATACATAAACATATATTATCTATAACTAGTATATTAATATTCTTAAGTAATTTAAAAGCTTGTCGCGCAATTTCGTTAATACAAAGACCTCGGCCGCGACGAGCTTTTAGATCACTTAAGAATATTAATATACTAGTTATAGATAATATATGTTTATGTATCATACTTCTACTGATAAACCGAACACTTTTGTAAATTGTTACTTGTAAAGTTTAAAAAAATACGAATTTTATGAATGTTTTCTTAGTTTATTTTTTTAATTTTTCGTGCATAATAAAAGCTTGATTTTAAAATGTGTTTTTCACCGTTAATTTGTTGTAAAACGAGGGGTGCAATGCTTTCAGCATTTTATCCAATCGCAATTTGTTGTATAAGCGCGTAGTGAACTAGCGGATTAATCGGGATTACGAAAGCAATCATTTATCTGTGTGGCGCCGGTCGTGTGCGGCGCGCGGTAATGTGCTCGCGGACATGCTGCGGCTGTCCAACACACAACACACAACAATCATTGAAAGCCGACAGCATCCTCATCGAACCGATTCAAAAGAGGCTACTGGGCTTTTAAAAAAAAAAACAGCAGTGATGGCCTCGAGGTTTAATCGCGCGGTCGAGAATCTCGGCGGTCGCGGGTTCGAACCCCAGGCACAACTTCTGACTTTTCGAAGTTATGTGTGTATTCAAATTGAATTATCACTTGCTTCAACGGCGAAGGAAAACATCGTGATGAAACCTGCACACCTAAAAGTTCTTAGGAATTTCTTAGGTGTGTAGTCCGCCAACCCGCACTAGGCCAGCGTGGTGGACTATGGCCTTAACCCTCTCAATGGTAAAGGAGACCCGTGCTCAGCAGTGGGCGTATATGGGTTGATGAAGAAGAAGAAGAAGAAGGGCTTTTCAGGGTTCATCTCACCAGACGCCGGTGTGCGCGACATTGCCCGCGTCCCACAAACATCTACATATCGAGGCGGCGTCTCAAAGGAGTCGCCACTTCAACCACGAAAACAATCGATTGCGCGCTCGTGATGCAATTAAAACTGGTCCCATGTAATCGCAGATTTCACAACTACATATGTCTTAAAACTGATTTATCACGTCTGCCCTCGACAGACTATTAGTAAACTCAACGGACCCGTGGACGAGCTGATTTTGTGGAGGAACTTACACTCGGAGTCGCGATACTCATATTTGTGACAGAACTGTGGGCGGCAGCAAGTAATTAGCTGCCCACAATGAACAAACGCCATTACAGTGGTGAACATAACAACATAAAAGAAAATATTTTAAGATAATGATTGTTATGCAACTCGTGTTATAGATATATATATATGCGAAAACATATTATTAGTCTTTAAGCAAATTGTGTATTAGTTTAATTAGATATTTAAGTGACTGTTTGTTTACCTAATAAAAATAAAACGTGGTAGAACTCACTGCTTGACAAAGACACCTTTTAATGTGGTGCTATTAGTTTGCTCGAAATCTGAAACAGAAGCCCATCTTAACAAGATTGGTCGGTAGGGGGGCGGCGATACTAATGTCTACAGAAACGAGAGCTAAGAAAAATGAAATTTAAAAAGCAACCACTCGTGTACACTGCACTTATGGCGAGCTCGGTCCAAGCGAAATAGTTTTAAAATTATACAGTAACAGTGGCGGAGTGTGATTTATGGAGTCCGAGTGAGGGCGATGCGGGGAGGTGCAGGGGGTGCGGGGAGGGGTGCTAGAGGCGCGGCGCAGGAACCGACGCGCGGACGATGATTAATATCCCGCGCCGTCGCCACTGAGCTTATAAACAGGTAGGCGCGCCCGCGACACGAGACGCGCGGGCCGGCGGGCGGCGCGCAACCAGCGGAAAATTACTAAAACTCACCGAATTACTCACATTTCAAGTGACGAAAACGCTTCTTAAAGGATCATCAATTTGTGACAACTTATCAAAATGTATTTGAGAAGTATCAATTCCTACGAGTTACAACGTAGTTTTCATGGAAATTGATACAACAAAAAACATCGATTAATTTTAAAAAAGTAACGATTGGTGCATGCCACGCTAATTACCATTCTCCTAACTCATTTAAATTCATCAATTGACAACCACGCCCAATAAGAATTTTCATTTGGAAACTAACATTGCAGATTTTCCACCGATATGTTCAGCACATCTATTTAATGATGAATCCAGTAGTACGTTGACGAAGTAAAGTCATGAAGAAGTAGAAGTGCCTCATGAGCGCGTGTGTAATGAGCAGGCGAGGTGTAGTGTCGCGCGCTGTGTGGCCGCGCGGTGCCGGCCGCCGAGCGGTGTCTGTGCGGAAGTGGAGTGACGTCGCCGAATGAGCTCCGCCGCTCTCTTAATAAACGAGTTAGCTTTACACAACACTCATATAGGAACGCCCTTAATCGCGACAACTTTACTGCTTATTTACGCGTCCGAATCATTAATTATCACATAAGTTTCGGGTGAAGTGTTAACGTTTTTTATTAGGAAATTCTCAGTAGCAGCGCAAGCGCTGTAAATGTGTTTGAACAACAGCAATAAGCTTGTATCCTTTTAGGTAGGATTTGAAACATAACTTTCGAAAATAAATGTTACATGTTCATTTTCGATTTAATACAATCTTTATAAAGAAAATAAAATGAGAAAAAATAATACGACAAAACCAAACAAAATTTGAACAAAACCTGATTGAAACAGTAATCTCGTACTAAAATCATGTTTATATCGACCATTATCGCTGAGTCGAAAAGAATCAGTTTGTACCAAATATGATATTAATATAGACGACGTGGCTATGAAGCGTAAAACCGACAAATAATAGAGAACGAACGTCGCGCAGTGAGCCCATTACAAACAATAAAAGTGTCTCGGCGGGGAGTCCTCTAATATCTGCCGGTGTATCGCATTACAAGCCACGTCCTGCGACCGACCCCCCCCCCCCCGCACACACCCCCGCACCCCAATTGTCCTAAAATATAATGGTTGAGTAAGTCAATGGGTTGAGAGGGATTCAGCGGAGAGCGGGCGCCGGAGACAGTATGGCTATTGCGATAACCACGTTAGCAATATATGAAGAATACGGATAATAATATCGTGGAGGAGCACTAACGATACCTTTTGTCGTGACCGCCTCGGAATAATAATCCTCTTTACTCTCATATTTCCAACGGTCGGAGACGCCCGGACTGCTATCAATTATATTATTACAGCAGGACTTAGACTAGTGAGTGATGTTAGTAGTAGAATATTCGCATCAGCCTAAATAGCTACGGTACATAAGATGTGTAACCCCTTACAGAGATCGACACAAATACGTCGCGTTAATACCTCGCCATCATATCATCACTACATAATGCCCTCCTACTTCCGCTAAAACTGGAAATGTTCACGTCTTAGTCCAACACGCTGTCCTAGTGCGAGATGTGTAGGTTTCTTCATATTGTTTTCCTTCATCGCTAAAGTACGAGGTAGTTCATTGTGAACACACACGTCCTTCATAAAGTCAGATGTATATATGTGCCTGAAGTATGAACCAGCGGCCCGCGAAATGTTGACCCGACCGCGCACCTAAACCTAGAGATACATCCTTATACGACCCTTATACGATTGTATCGACTGATGAGTAAAAGTCGTGATGATTTCTGGTACCTGTATTTGTTCTTGTAATTGTTTTTAATTATCCATTTGCGCAGATTATCTCTCGGAACGGAAACAATCATGTCGACGCTATACAGCTGTCAGGTGGCGGCCACTTGTGAGTGTCACTTTAATTATTTGGTGTCGCGACAACGCCGCGCGGAGAGCGCTCCAAATTACTCGCGAGCTTCTCGCCACGTAATTCGCTTAGCGTCGACGCCGCATTTATTCGGCTGAAAACGACGCAAGTTTTTGTGTCTCATACTTTATCATCTTCGCGAACGGTAAAAAATTAATTAACTATGTGGAGCCGAGCACACGCGTGCCTTGTACGTTAGCGAGACAGTTTAACTCCCACTCCTAAGAAAACACTCGTTATTTCCATGAAAAGCGCGTTCTATTTTCCTTTAGTAATAAGCTCTTAGGGACTGGTTTACAGCCTGCAGGTAAGTATCAACTTAAATAATTCATTCTAAACATTCATATTATATCAAGGATACAGAACGTTCTACGTGAATCTTTGAATGTTCTACAGAAGCACCATCATTTTAGATCTAAATAATTTTAATTTCTTGTCATTGAATATTTTGAATATTCGAAAGTTCATGACATCGGGACTTCAATTGCGAACCTTAAATGGACTTGGGCGGGACACTTGGCAAGACAAACTGACGAGAGATGGAGCAGGGCGGTGACCGAGTGGTGGCCAAGGGAGGGAAAGCGCAGTGTTGGCCGACCAGCTGCTAGATGGGTGGACGATTTGGTTAGGGTAGCTGGAAGGTCATGAATACGACTGGCCCAGAACAGAGATGCCATTGCATGCAACAAAAGAGGCATACACCCAGCAGTGGGTCGAAAAAGGGCTGTAAATGATGATGATGATGAATATTTAATCGAAGCTCAGACCCTCGAGGTTCAATTGGCTATACACCAACTTGCGAAACGAGAGGCTTTGAGTTCGATCCCCGCAACGAGACAAATGTTTGTGTAATCTGCAAATATTTGTTTCGAGTTTGGTACTTATGAACCGAAAAGTCTTTTTTAGTTTCAGATAGCCACCTCACAGAAGTTGTTTCTCAAAAGTCAATGGGTTAGAAGAAGCTTTCCATTAAATTTGTTTTAAGCCCCACGTAATTGTGAATGAACCTATTGCCATTTATGCCTACAAACCCAAATAATTTTCCTATGCAGGAATCGAACCTGAGACTATTAGATAGCACGGCACATTTTAATTTCCACACCGCTTCACACGTCAGAAATTAAAGTTTCATCCCTACCATCAAAAAGAATGGCGTTCCTCATAAATGAGGGTAAAACAATGTTTTCTTCCCCGCGAAACATCTCTTTGGAACCAGCTTTCCTCGACGATATTAAAAACTGATACGCCCTATCCCTTTCAAGAAAAGAGGCTATGTTTTCCCAAAGATTTTATTTCCGACACCACACCGATGAATCTTCGGATATCGTAGCTGTTCATAATGACCACTTATAATTGCCTTTTTCGTCTGAAAAAATAACTTTTACCGCGAGACTACGTTTCAGTTTCAAGTCTCTTGTTGACCGTTGGAAAGACTGTTGTAAAATACAAAAACTAGCAAAGACGTAAGATCCCTACTTTAGCGTAGTTTCAGTAAAAGGAGGTGGAAAAGGTTTAACAGTATAAGTATATAAATATGATGTAGGTCGCGAGCGCACGGGCAGCGCGGACTAGTGGCGCTAGTTCCGAGTGCGACGGTTAACTCGTAATAGTTGTATGTTGGCAGCACTGTGCCACGTGTCGAGACTCCCGGGAACACTTACCCACAGCCGCTTGCAGTTCACAGGAACACGAGTGTTTCCTGCCAACAGGGAAAACCCTACACTTTGCTGTAACTGCAATCTCTTATGTTGTTTCTTTAGGAATTCATGTAGAAACCCTTTAAGTTTAAATAACATTACTAACTAAATAATAGTCATACTTATAAATCACATTAATAAATATTTCCGCTCGATAAAATGATATTTTGTGTATTCAATAGATTCATGGGCCAATATTAATGGCTGCAATTTGAATATGCATTGAGTTAGGTTCCCACACAAAGCCACGTAAATATATTCTGTCGGGGCGTGTGTTGAACTGAAAACATCTCGGTCGTCTCTCACGCGCACCGCGCACTATACGCTCCAGTACATTCAGGGACTATTTATTTGAAATCGCCCCTACATTGTCACAGTTCAACTTTTTCATTCTAAGCCACGAACAGTAACCGTGTCTTATAACATTAAATAAATTTTACATTAGCGCCGTATTGGGTACCTACTTTAAAGTAGTTTCTCTCCAAGACTTTTTATTACATTATACCTAGAAATACGTATTTTTTCTAATCTACTTCAATGTAATAATATAGAGTACTGTATTCAAGTAATTGAATAATATTTAACTCAGTTATTAAATATTCGTGTCATTGATTCAGTTTCTATGAAGTACGAATAGATGGAATGAATAGGTATGTTCGTGGAAAATCAACATCACTATTACAGTGCAGCATGTGTGCTGACGAACACTGTCAATGGACGCTATCGAATGATATGAATCATAATTATTATCTTTTAATTTATTATCAATAGGAGTAATGAACTTTTAGAAGTAAAACATCAATAGCGATAGGAATTAACTGCGTATGCAAATGTATCGCGTGTAGCGACAATTTGACCCGACACATAAAGAACAGACATTCCGCCATACATCGTAATTGGAGCAAATTTGTATCCTGCGGTGTGCATTGAACCACGACGAGCACCCTCGATGTCGCACGAGGAGAGGCGACGTTATCGCAGCGCCAACAAACAGCAGCAGTGATAAGCGACGCGCGATTATTCACTCTGTATTGTGAGGTCGGGCGCGGTCAACGTGGACTCCACACCGGCCGGTACAACCGTGAGCCTCTCAGCAACACACGGCGCCTCTCGAGCACAATGGCGGCACAAAGGAAATATATATTGCATGAAGGAGGGGCGGCGGGCGGCGGCGCGGTCAACAATCAGCCACTCAAATCCAAAAATAGGTGTTTATTTGCGCTCACCGGCCGCGCCGCCCGTGATCGATAACTCGATATGCGAACACCAGCCCCAGGAAATGGACCCGTCGTCACTCCGCGCCCTTCAGGTGCCGTACTGTGTGATATGTATGTACATTCACTCCACACGCGGTTCAAAGGCTCGCGTTCTGTCTGTCCCTAAGTATTCGTAATAGATGTAGGTAAGGAGTCGCATTCACTTATGACAAAAGCCTTTATTGAACCATTCGAATGATTGCTATACCAAAAACGGTCGGAAAAGGAAGGACAATTCTATTTAATCGAATATTATTATGATACCTTCGTCCATATCTACTTTAAATGTCTTCCTTACTGTAAAGTAACTTTGTTTAGTCAGAATGGGTGAAATTTTGTGAAGTGCTGTCGAAATAAAAATAGGACAGAGAAACGCCAAATTCTACTAACACTGTTCTGTGTACTTGCGTTATGTAAATATTCACCGAGTAATATTCAGTCGGAAGCGTACTGAGTGGGCAAGTTTTCTATTGAAACTCGCACTCGCCGCGGATAACTAAATAACTACCACAATTTGTAGTGAAAGGCGGACTCCCGCTGCAATCCTACCCAACTACATACATACTACATGCGGCTTATAAATCAGTGGTGCAGCTTACAAGTACAAATGATCGTGTACTCGGCGCAAGTTCCACGGAGTGTGCCAACGTGCGGCGCCCGTGAGACACACCTGCGCCGACACCAACCAACAGCACTGGGGAATATCCGCGCACCGCCCGACACGCCGACACACTACTGACTTCCAACAGATTTACCAATATAAAGCGATGGCAGATAGCCGCGCACTCATTTGTGTAATCCTATGAAAATATTTGTTCGTGGCTGAAGAATTCACAGCGGCGGTCGTCCCTGCCCCCTCCCACTTACCCTGGTCCCGCGTCCCCCCCCCCCCCCCGCATGCCACTACGCGCCGCGACCTCGCCAATTACGTACGATACGAGTGGGGAAATACTTATGTCCGGTCAAATATTAGTAGAAACACATGGAATCGCGGCGATCCGCTCCAGCCCTCGCACACCCGCCCAGTATAAACACACTGCGAACTACTTCTATGTACCAACAGCATCCGAATAATACTTGCACTATTTATTCCTATATTATTTGGAAATCACAAATTAGATTTAAAAAAATGTAATCAAAATAGCTGAAGTAGAATTCAAATTGAGTGGTCACAACAATAACAGGCTGTATTACATGAATGTAAACGAGGCCGATGCCAACATCAAAGCGAACCCTCATTACCAATTAGTAGAACTGTAAAATGATGCGGAAATACTCGTATTAGGCACAAATTGATCGCTGGTCACGTATACCCAATAATATGTATATGCAACACGGTGGCTGTGTGCGTGACCGCGAGTACAGCGTGGACGTGACAACACAGCAGCGGGCGCCCGACACGGGGCTTAGCCGGCGGTTATTGACGAGGGAAATATTGGAGCCGGTAAGCCAAGACACAAGCCGCCGGCTTTACCACATCACAACTTGGCCAATCATCGACCGCCACCGACACTCGCCTGACTTCCGGAGGCGCGGGGAATAATTGAACTAGGTCTTGTGTTCCAACTCCTTAGCCGAATATCTTAGATAGACCTACAATAAAGGGCCATTCCATTTGAATTGGGATGGGTCCAGAGTGAACAATAAATTTCAATTTGAGCAGACACTACCAATTTGAAGCAGTATTTAACAAAGCGATGAGGTGGAGTTACGTCAACGTGAGAGCACTCGTCCCTTGCAGAGATATCACGTTGTTGATAAACACTGTGGAGGAGCGAACACTCCACAGCGTTTGTTCACTGTGAAGTACCACTCTTCAATACGTACTTACTTCACCAATAAAAACAACAATCATATCGTTTGAAATATGTATATTTTAATTTTGATGTTTCCAGACACATGACGCAAATATATGTAGTCATAGAATTTTGTAACTATTCTCGCTTAAGTGACCAGAGCGGTCACTGCAGTGCTCGTCAAACACATTTAATCCTTCTGTCATGATATTATACTATAGGTAACATACGGCTGACAGTCTATGCGGCTGCAATGTATTTTCTCAGAAAAATAGCTCTGTTATTAATTAATCGTCGCATGATATAATATTTCTGAAATAGTTTGTGTTTAGTGAACAATCGTGGCGTACAGTACGTGTGGCAGGTTGTCGCGCGCGCTGTTACTGTCGCGTCGTACCGTCACTTGTTTGTTCGGCCGCGTCCGATACCGCTGCCCGCTTCATTAATCTGACTACATTTGTCGACACACTATCATGCCTGTATTCACTCTCACTAGTTCTTATAAACTTTATTATTCTTTTATTTCAGTTAAAATATATAATGTTAGAGGTGTCGTAGTGTATGACTTGATTGAGATTAGAAAAGAGTAGCAATCGACATGATGCTTACAGTTGTCAAGATATTCAGGAATCTTAAGGTCATACCTGAGGAACTACTTATCATATGTCATAGAGTGAGGAAGAGGAAGAAACATTACGTAATAACAGGGCGATTCCTTTCCAGAGGTTTACTTTAAGTGACATTAAATGAGTTTGTTCATAGATTAAAACATTAAGATTAAACTTAAAAAAATATACGCTTACTGAAACTACGCACTATCCAGATGACTGAATTTACATTTTATTTCATCAGTTCCGGGAAACAACTATATGGGGGCTGTTGTTAAAACGATTAAAAAACCATTAGTTGTGTAGTGAACCATAACCATAAGCCGACGCGTTAGCAGTACCAGTTAATCGAGTTAATTAAGAACAAAACATTAGAGCAGACACACTGCTAACGGGCCACTTAATGGAAATGATGCCAATACTGTGCCCTCTCGCGTCACGTACCCACTGAATGAGCGGGGGAGGGGCGCGCGGGCGGGGGCCGGGGGGAGGATGCTCCGTGACGTTTGTGTAATGAACATTCAAACGTTACCATTAAAGCTAATCCCACACAACTCTTTAGGTTGTGCGAGCACCGCACCGCCACACTACACAAATGACTCCGTCAACATTTCCGTCTTAAAAATATCTTTGTATTTATTCCAAAAGTTTGTGACGATTTTAACAGTTGAAACTATTACTGCAAAAATTTGGCAATTTATTAACCAGAACTTTTTCTTAAAGTGTAGTCTGGGATTACAATACTTTCTGTACGAGCATTGACCCTCGATTATGTTTTATGACTTATTGAAAATTTCATCAATGTGAATGGAAGTTCTGAAAATATGATTTTTACGACTTTTATATTTCTTTCTTTTCAAATATTCGATCCTAGAAAAGACATTAATTTTAACACATTGCTTCATCTACGGCGTATAGAGGGTACAAAATTTTATTAAGAATCAATCTTTTTATTTTTGGACAAAATTTATACGATCGAGCTGATGAAGCTAAAAAGACAATAAGCAGTCAGTGGTCGCCACCAGTAAAAAATTTGCTGTGATTTAAGATGTTTCCATAAATTAAGAATTTGGTTAATGTGTAGTCGAAACAAAACACAAATAAAGGTAACTTCACGTATATTGTGACAATCCTGTCGATATTTTCCCTGGTCTAACTGCTAAGTCTGGCGCCAGTGGGGTGTGCTGGCTCTAGAACTAACTAACATTGTCATTGTTGACCAACCAGCCTCCGGCCAGGTCGGTTCCGAGACACTGGTAACAACTGGTATCATCAGTCCATATAAATAAATATGTCCTACTGCTGGGCTAATGTAAGGCTCCTTCTCTCCGTTATAGAGGAGGCCAACGGAGAGAAGGAGCCTTACATCAAGCTCTGGGGTGTATGAAGTTAGTAAAGAAAACATATAATATGTCATAGTACAACACAGTTACTACAGTAGTCAGCGATCACAGCGGCGTGTTGAGAGCGTCGCGCGAGGCTCCAAACATGAGTCTGTAATCGCATGAGCTACCTACTTACAGACACTGCTCCGGAGCTAACTACTAACTAGAAACAATATCCCCCCCGGCCCCCGGCCCCCGCACCGCACCCCCCGCCCGCCCCGCAACGCTCCAACTCTGGCAATCTTTATTTTAATAAAGCGCCGCGGTACTACACACGCTAACGGCTAAGTGACAGATAAATAGGAATTCCGTCGAGATTAGCTACATTTAGTGATTTTAACACGAACAAATACTATTTATACCTCCCTACACGGGAGATCCTTAACGGGCTCTCCCTGTTCAGAACTGTTTAGCCCTGTATTGGTTTCATTAGCATTTAGTGCGGCACGCTTCTTGTACCCCTCGCCTCAAAAGTCGGGAGATCCTATAGCCTCTCGGAAGATCAAAGTTATGATTACAATTTAGCCAACTTCGAAAAGTCATAGTTAGGGTTTGAACCCGCGGCCATAGAGACTCGACCGCGTGACTAAACCTCGAGTTCTTTACGACTTATATACGTCATGATTTTACTGGGAATTACTGTAGGTATGAAAAAAAAACTAATATTATTTTCGTTAAATGACGTCCATTGTGTTAATGATGCTGTGCGCTGCATTTGTCCCTTAACTATAATTATAAGCGATACCAGTGTAAGCCATCTAAAAGTCTTGGGTTCGGTTCAGCCGTTACTGCTGCGCTTTTCATTAGAAGCATGAATTATAACCACGAAATTCGTAAACGAGGCCGAAAACTACAACAAACTCGGTCCTTATTCCGTAAGCTCAAATAAAATTGCGAAAATGTAGGTGCAGAAATGAATCTTTATCCTACTCCTTGGAGAATGAAAGCGTGTGTACATGTATATAGCTATATGATTTGTTATTGGTCACGGACTGTAGTAGTTGGTAGTGTGGCGTGTGGCCAGTGCAGCGGCAGTGCAGGCACGTAGCACGCCGGGGACGGTTTTATTGAACCACGCACGGACGTGGCGGCGCGCGGCGTCACGTGGCCCACGCGCCGCAATAACTCCGCGCTTACGTATGCATGTGGCGCCACAGCGACGCAGCCACACGCCACCACTGGCACTCCGCCCCGCGACGCACTATCAACTCATTTGTTTTAATCGCGCGATGTTGCCAGCACCGTTACACAAACTATCACAATTATATTTAGAATGCTTTACGTCCCATTTGAATTCGTGCCAGTTATACCTACTAAATACTAAATTGCGAATCTGTTTAGATGTGATTGCAATGAATATCATTGTTAGAGTAATGCAATCCCAATGTGCCTTCTTAATTATACAGGGTGTATTCAGACCGTGATCGGAAACTGAGGCAGGTAGCCAAGGTGATTAGAAACCCCCTGGCTGTGAAGAAAATCCCGAAAAATATTGTTGACGTCTAACATACTTCTGTATCAAGTCGTCCTTTTCCACCATTGCATTGATGTTGCACCCGCCCAGTACCCTTTGATCGAGACGTGTCCGACGGTACAAGGTTCTAATGACAGGACCGGCGCGTGTGGGCCTCATTAAACCAACTCACTAAACTGTTATGGACGGTGTCTGCGGCGACCGTTCCAAAGAGTTACCAGTTCACTGAACACGAGAGCTAAGTACTGCCCTGAGCCGCTAATGCAACGCTGTAGTAGACGCCTCTACACAAACATCATCAAATTCAATTTTCATTTGTGACGCGGGCGGTAGCGGGGGAAACGCGAAGTAGGGAGGTTGACTATCCTTTACTATGATCAGAACATCGCGCGACAAAGTCACGCTAATAAGTAAAACAACTTGAAGTCGTAATGCACCACCGCCTTCAGCGGAATTCCGATTGATTTTGTCATGTGACATGTCCCAATTAGTCGAGGTTGGCATTCAAATGGCAGTTCTTTCCGCACGTTGCGTCCCCGAGCCCGCAGCTGATCCCCCCCCCCTTCCAACCACACACACGTGCCGTTGACAGCTCCGTGATGTATGCCTTTGGTTCGTCTTAGTGCGCAACTGTTATGCGGTCAGTTCACATCTCATTACACACATCAAATATCTTAAATGTATGCTTGGATTAGGGAGTATACGCCTTGGAAGCAATTGGCGAGCACCACCGTGTAACGTGTTTAATTGTGGATTGCGGGGGTGGGTGAAGGGAGTAGAGGGGGGGGGGGTATCGTGTGCACTAATGCGTTGGCGTGGTGATTGATGGCGACACACGCGCGGCTGCACGCCACACCGTGCTTGCGGCCGCCGGACACGTGTACCGATGGAGCCGTCCGTCACACCCGGCGCCCAATGGCAGCGCTCGTTAAGCCTACTCACTAGCTTTATAGCTGACTGCTAATATGTTATAACACGAACCACGTCCAGAAATCATCGCATTAACGACAGACACGAAGAGTTCGATGGGTAATTTCCTCTTAATTTTGTGGGAAAACACAAAATAATCTAGTTTATATTCATTTTTTTTGAAGTAAGTATTATGTCGCAGCTTGACATGCGATCCTTCAAACATCTGTATATAATACCCCCTAGATGCGGCCTCAATCTGACTACCTCGAGAAACGCTCTAATGCCATTGCATAATACTTATTGATGAGCATCCTATGACTGGCCTGCAACTTATTTTTACTGAAGTAAAATTAACTAAAGAATTAACCCTTTTAAGTTTAATATCACAGGACCAACGAGGCACTGTGAATGAATTAATTCGGTAATATTAGTCAACGTTACGTCAAATTTAGCTACTTAGTATGTTTTACCTGCCGCTACTAACTATACATAGTATAACGAGAAGAATAACTAACAAAACTACTTGACACACTTTCCATAATATAAATTATACAAACGCGAATAACAAGAGCCGAAACTAAAATGAGAAACATGACAAGCACCAGCAAGCAGTGGCGGTACTTGCATAGAAGCCCAAAATACTTGGTTGTCTCACAAAATTCAAAATGGTCTTTAAGTTTTAAATCATAATTTAACAAAAGCATTTTGATTCATTAAGATGAATATCCTTAGACCAACAATGATCAACTAGAGATTACAAAAATAACGTGTAACACTTTTGGGCTTTTATGGAACTACCGCCATAGCAAGCAATGGCGGACTCCGTTGGACAAAGTGAGTGGAATTCGTCGGGCAATCTTACTGAAACTTTTGTTTCAGGGAAATTATCCATCTGATATGTCTCAGCAGCAGTACTAAGTTTAGAAAAAGTGCCCGAAAAACGACAACAGTAAGACTTACGACAATAATAGTTTCCAAGCACTTATTGGCCATCGGAATCGACTGGGTGTGGTGGGGGGACGGAGGCACGGCGCGCAGGGGCGCCCGCGCATCACCGGCCATTAGCACTCTTAATATTTCACTGCTACCGATAAGCCATTGTCGCGTCTATTTTGCTTGTTATTTTAAATATACCAGTTTGTGAACTATACAGTCCGCTTCTTATTTATATTAACGTCCCACACAAATAGAGCTACATTTTCCTCCGGCAACGCAGGGATCATTCCTATGGTATTAATGGTCCACAAGCGGCGTTAACCACTTAGTATCAGGTGGGGCTCACTTGCTTCGCCTTTTTTTCGATTTAAAAAATAATATATTCAGGATGTTGGTCCAAACATGGACCTCAGCTTACGCCTTCGGCTATTCAAGCTTGGATAT
The DNA here is from genome assembly GCA_030295005.1 of Cephonodes hylas. Taxonomy (NCBI): domain Eukaryota; kingdom Metazoa; phylum Arthropoda; class Insecta; order Lepidoptera; family Sphingidae; genus Cephonodes; species Cephonodes hylas. The sequence goes on along the minus strand of AP025367.1, from coordinate 13,372,067 downwards.
ACGGACTTCTCACTAAAAGCACAGCATTCTCGTCATTCTACGCTTTTAAAAGATCTAAATTATAATATCAACCGTACTTTCGAGTTACTAATTAATTTATGAAATTGTAGTATAATGATCGTAATGTGTGTTATCCGGCGTGCGCTGCATGTAATCCCGCGCACAATATATTCGCCAGACTGCGCCCGACCGGCCGCGAGCCAACACAGGACCTGCTTAAATCTCTCGAATGAGACTACCCGACATCATTATGTGCATTTACGTGTTAATATCAAAATAAATTAAATTTCAATTTCCGATAATATATTTATCCGCGCCGTTTAACCGCGTGCCCCGTGACCGCCTCCCCCGCACCCCCCCGCCAGCCCCGCTCATACCCAGCGCCTACAAACAGATTTATTGAAAATGTAAGTTTTAATGTTTTTAAATGTGTAACCGGACGCGAGAGTCCGACATCGGTCACGATTTATTGCATCTGACTTTAAGCTACATGATATACGAACGGGCTACGGCGAGTCGTCGGAAACATCCTCGCGCCGATCCGTTGGATAGCGCTGCGGTCGCGAGTGCTGCACTTCGTTCAAAGAGTGTCATACTACATACTTACCAGTCCGGTAGTAGTTTATCAAACGACATGAGTACGAATGGAAGTAAGCTATTTAAGTTGTTTCGCTGTTAACAAAAAACGACATCCTGGATAAAATATGGACCGCTGTAGAAACAACTATGAGCGCGTCAAGAATTGTTATTATGCCTAAACACTGTGCGGACCAGCGGATCGGACATCAATGAAAACGTCCAATATGTGTGTCGGTAGCAGACAGAAGTCTCCTCAGGATTGTATGTGTATCCCGGCGAGTCGCGGCCAGTCCCGAGCGCTCAGCATCGTACTAATATCGCGGCGGCCGGACCCGCTGCGTGCGCCACTGCACACGGCCGGCCAGCCCCCACCACCCACGTACTGCAACTCATTGCTTTTGTAACGTCGGAAGGCTATCAGACTACTGTATCCATACAAACAACATTTCCATTCGGAAGTAGGAGCCTCCCGCATCTGTTCACAAATATATTATGAAAATATTTCAATTTTAAATCCTGTATCGGAAGAGTAGCTGCCTCGATGATTTAGATATGCAAACTTGTGTCTTGTGATCTTATGGATTCAATTTTCATGAAAATTGAAACCATAAGATCGCAATTTATACGAAAATGTACTGTACGTCCAAAAAAATCTTGACAAATTTAAAAAGATATGTACATTATGTACATAATAAAAATACTAGGAACAAATGTAATCTTGTTCAACATGTAACTCGTCTCCGGAAAATTAATAACTCCTTTATGTGGCAAGGAATACGCTTTTATAACAAATTCCCAAAGGAGATTAGGGAGCTTCCCTTGGAAAAGTTAAAAAAATCGATTAAAGAAAAACTTTATAAAAAAAGTTATTATAACATTTTTGATTATATTGAAGATAACAACCCCTGGGGGTAAATAAATTGATCGGAGGTTGTTTTGCTGCAATTTGTATCCATATGACATAATAAATTGGTAACCATGTAATAATCCTAATTTATAAAAAAAAATTACATTTCGTGTTGCTGAGGGAGTTTCTTGCCGTCATTTCTCCACAGCGATAACACGTTTCGAAGCGGCACTAGTTTTAAAAAAATAGCATAAAAAATGACGATTCAAAAGAGCTTGTAAAAGTCTATTTGAATAAAAGAGATTTGACTTTCATGCGATCTTATATTTGCTGATCACAAACGTGAACGCAGAATTAACTGCACCACGCACCACGCCAGTTGTCCACGGGTACAACCAACTCAGTGGAGTTAACTTGTTCTCCAAAGTGAATTAGCTCCAACTTACAGCACATCAGCGCGACATTCTAACACCAAGTAATAGGGACAACTTAAGTTCGCTTATACAACAACTAATAGTCAACTATGGACATTATCCATTTTAAATTGCTATAAATATAATATTATAATTTTCTAAAACTGAAGTAAATAAGGTGGCATTACATTATAATGTGACGTGGAGCCAATCAAGCCGCAATCACGGTAGAGTAAGCCCATGCTCCCCTGCCCGCCCCCCTGTTGATCAGTGGCGGTATGTCCCGACCGGTACGTGCGGGTATCGGAGGCTCCACTTCCAATTAAGTGTTGTCTGACGGCGCTGGAGACTCGCGGCCGGGGGGACGCGCCGCTCTTTAATCACACACAATAAGCAGCAGCGCTCCCGCGGGACTCCACTCTGTGCCGCGCCGCACGTCGTCCCGGGACTATCTCCTCGCAGAACCGCCCGTGTTATTGAAAACTCATCAGTGCGCCGCGCGGAGGAATAACCAAACACAAAAACGTGAATACTTGATGCCGCCGAGAGCGCTGCGGGACGAGACGTGGCCAATCAACCGCCGCCGACATTATGTTTATAAAGGCGCTCAGCGAATATAATCATACTTACTCAGAGCTTTACTTATTGCTTCCGAGTGAAAACTAATAAACAAACCAAAATTGACTTTAATATACTAAAGTCAACACTGTATCCTTAATAATAATTAATAAACAAAGGTGTAATTTGTCTCCCACATTACGCTATCCGTCTTTAAGATAATTCTCTATGTTGCACGCCGCACATGCCCAACTATGTGAACAAGCGAAGGATCACAACATATCAGTTTGCATATCCAGCGCTCGATCAACAACGGTACCTATGTATTCGAACCGACGACCTCTGTACACACATAGGACCTCTACGCTCAACAACTATAACATAATATAGGCTCCTGTTATTAAAACAAGACTTAACGTCCAAAAAATCTCAGAACTTATTCGAATGCTCCAGAGATACTGTGATGGGCCCTGTTGCAAACAATTCCTCTTCGATTTAATTATCCATGTTTGGCCATTATTGATAAACTTAGACCTTGATACTGATCCAGTCATCTCGTAAAATCTATCGCGAGGATCATGAGATGCCGAGAGCCGACAAATGCGGTGGATTGGACCTAACAATACTTCTTGTATGAGAGCCGCTCATTGGTACGAGCACGTAATAAAGTGTCATGTAATAATGAATGATGTGCCGCCGCCAGCTGACGGTTTTATTGAGTGTAACAAGTGCTTAATGAAATGAGTGCTGCAGTGAGTTTAATGAAGCGCTGCGAAGGGCGGCGGCGACCCGAGCCGCACTAGCGCCTGCCGCGCGCCGACACACAAGTTGCTGCAACTTACACTTCATACATTTGCATCTCGATGTTACTCAACTTGTGCACGAACTACAATAGCTCTGGGCTAAATTAAACATATTCATCATGAGCAAAATTAATCAATTTAGTGGCCCTGAATGTCTTCACGATATTCATACATGGTCGTGGCGCGTAAAATCTTCAGGAACCATGGACAGACCTATTTTATATAAGAGCGAAATTTATGCGCGCATCTTTGAGAACTGAGCTCAGCGTAAATGACTTAATTGATTTTAGTATTTCGAACTGAATATTTTTATCGCGTGGGGAAGCTGGTGCACATTGTGGGTCCGTCGTCCGGCGAGTAGAAGGTACTACAGTAGTGCAACAGTGGCGCTGCGATCGCTCCCGGCGAGAGTCCACGACCCGGCACTCGAGGACCCTCCGCCGCGCCCTCATTACATTACAATGGGCGCCAACAATGGACCGTAACACTTCTCCCCCCCCCCCCTCCGCGCACCCCGCAACACACAAATACCCTCAGCCGTGGCGACCGCACGTGGCCGCGCTGATTGACCGACACATACTCGTCAATGTATATCACACTTGGGCCACTTCAGTATCGATTTGAAACAGGAACTGTGCATCAATTATGCCTTGTCATATAACATTTCCATTTTTGCTTTTAATTATTTATTCATATGTTTGTCTTTTCAACGAGCACCGCAGTGCTGAGCGAATAATGAAAAGTTTACACCTCTGTTGAGGCACAGCGTCAAACATGTACCACTGGGTAAGTATTTAAAGATAACGACTGTGAGATCGCATTCTGTCCATGGCAAACTTTCTGACAGCAATAAGTTAATCTGAGCTGGGCAATAGGCGGAAATTAAGTTGTAATAAATGCTGTACAAAGAGGTATATCGCGGTGGCTCAATGGGAAATAAGCATATCTGTTCGGTGTCCGCGCTCGGCCTCACGCAGCGCCGCAACATTATGGCGCCGCAACGTGTGGCGACGCCCCCGACCCGCGCCGCGCGGTTATCATTTCAATAAAAGTCTTCAATAAACGCTTCCACAATAAGAGAACTAGACCGAAACTTGCGATTCGTACAGTTCATATACCAGGCGTCAGAAGTCAATACACTTTGTACACATTCAGAAGCAGATGCTTCTTTAAAGAAGAGATTGTGGGTCACAATTCTTATCGTGGGTATTTGTATCTAGAAGAGGCTTTTAATCATCAATTTTCAATAATTATGTATTACACTTATGCTTAAACTAATGCGAAGGTTGAAAAACCACATTTTCAACCAACTGCGTCACAGAGGGCGGTGAAAACTCAGTATAAGTAAATGGTGCATAGTTTTGCGGTATGAGATGTACTTGAAACGTTTTATATTGTTGCTCACACAGGGATTAATCACGACATTGGGTTCAAATGATCCGTAGAATGATGTGAGCTCCCCGGCTGTCAGTCTATCAGCGCGTCACTGTACCTGTGTGTCTATGTTTCTGCGACTCGCCCCGAGTGCGGGGACTCTGTCGGGGACACTCGAGTGCTCGCTGGCGACCAGCGACAACACCTCACTACTGCCGCGCGCGACACTTGGGTCACCATGCATTTATTAATAAACGACACTCGAAGAACGCATTGATGTCAGACTCATTCACATGATGAGGTAAAGTATCATTCCTAGAGAATTGAATTTATAAATAATTGAATTTCGGTTTGTAGAGTCAGTGACTTGAACAGCCCATACAGGACAAGCTGCCGTACACGGGCCTCTGAATAATTAGGTTTGAATCCACAATACTGGCTCGGAACTATCCAAACTCTGTCTGTAGGCCAATACACTAAATATTATTTCTGTGTAGAGCTACACCTACTAATTGACCATTACGTCCGCATTGACCTATAAAGTGTGTTTTAACGAACTACCTCGGAAGAAGTGTGAGAGTGAGGTGCTTAACCGGTTTTTAATGGGAAGCAAGTACGTAAGGTGTAATATTTGGCGTCGCGCCACCACCCGTGTGGCGACAGCGGCGGGGAGTAGATGGGGCGGGTGCGGGGGGAGGGGTGCGCGCGATTTGTTTACACAACGCGAGTGGAGCCTTATCTGGTGGGACACAACGCGCGAACGATAACCATCGCCCGGCAATACTATAACAATAAACAATAATTGAGAGCTTTTTACGTGCGTTTACGTGAAATTTACCGACGAACAACACCGCCCACACGCCACGTTCAGTATCGGAAAGCCGTGATGTTTCATTAGTATTCGGTTACGTACTCAACAGTTATTACAATACCAGTGTAAGACACGCAGCGAGGTCGCGCGGAGTTCCGCACATACTCCACAAGGAGCGCTGCAGTTTAATAACAAACGAACTACATATCTGTGTCACGGATGAGGCACAGCCACGGGTCTTGGAATTCCGCCTCGGTGTGGAAAGTGGTATTAATGAAACATATGTACCTACACACATACCACACACACCCAACATGTAACAAAGCACTGCGTATTCGGTTTGTGTGTGACGTGGACACGCGTCTCATTACTTATGATTTTCCTATTTATTGAAATAAGATCTCAGCAACAAGTTACTACTCATAAATGTTATACGTTGACAGCAATTATTGTCACAAATAATCACAGCGACAGAGACGGGTCGCACGCCTTGCATCTTTGCGATGTCGATGAACAGAACAAAAACTCTCCAAACTCGGAACTAGCGAATCGCCGTGAGCCTGCGGGAGACTCTCTAGCTTCACATCATGAAAAGATTCACAAAATCTTTTACCTACCAAGAGGTGTATTATTTAATTTAAAACGTAGCACTGACTCTAACTCTTGTCGCCTCACAGATCGACCTATGCATCGAATAAGGTTACTTATGACTATAACACCAAAGTACTTTTTATGTCTATAATAGAGTTAAAATTGTTTATATATTGCACTAGTAAAGTAATAATGATAATAAATTTTGTTGTTGTTTGAAGATCATAAAAATTTACTGATAATTTTGTGCCCAATTAAGTTTAAATCGCTGAGAAATAGAAGTTGTGCAAAAGCACATATAACTTTATTGTATGCATAGGTCGAGATATTGTTATGTTTTCCGGCGTGTTACGGTATTATGAAGACAAAGTGCGTATTACGTGAGAACAATCAGTATAACAAGCGCAGCACCGCGGGATTACCAAAATCCTCTTAAAACGAGCGCCACCATTTAATGAGACAAAAAGCCGCGCCCCGCCCACAGCCGCGGCCGCGACTCGCGACACTCTATACCACAGCGAGGAACACAATGCTTGTCTCACTATATCGTCACTTGCGACTTCACAGAAACAATGACTGTTGCACAGATGAGGCCACACAGTAGTTACCACACCATGTGTATGTTGGCGCTGACCAAAAATTCATAAAGCACATATAAACTAAAATGTCACCCGTACTTTGAATCGATTTGCGATCGAATTAATTTAATATACGTATCATATGAGGTCGCACTCTCAAAGGCCACTGTGCACGCTCCATGTGAAATGAAAATACTTTAAGGTAATAAGCAAACGTAATAAAATGGGTCGTGTTTACAGACTTATAATTGCATTCGGCAATCGGACGGAGCCAATATGTGCGGTGAATGAAGTGCGCGCGGAGTCAATATCGGCGCGACACAGTGCGGTGCCTCGGTACTGCCGCGATTGTCCAGCAAATTGCTACTTACTCGCAATTGATGTATGCGCATGCATTCCGCATTTCCATGTGGCACAATCAGGCACTAGACGGTGCGTGCGGTCGACACGTCGGTGTCGTCGCCTTACAGAATACGCTTTACATGTTAGGTAAGGACATGCTGCACCGTTCAACATAAAAGCTGATGTAATATCTTTGACCTGGCGACATGTGGCGCGAATATATTCCCTCCGCGAGTGGTGTGCGCGGCGCCACACTACTCGCCACACACGCGGCGCGGGGCCTCTGTTTGTGCCGTCGTGTAGTTCTCGCACACGAAAATATTCCGCGCGCGTCCAACCAGCACAGAACCAATATTTGTTGTTGTAAACATATGTAATAGTGAGCGCACATCCCGTGGCGAGCAGGTGAGCGCGCACCGAGGGCGGGCGGCAGGCATCACCTACATAGGCATTTGTGCTTAAAGATCTTTACGAAATACGAATATGCATCTTGGAATTGAATGTCATAATATGATTTTAATAAGGTTGAGCATCGAGTGGAACATAATGTAAGGCGAGTAGACCCACGCGAGGCGCGCGGGGACGGCTCCTGCTGTCGCGGGTCGCCAGCGCGAGGTTTTAATTTCGTGTCTCGATAATGGTTAATAAGGGCGGGTCGGGTCGGGTCGGAAATGAGGCCGCCATCAGAGCCGCTCCGACGGTAATAATTCACGCTAAATCTACTGCACGTCATTATCTACCGCACCACATCGGATCCAATATATACATATTCATATATAGCTAGTCTGAGATTGAGTCAACCCCGTTAATTATACACATTTGGTATACTCTTGAGGATAATAATCTAAAAAAATGCGCGCGCTGTACAAAAATTTCTTGTTTAGTAAAAAACAATTAATTTACATAGCTAACGGTAGAACACAAACATTTTTAAAGCATTAATCGCAGCCTTAAAAGCAAGCAGTGACGCACTTACAAGTGATTAAAGTGAAAGTACGCGCGGATGAAGTGCAGTTGTGTGACGGGTGCGGCGGCGGGCGTGGGGGGGGGGTACACTTAATCAGGCGAACTTGACAGTACACCTGACAGTGTCTTTTTGACAGTACACAATAACCGTGTATATGTATGGGCGATGCCCCGCGACGACCACCATGAGGAGACGTGAACGAGTCTCTGTGACGTCATCCTCCATCAATAAGGCAGAACAGGTAACAATTATTACTAGTAGTGACAGCATTATCGGTCACGTGAGGGCTACGCGCTACGAGCTACACGCAAGGCGCTACATTACATAGCGCTACATCTATACTATATATACTACCTAAACTATTATAATAAAGAGGAAAAATTTGTATTTTTGGATGTTTGTTACGAATAAACTCAAAAAGTACTGAACCGATTTGAATGATTTTTGGTACGGAGATAGATGGGACCCACCGAAGTAACATAGGATACTTTTTATCCCGGAAAATGTAGTATTCTCGTGGGATTGGGTATAAAACCCTATATTTTTCTTACGATATCACGCTCAAACAATTCGACCGATTTTTGTGATTCTTTGTATGATCATAAATTAAATTCTATGAAGTAACATGAACAACATTTTATCCCGGAAATATGTAGGGTTCCTGTGGGATGAGCATGTATTCTAACGCGAAAATGACACTGTCTACGTAATGCTTTCACGCCTAAACCATTTGACCAATTTCAATGTTTTTGCTATGGAGATAGGTAGGGCCCACCAAAGTAACATAGGAGGCATTTTATCCCGGAAAATGTAGTATTCTCGTGGGAACGGGTATTTCTGGATCTACTGAACCTATTTGAATGATTTTTGGTATGGAGATAGGTAGAGCCCACTGAAGTAACAAAGGATACTTTTATCCCGGAAAATGTAGTATTTTCGTGGGAATTATTATTATCTAGATGTACTGAACCGATTTGAATGATTTTTGGTATGGAGATAGGTAGGACCCACCAAAGTAACATAGAATACTTTTATCCCGGAAAATGTAGTATTTTTGTGGGAATAGCTATAGTCAAGATCTACTGAATCAATCTAAATGAGTTTTGGTATAGAGATAGGTAGGACCCACCGAATTAACATTATATACTTTTATCCTGGAAAATGTGTTCCCGTGGAATAAACATGTTATAAATGCGGAAATAGCTTTTTCAAAGTAAAACTTTTTTAGACACTTATGAGACAAATTAAAGATTCACTTATTATCTTTTTGCACTCAGCCCTAAAGTCTACGCAGACGGAGTCGCGGGCAAAAGCTATTACGTATATAGCGCTACATTGCTATGCAATTATTGAGACACCACGTGCAATCAACCGATTATTGCACTGTTTTAGTCCGAAGACAAAATTATAAATAATATTCAAATGAAAGGTCAGGGATGCTCCTATCTAGTGGTCATGGTCTGCCCTAGAATAGGTGCTACGAGTACGCGACCTCGGCCCCCGAGCTGCTGCAGTCACTATCAACTTTCCCTTCCGTGACTGCAGTATCCACTCCTACAGACCATACTTTCCTCTCCCATAGCCTCCTCTCTCATTCACTATTCCCTTCCCCCCGCTTGATGACGGGCAGCAGCGTCATCAATGCGCTTCCCCTACTGCGCTCGCCAACCCGCCTGCCAAGCGTGGCGAGTATCGGCAATATCCCCCTCATGATCGAGACTAGGACCAGGCCCCCAGTCCCCGGCAGCCCCACTATTCCTGGCTACGGTAGCGGCCATGGTAACGGTGGGGCGGGGGGTGCTAAGAATCCCCGGGTTGGCCCCGGCTACCACCCCCGACGACGACTGGCCCTGGTAACACACAACATACGCACGTTGAGGACAGACGAGAAGATTGTCGAACTGGAAGAAGAATTGAGCGGGTTACACTGGGACATTCTGGGGTTGTCGGAAGTCCGCAGGATTGGGGAGGACACGATAACTCTCAAGTCCGGTAACCTGCTCTTCTACCGGGGGGACGACCAACAGTCCAGAGGAGGTGTCGGATTTCTCGTCCGCAGGTCTCTCATTAACAACATCGTATCCATCGAAAGTGTGTCGAGCAGGGTAGTGTACCTGATACTCAGAATATCCAAAAGATATTCGTTGAAGGTCATACAGGTATACGCGCCGACCTCGACACACCCAGATGAAGAAGTAGAGGAGATGTATGAGGACATAAGTCGGGCCATACATACTTCTAAAACCTACTTCAATGTTGTTATGGGAGACTTTAACGCAAAGTTGGGCATGAGAAGCGATGCGGAGTTGAAAGTGGGGCAATTTGGACATGGGCAACGGAACCCCAGGGGTCAGAGGCTGGCTGAATTCCTGGAGAAAGAGGGACTCTTTGCGATGAACTCTTTCTTCCAGAAGCCGCCTCACAGGAAATGGACCTGGCTGAGCCCTGATGGTTCCACGAGAAATGAGATAGATTTCATCTTGACGACGAAACGACGGATATTCAGTGATGTCTCTGTGATCAACAGGGTGAAAACCGGTAGCGATCACCGAATGGTTAGAGGCTCATTGAATATCAACGTCCAATTAGAAAGACGTCGCTTGATGAAGTCTACGCTACGACCTACTCGCGCCCATATCCAAAACCCCGAGAGCTTTCAACTCGAGCTGAAAAATCGCTTCGAGTGCCTGGAAGAAAACCTTGCCGTGGACGAGTTAAACAGCGGTTTGGTAGAAGCTGTCCATGCGGCGGGATCTAAGCATTTTAGACCTCGCCGTAGAGATAGACCACAAAAACTCTCGGTCCACACTCTTGACCTTATGGCCGAACGTCGATCTATGGCGCTGCAGTCTTCCGAGGATGCCGAAGCATATCGTCAGCTCAATAGACGGATCTGGAAGTCCTTGCGACACGATGTCCGTGCTCACAATACTGTGAGCATTAAAGAGACAATAGAGCGGAACGGAGGCTCCAAAGTGTTTGCAAGAGACTTGTCTATTGGGCAAAGACAGTTGTCTAGGCTGAAGACGGAGGGCGGCCGCGTAGTGTCGACGAGGGCAGAGGTTTTAAGGGAGATCGAGAGGTTCTACGGACAGCTTTACACCTCGGTTGCCAAGCCCGCTGTTCGCTCGGCCGAAGACCCGAGAGCCGAGTTGATCCGCCACTTCAGCGATGATATCCCGGACATCAACCTGTGTGAGATTGAGATGGCCCTGAAACAACTTAAGAACAACAAGGCGCCGGGTGAGGACGGAATCACTTCAGAGCTTCTGAAAGCGGGCGGAACGCCGGTACTTAAAGTCCTTCAGAGGCTCTTCAATTCCGTTCTCCTCGAGGGCTCAACGCCAGAGGCATGGAGCAGGAGCGTGGTGGTACTGTTCTTCAAAAAAGGTGACAACACCTTGCTGAAGAATTACAGGCCCATCTCGCTCCTGAGCCATGTCTATAAGTTGTTTTCGAGGGTCATCACAAATCGTCTCGAACACAGGTTTGATGACTTCCAGCCGCCCGAACAAGCTGGTTTCCGAAAAGGCTTTAGCACCATAGACCACATCCATACGCTTCGGCAAGTTATCCAGAAAACCGAGGAATACAACTTGCCGCTTTGTTTAGCGTTTGTGGACTATGAGAAAGCCTTTGATTCGATCGAGACGTGGGCGGTGCTAGAGTCTCTCCAGCGGTGCCACATTGACTGTCGGTACATCGAGGTGTTGAAAAGCATATACAGCAACGCCACCATGTCGGTCCGAGTACAAGATCAGAGCACGAAGGCTATTCCACTACAGAGAGGCGTGAGACAGGGAGATGTTATATCTCCGAAACTGTTCACTGCCGCGCTGGAAAACGCCTTCAAGCTCTTGGAGTGGAAAGGATTCGGCATCAACATCAACGGCGAGTATATCACACACCTTCGGTTTGCCGACGATATTGTAGTCATGGCAGAATCGCTGGAGGACCTTAGCACTATGCTCGAAGACCTCAATCGAGTCTCCCAACAGGTGGGTCTTAAAATGAACATGGACAAGACGAAAATCATGTCGAATGTCCATGTTGTGCCCACCCCAATCGCAGTTGGGGGCTCGACTCTCGAAGTTGTAGACGAATATGTCTATTTGGGACAAGTGGTCCGGTTAGGCAGGTCCAACTTCGAGAGAGAGGTCAATCGTCGAATCCAACTCGGTTGGGCAGCGTTCGGAAAGTTAGGAGACGTCTTCTCGTCCAAAATACCTCAGTGCCTGAAGACAAAAGTCTTCAATAGTTGTGTGTTACCAGTGATGACTTACGGCACTGAGACGTGGCCTCTCACTAAAGGCGTCATGGGACGGCTCAGGGTCACTCAACGAGCTATGGAGAGGGCTATGCTCGGGGTTTCCCTACGTGATCGAATCAGAAATGAGGAGATCCGTAGGAGAACTAAAGTAACCGACATAGCCCAACGGATTAGCTCGTTGAAGTGGCAATGGGCCGGCCACATGGCGCGGAGAACTGATGGCCGATGGGGCCAGAAAGTTCTCCAGTGGAGGCCACGTACTGGCAAGCGCAGCGTGGGACGTCCCCCGACAAGGTGGTCCGACGACCTTGTCAAGGTCGCGGGACGTCGCTGGCTGCAGGCGGCTTCCGACCGTTCCCGGTGGAAGTCATTGGGGGAGGCCTATGTCCAGCAGTGGACCACTAATGGCTGATATGATGATGATGATGATGATGATTCAAATGAAAGAGCTTCGTTGCAAAAATACATAATATATTTTTTATTCCACACTTCGTCTTCGTAGTGGTTAATAAAGTTTAAGACTTCCCATTCCTGGTTTTATGTATTTGTTAAATAGTCGTAAAGAAAAACGATAACACCGAGACGGTTAATTAATGTGAGTAGAGTGTCGGCGGAACGTGTGCCGACTCGCGACTCTACCACTTAGTGTCCACCGACTCCAATGGGAAACTTGTAGTTGCGTGCACTGGACCTAGTCCACTACACCACTGATCTCAAGCATCAAATGCATCGTGTACGTGGACATAACGGCTATATAAGATAATTAAAGAGTTCATAGAATGATAACATAATAGAAAGTGCGATTACTGCATCTGCTCTCAATTAGCACTCACGTAATCAGGGTTTAGGAGATTTTGTAAAAATCCATCGTATATAGGTCTGATTGTCACACATGATGTGCTGCGTGCGAGCGCCGGGCCGCGCCCCCGACACTAACAGCGCGCTGGCACGACGTGCAGCTATTCACGTGCAGCGACGCGCACCGACGCCAGCGCCGCCTCAGGAGCGCCACTGAATCACCTGCACGCCACACCATATAAAAAGCCGAACAAAACCACACGTCACATGAACCGACAGCCTTCAAACACTATTTGGAGCTCATAGTGGATTGAAAAAAGATGACGTTAGGCGGAATACAGCGAGACTCATAAGTATGTATTTGTGTTTATCGTATATCGTAAGTTGAATCATATTGAATTGAAATATTGTTATAAAGCAACTAGCGGCACCCATGGACAAAATACATAACTTGTGTAATGTGTGCGTGGTGGTTGCATGTAACGGTTCGTAAACTGAGTGCAGCGCACATTGCACAATGTTGGCAAGCGTCGTTCGGAGGCACCGACACGCTCACAAAATAATGTCGTATTAACTTCAGACCGGTACAGTGATGTTTATCGTACGGAACAACATACACCCGGCAGTGCCGACATATTGCTGCACCGGGATCAAAAATGCAGCCATGGGCAACGCTATTGACATTTTAGTTTTTTTTTAATGTGCCTCAAGTGCCTCATGATTTTGCGATACAAGTATGTGCCGTGCGAAGAAATTCTCAATAGCAATAGTGAATAGGGTATAATAAATGGTAATAGGCTTGCACCCTGCGACGTGGGACAATAATACAATTGGCTAAATGTGGATGCAGAATTGGCACTGGTGTCTGCCAACACTTTCGGAGAACACAGGCAGCAGTTCGTAGAAACATTTACCTAAGTATATATTATGTAAAGTAGAATATGATATCTGCCAAACCGTCCAATCACCGTGAATAGACTAGACACTCGCCAAACACTACACTACTGACAAACAGAGCCTGCAAGTGGCCGGGCAAACTACTGCGTACTGACGTGACGACACGTGGCACTTGGCAGTGCGACTCCGCGACACAGCGGCGGGCCGGCGGACATTATGCAGCACCACGCCATCTGTTCCAAGTCAAAAAATACCGTGGGCAAAATTCGCCCAACATCTGCCGTAATAAGTAAGGCAATAAGGAGTCCAAAGAGCCGCGGTGACAGCGACGCCCCCCCCTCCCCCGCCCCCGCGCCGCCCGCACCCCGCCGGCACCCCCGGCACGCGCTGGTAATGATGTGTTCCGTCACGTGCCGCCGGCTTGTTTAACTATTTGTCGCTACGAGCCGCACCACCATCGGATTATCTTCGCGCCGCGTACACTGTCGCTACGTAATACGTACTACGCCGTAGCACCGTTGTAGCCATGTGGGCTTCACGGAATAAGGGCACGGAAGGCGATTCGGAGGGCCTGGGTTCCATAACCGAGTCGGGAAAACTGTCGTGGGTTCATCCGATTATGAAATCTCAGTAGGAACAAAGGTAGACGTAAGAATGTAAATATGCTGATATACTTATTGCCAAATGCTTCATAAACACTACGATCGTTGACAAGTTATCAATCTGCTTTCGATGTACATAGTGTTGATGGCACAATACTGGCGAGTGGTGTGTGGTCGCGGGCTCCGTTCCCGCCGCGTACTTACTCATTGTCTCCGCGGTCTACCAGCCACCCAAAGTCTCGCATTGTCCACTTGATTGCCTCATCAAGTTGCTGCGGCGGCACCCGCCGAGATTAACGCCATTTCCTTTGTCTATTCATACAGCGCACAACACAACCGAACATGACGAATCATACCATCTATTATATATTTTCTCCATCAAGTCCTTTTTTTCGATAAGATACAAATCATTATAAACTTTAAAGCTCCTAAGCCGATCTCTAAATGATAAAACACTTTTAATAATATGTTCTGACTTTCTGAATCATGCAAACTTAGGTAGTGCTCTAAATCCCACTCACATGTGAAACAAACATTGGGCAATCAGAAAAATATAATGTACCTATGTATGCATATTGGCCGCCGGTCGCTCGCTAGCCCCCAACCTTACGTTATTGAGAACCAGAAATTCCCAACGTCGTGTGCCGCGACACATCGCGCCGAATGTACAGTGTACGCCACGATCACTAATCACCCGATAGTTGGTTTCGTTTAACGAAATATCGCGAACAAATCTAGAAGGCAATAATTCTAAGGCGCGGCGATAGATCAATGTATGCCGGCGGCCTCGGCGCGGGACTCGCCCCACTCGCCGCGGACACTATCCCGCGTGGCTCAGTACTGGCCCGCGTCACACTCGCACTGTCCAACACTACTGGCCTGAGCTGGCGGCCCTGAGGCGCGCTCTCCCGATACACACGTCGCTTTATAAATAAAACGCTACCACTACTACACCTACTTCACCGAACAACTACACTTACCGTACATACTGTACTATGCAAGTAGAGAGCAGAGTCGCGCACGAACACAGAACACTCGCCAGCATCGGGGCGACTAATGCGATTACGGCGATCAGTGACGGCCCGCCATAACACTCTCTAAGAAATTAATATTTTGCGGCGCGTGTCGCCCGCCGATAAAATTCTTCATGTATAATAACGACCATGATTGTAATGAAACACCAGGCTTCGGTTGTCTACTGTGTAATAACGATTGATCAAGGACCCGAAATCACACAAATCACAGATAAATATGTGCATTGTAGCTGCGTAACGTCCACTATTAGGCTTTCGCGTCTCCTATGTCTACGTAACAAACAGTCATAATGTTATTGAAGTTGCAAGAAGTCACTCACCACACACACACTTTACGTGAAAAACAACGTGCTATTTTTATGTCAGTATAATATTGAAATTATGTTTTCGTCAATTTAAATTGATTCCTGCTGTTTTTACAATCCTTTTTAGTATTATAAATTTTTAATAATAGCAATTACTCACCTATATCATTCTGACATCACACTACGACAACTCAGGTCGTATTTTACTAACTACGAGAAGCGAAAAAAAATTGTATAAGATTTAAAATAACGATTGAATACGAGTAACTCTTACAAACAGGGACTTCACTAGTTGTTCCGTAATATAAAATATCTGTGTAAGTATAATGTACGCCGTCCAGTATAATGTAACCCTTCTACGGTAGTGAAGGAGGATGGATGGTTCAGTAGCAGTTGTTGCGGATCACCAACCGGGTAACTTTTATGAATTTTGAATTAAAAAACATAATATTTTAGTTATCGAAATTATGAGGTATGCTCGTATAATATGATAGAGTAGTAAAGCGAGTAGAAAGCAGAGCTCAGTCACGTCAAGTCCTTAAATTTATTAGCTGGAAGTTACGTATGGTAGATATATGTATATATGTTTTATACAAACTCATACTATTTATAAAGCTGTATTTTTAGTTGAATGTATAAATAGCGCGAATTATAAGAGTCTCCGTGGGATAGTTTTCTCTTACAATGAATAAATACACAACACGGAATAAAGGTCAAATGTTGTTTTACATCCCACATACATATTTTTGACGATTGGTTAAAAACGTACAGTGTAGTGTAAGCACTCACCCGTGCTGGCCTGGCGGCGGGCGGGCACGGCGGCGCGGGGGCGGCGTGCGCCGGCGCCGAGTGTGCGCGGGCCGGTGCGCCCGGCGTGCGACTGCGCCGCGGGGCCGCTTCTGACACACACAACCACAACGGGTCACTACTCTGCGCTGGGAGCGATCGTCGGGACCACCGTCAGACACTACACCCATAGCCACGACCATTCCTTACTCCCGTTTTGCATGCTGCTTAAATATGTAGCGGAACTCTCTAGAACATTGCTGGTTCTAGGATATTTGTGCCTGTTGGGATATCAACCAGCAGGTATTAGTTGTAAGCAAGACGTATTAATAAACTTTGTGTGTTCACCACCTCCATTACATGGTGTCCGATGGTGAGAGACTACTTTCTCTCCACTTATGTCATGTATTGCTAGGTATTGCAATGTTGTGCCGTGGCACCATGAAACAAATCTTTTGTAAACCTAAACATGGTCTGCTCCCGAAGCGCGAGATTTGCGTAAACCAACATAAGGACATTCTTTTGATCGCTCACATCTTCGTATTAAGGAATTTGCAAATATTATCTCAACTATTGAAACATTTTCCAATTTTTTACAAGCTTTTATTTAACTTCACTTTTGTATGTATGTATGTATGTATGTATGTACGTATGTATGTATGTATGTTTGTATGTTTACAAATCTTGCAATGAAGATTTGAACCACTTCCAATAGACCGATTGTGCTGAAACTTGGTATACCTACGTAACTTGGATGACAATACAATAATATGGTACCATGGAGCTGGTCTGATGATGAGGTTGGAAGATGACCATAGAAACATCGGTTCTTGTGGACCGATTGAGCTGAAATTTGGTATACCTATGTAATTTCGGTGACAATATAATAACAAGGTATCATAGAGCTGATCTGACGAAGAGTTGGAAGATGCCCATAGAAACTCCGATTCTTGTGGTCCAATTGAACTGAAATTTGGTATGTCTTCGTAACTTCGGTAATAATACAAAAATATGGTATCATGAAGCTGATCTGATGAGGAGTTGGAAGAAGCCCATAGGAACTCCGATTCTTGTGGACCAAGTAAGCTAAAATTCGGTATGCCTTTGTATTTTTAGTGACAACATAATAACAAGGTATCGTTGATCTGGTGTCATGAGAAGTTGGAAGGTGCCCATAGGAACACTAGTTTTCATGGACCGATTGAGTTGAATTTCGGTATGACTACGAAATGGATAGACTTAGAAATATTTCCAACTAAAAAGTTAAAAATAAATTAACGGTGAAAAACACATTTTAAAATCAAGCTTTTATTATGCACGAAAAATTAAAAAAATAAACTAAGAAAACATTCATAAAATTCGTATTTTTTTAAACGTTACAAGTAACAATTTACAAAAGTGTTCGGTTTATCAGTAGAAGTATGATACATAAATATATATTATCTATAACTAGTATATTAATGTTCTTAAGTGATCTAAAAGCTCGTCGCGGCCGAGGTCTTTGCATTAACGAAATTGCGCGACAAGCTTTTAAATTACTTAAGAATATTAATATACTAGTTATAGATAATATATGTTTATGTATCATACTTCTACTGATAAACCGAACACTTTTGTAAATTGTTACTTGTAACGTTTAAAAAAATACGAATTTTATGAATGTTTTCTTAGTTTATTTTTTTAATTTTTCGTGCATAATAAAAGCTTGATTTTAAAATGTGTTTTTCACCGTTATGTATCCATTTATATTATTTGTTGCGATACGTTTATTCAGAATAATATTAACTGAAAATCTTCATCCATTACTTTTCACCCTTGACGAAAACGAGGTTTACGCGCGTAGTCGAGTCAAAGTCTCGAGATCAAACCCCATGCACACATTATCCATTGTAATAGATCATCGCGTACTTCCGCGGTGAAGGAACACTTTAAGAGGAAGCCTGCACGCATAAAAGTTCTTAGATGGTTAATCCGACAATCCGCATTGGGCCAGCGTGATGGACTGAGGCCTGAACCCCTTCAGTTTTACCAAAGTCCGTACCCAGCAGCAGGATGTACTAATGTACGAGCTAATGTGATGATGATAATATTTTCCCCCAGTATGAAGAATATGTCATCCTCATTATCATTATTGCTGGGTCCACGCCTCTTCTACCATTGAGAGGGTTTGGGCCTTAGTCCACCACGCTGAAATTACTAAGAACTTTTAGGTGTGTCGATTTCATCACGATGTTTTCCTTCTTTTGGCATCGTCATTTAGGTGTGTCGATTTCATCACGATGTTTTCCTTCGCCATTAAAGGAAGTGACAATTCTTGTGAATACACACATAACTTCGAAACCCACAGACGGCGAGATTCTCGACCAGGCGCTTAAACCTTGAAGCGGTCACGACTTCATAACTTAATTAGGTACTTTATTGTACCTAATTATGACATTTACTAACAATAATTCTGTCCGATCGTATCTCTAATTATAATAGTTTATGTTGTTAATGTGAGATGTTGATTCAATCCTTTATTAGTTTTGACTAAATGAATTCGCGATATTATGTCTCTTGTTACATTTAGCGCCGGGTATCGCTCACATAATGTGTTATTGAAGAGTGTAGTGGAGCCACCTGTTGAGCATGTATAGTGTGTGTGTCCAGAGTCACCCGCAGCGGAGACACGTACCGTGGCGCGGCTCCGGCGCCGGCGGATCCGGCGTGCGGGCGCGGCGCCGCGGGCCGGGGGCGCTCGCCGGGGGTGCGGGGGGCGCGGGCGGCAGCGCCAGCAGCTGTCGGTAGAGCTCGAGCTCGTGGTAGAATTCGAGCGAGTCGGGCGAGCCGTCGGCCGCGGGCTCGCAGGCCGGCGCCGCGTCCCCTCCCACCTCGGCCGTCAGCCCGTTGAGCACGAGGCGGCGCGCCGCCATCGCGCCGCTCGCAGCCGCGCCCGCGCATCCGCGCCGCCCGCACGCACAGCGGCGCCGCGCACACGCGCACCACCACCACGCCACCACACCACGCCACCACCACTCCGCCGCCCGCGTCAGCCGCACGCGCCGCTCCGTCGCCCCGCGCACTGCGCGCCCGCACTCGCACCACGCGCACTCTTACACATCTTAGTGCATCGCGACCGTTCACCGTTTCTCAATAGAGTAGTACAGTGGTACTACGCATATAAGCAGTGGCTTATATTATGAAACCGCTAACACCAAGTACTCAGAGCGGTCCCGAAAAAAAATACGCGGGATCTAAATAAGTTTTCCCGCGCTGTCACCAAGTAAATATCAGTTGATGTTTCTCGAAGGTATATATCACTGGTATAAATGGAGTAACCGTTTGTATGTAAAGGTGCAAATATTGCAACAGTAAGTTAAGTGTCGCAAGTAGTTCCCGCGGCGCGAGTGTCGCGAGTATCGGCGGCACGAGCAGGCGGGTGCGTGCGGCGAGCGCGCGCCTCTCACTGCCGCCGCGACCGGCCGCGCTCGCCGCGCTCCTCTCCGTCATACACTGGCTGCGTGGAAACCGACAAACCGCTCATAAACAAATCAGCGATAGGTTGTAGCCACACGACTTTGTTCCACTCTTCGGTCGTAGGTACACGTAACTTTTACTTCACGTACTGAAGCTTCAAAGTAGGAAAAGGAATTGCTATATAATTTTAATTGACTACGAGACACTAATTATAAGGGACAAAGGGTTACATGGGCAGTACATGAGTCTGAGGACTCAATCCCTGCACTGATGGAGGTACTGTATGTCTTTGCCTATATTCTATAGCAAACTATACATATACTATACTGTAGGTAAGTAGTTCATAGTTATCCATGACTAGGGTTTGCAATCCCGCAGTCATTTTTTTCCCGCGGAAAATTTGCGAGAAATTTACCTTTCCCGCGGGATCCCGCGGGAATTCCCGCAAAAATTTTAAAATGCAAAAATATGCATTATAATAATGCTATATTGCCTGTAGGTTAGTTACACTGTTTAAAAAGCTATAAAAAAAAACATACATACAATGTAATTAATAGAAGAAGTACTTTCCCATAGTTATTATTAGGTAAGGTAGGGGATTTGCAATCCCGCAATCCGTGTTTCTCCATTCCAACAATTTCCTGTGTGTTAATATAGTCAAATCTGACCAATACAGCAATCATGGCCTCGTGATTTTGAAGAGCGATCGAGTATCTGGGCGGTTGTGGGTTCAAACCCCAGGCATACACAACTTTTACAAGTTATGAGTGTATTCACAATGAATTATCACTTTCTTGAACGGTCTAGAAAAAAATCTTAGGAGTGTTTAAGGTGTGTAGTCCGTCAACTTACGGTTTGTACGCGTAGTACGCTATGCCATCGTAGTGGACTAAGCCCTAAGCCCTCTCAATGGTAGAGGAGGCCTGTGCCCAGACGAGGGATGTTTATGGGCTAATGGTGATGAACCTAACCTAAATAACTGTTACTCATTATCAACCCATATTATATGTCCCACTGCTGAGCATGGGTCTCCTCTACCATTGAGAGGGTTTAGACCTTAGTCCGCCACGCTGGCCTTGTGCGGGTTGGTGGACTACACCCCTTAGAAATTCCTAATTACTTTTAGGTGTGCATATTTTCTCAGGATGTTTCTCTTTACCGTTAAAGCAAATGATAATTTATTTTGAATACACACATTACTTTGAAGAGTCAGAGCTGTGTGCCTGGGGTATGAACCCGCGACCACCAAGATTCTCGACTGCGCGCCTAAACCTCGAGGCCATCACTTACTTCAATTATCTAATTATTATTTGTTATTATTATTTAGTTATTAACTTTAGAAGAAACAACATTTAGCAACCTACAACTAAGTGTCACTTTGATTGTAAAGTCTCATTTTTTTCTACTAGAATAACCACACCCCCGCCAATTCTAATACTTTACTTCGCTTGATCGGTTAATCGACGCTGACTGACGCGTCGGTGCTGTTGTGTGGATAGCCCAAGAGCCCGTGAACGCCAGAAATTCGTCATTTTATAAAAGCTGAAAATTTGTCAGTACATGCTCCCAACACAGGTAAGAACGATGGCCAATTATGAAGTTTAGGTTGCAGTGGCTTTGGCAGGTACACGGTACTAAAGGTGTGAAAATACCGGCCTATTTTCGTCATTTTATAAAGGCTGATATTTTGATATTACCTTCAGAATATCATTAAAAATCACATTCTTCATTGACAGACACTTTCCATGGTGGCAACCCCTCGCCAGACACCCTTAAAGGTCAGTAAATTATGATTCTATTTCGTAATTTTATAAAGGCTGATTTTTATACATATTACTTGGGTAACGATTATATGATGTTTCCTCAGTAGCCAGACACTTTTAATAGTTCTAACCCCTGCCAGACAAGCGTATAAGGCAGCTTTAAGAGCAAGCGCGAGGCAGGATATATGCACATGGGTGGATGCGAGTGAGATACGTTTGTATTGTTTAGTATTTTGTACCCGTGTATATCAGCCAAAAATAATATTTTATGCTATCTTGAAGTTTGTATAAGTATTTTAAGTCCGAAAATATACTATCATACTGCATGTAGGATTCACTTTATTAATAAAATATCTTCAACCGTGAAATCAGCCGTTAAAAGTGATTGGCACCATTACCGAAAGTACCACCAAGAAAATTTAAGGAGATGTTATACATTTATTAATATTTTTTAAAGGAGATTTAGAGTATTTTAGATATTCAAGCATAATAAAAATTGAAAAATTAGGCATAACCAAGGAGTTCAAAAATTCAGTTAAATAATAATTACGTATTTTTCTTACTTTACGCACCTACCATACTTTTCTGAACGAACGCATTAATATTTGACAGTTAACAAATGCCAATCCCTTGACATTACTTACACAATCCTGCATTTTCAAAATCTAAAATACGCAATTATTCGAATGTTGTGGATATATACTGTCGATTCAAAATGCTTATTTTAATACGTTCTTTTATTTAAGGGGGCCTCTAACTGCATCGACGGGATAAACATTAAATGTTTTGACAGGAATTTGGTATGGTGTTAAAGTATAAAATGACTTAAGTGTTATTACGAATATTTTGTATGAATATAGAAAAGTATCGGTTTTAGACTATTTCAGGCAACTTTTTAAATTTATCTCTCCGTTACAACCATCCTCGAACTTCAACGAATATTATAAAAAAAGAATTAGCGAAATCGGTTCAGCTGTTCTGGAGATTTGCGATCAGGAACACATTAAACGATTCATTTTTTATTATAGAACCCCTCCACTAAAAATTAAACTTTATTGTATGATGTTAAAGTTCAAATTCACTTGAGTTTTTTTACGATTTTTTTGTATGGGAATATAGAAAAGTGTTGTTTTAGGACTGTTTCAGGCAACTTTTTAAATTAGCAAAATCGGTTCAGCCGTTCACACGTGATGCCGTGACAACGCGAAACGGGTTTCATTTTTATATATATAGATTATATATTTATATGACTTGATTTCTGAAGATAATTCTTTTTATTCTGCTAGTGGTTACGATTCTTCATGCAATGAGAGCAGTTTTTGTTCTGTGGCTGATGCGCTAGGTGATTTGGTTCGCCAAAAATTTTAACAAACCCAATAGCAAGCTTTTAAACGTTTGTCACATCAATACGCAGAGCGTAGTGAGCCACTACAGCGAACTGTCTGAAACTTTTGCAGATGCTAATGTTCATGCCATCCTGAACTTTGAAACATAACTCAAACCTCAACTACTCGCCACCAGTTACCCACCCCGAGATTTTCCCTAATCTGGAACAATCGTGTTGGCAGAAGAGGGGGTGTTGCTATCTATCTTCACTCCGATTTAAACTATAAGATCTTAGCGACCTCTTCTCCTGTCGATACTAACACCGCGGAATATCTCTTTCTTGAGGTTTGCGTCAAAGAGTTAGATTAGTTCTTGGTGTAGTTTATTGTCCTCCCTTCATAGTACTACTTCTCCAGTCTCGAGTCGATTCTGGAATCTTTAGGGTCTCAATATGCACATCATATCATCATGGGAGATTTTAATACCAACATCTTTGAGCCTCATTCCTCTCGTTCCCGTAAAATCCTTAACACCTTTCAATCTTCTAGTCTACACAATCTATACTAATATTATAAAGCTGAAGAGTTTGTTTGTTTGTTTGTTTGTTTGAACGCTAGGATCTTAGGAACTACTGGTCCGATTTGAAAAATTCTTTCACTGTTAGATAGCACATTTATCGAGGAAGGCTATAGGCTATGTAACATCACGCTACGACGAATAGGAGCGGAGCAGCAATAAAGAATGTTTCGAAATCGGGGACATTTTTTCCTTTTTGTGAGCTTCCGCGGCGTGCGCTGCGAAAACGGTTAAAGTTTCGCTAAAATAATGTTTGAGAGAAATGTTCCTCTTTAAAAGTTCAAAAAAAAGTCCGCGACAGCATATGTCTATTTTTTAAGGTTGGCTCACTATAACGTTTTTTATCCTAACTAAATTTATTTTAAAATAAAGTTTTATTTGTGATGGTGTTTTTATAAATATGATATTAATCCTTATCCAAATAAATACGTTATTCATTACAAGTATTTCATTTTAAATAAAATTGCCCTTGACATCATTTGATTTCACTGAGTATCTTAGAAGATATTGCAGTTTTAAAATATTGATCAAGCGCGCAGTAATGATGCACAAGGCGCCGATCGACGCGTTACGGTTTCACGTTTGAACAATTTGACCGAATTGTATGAATTTTGGTATGGACATAAATAGGACTCTGAGAAGTAAAATAGACTACAACTTATTTTCCTTCTGATCTCAACCCTGTAGTCTACGCGGACGGAGTCGCGAGCAAAAGCTAGTCTATACTAATATTATAAAGCTGAAGAGTTTGTTTGTTTGTTTGAACGCTAGGATCTTAGGAACTACTGGTCCGATTTGAAAAATTCTTTCACGGTTAGATAGCACATTTATCGAGAAAGGCTATAGGCTATATAACATCACGCTACGACGAATAGGAGCGGAGCAGCAATAAAGAATGTTTCAAAATCGGGGACATTTATTTCTTTTTGTGAGCTTCCGCTGCGTGCGCTGCGGAAACGGTTAAAGTTTCGCTAAAATAATGTATGAGAGAAATGTTCCTCTTTAAAAGTTCTAAAAAAAAGTCCGCGATAGCATATGTCTATTCTTTAAGGTTGGCTCACTATAACGTTTTTCATCCTTACCAAATTTATTTTAAAATAAAGTTTTATATGTGAAGGTGTTTTTATAAATATTATATTAATCCTTATTCAAATAAATACGTTATTCTTTACAAGTATTTAATTTTAATTAAAATTGCCCTTTACATCATTTGATTTCACTGAGTATCTTAGAAGATATTGCAGTTTTAAAATATTGATCAAGCGCGCAATAATGATGCACAAGGCGCCGATCGACGCGTTACGGTTTCACGTTTGAACAATTTGACCGAATTGTATGAATTTTGGTATGGACATAAATAGGACTCTGAGAAGTAAAATAGACTACAACTTATTTTCCTTCTGAACTCAACCCTGTAGTCTACGCGGACGGAGTCGCGAGCAAAAGCTAGTAACATAAATATTTATTTAAGTTAAAAAGTGGAAAAAGCCTCATCTATTATTTTTGCGAATAAAATTTTCTGATGAGTCTCTTAAATGTAGGAAGTGACTTAGCTTGTCGTATTGGCAGTGGCAATTTATTCCACAAGCGAGCTGCATGTACCGTAAAAGAATGATTTAGGAAAGATGAGCTATGCCTAGAAATGTCTAGTGTTAAATTCTCTGCGGATCTTAGAGGTCTAGCATGTGTGTTGCTTAGGAATTTGAAACGATCCTTGAGGTAACGGGGAGTAGAAGGAACGAAGAGGACAGAATAGAGGAGGGAAAGAATACGAGTATTCCGGCGATGTCGGACAGAAAGCCACTTGAGTTTAGTTCGAAATTCGGAAACGTGGTCATATTTGCGAAGGCCAAATGTAAACCTTATACAGAAATTCTGAAGTCTCTCAAGCTTTTCAAACTGGGCCTCGGTGAGATCAAGATAGCTAGCGTCACCATAATCAAGAAGAGGAAGTAGAAGGGACTGCACGAGCGCAATTTTCGTAGGAATAGGTAGAAAATTCCGATGTCTTCTTAAGGACCCCGCAGCAGCGAACAATTTCCTACTGAGTTCTTGCAGTTGGGGGCCCCAGGATAAGGTTTTGTCAAAATAGATACCCAGGTTCTTGACTTTGTCACTATAAGGTATAACGCAACCGTCAAAGACAACCTGAGGTAACAACTGGGCATCAATTCTGGAAACCATGCGAGTTATGCTCCATTCCTTTATGGATGTCAGGTCTTTGTTTATAGAAGTTATAGCTTCCGTCACCCTGCCCACTGGAGCATGATAATATATTTGTAAATCATCCTGTATATTATTTCTTTGAGTGCAATAAAGAGTTAATAAATTAAATTTGGCCAAGTCAGAACCGAACTCACAAATGGGAGTTATTTTACGGCTGCCCCCACTACACATTGTCAGATTAATATTTATCAGTTATCAGAAAGACAAGGCGCGTACCTATAAAATGTGAAAGTCTGACGCGTTCGAGTGCCTGTTTTGGACAATGGGAAACTTTAGATTGACTTTTTTTCAATTTAGAACCTTATGTTCACAATCCAATACGACCTTATGACGTTTTAGTAACTGCGGGTGTAGTATCTCGAGCTGCCCTGCTACGATAAAATTTACCCCCCATCATCCATTACCCTGTCTTTAGACCTAAATTTATCAACAATCTCACATTCACTTCCATACCATTAATAAATATTCAAAATATAAGTGTTATTATTATCTAAGCACTGATGACCTCGAGGCTTAGGCGCGCGGTCAAGAATCTTTCAAACCCAAGGCACCTCTGACTTTTCGCAGTTATGTGTGTATTTACAATGAATTATCACTTGTAACGGTGAAGGAAAATATCGTGAGTAAACCTACACACTTAAAAGTTCTCAGAAATTTCTTAGGTTTGTAGTCCGCCAACCCGTACTAGGCCAGCGTGGTGGAGTAAGGCCTAAATCCTCTCAATTGTAGAGGAGGCCGGTGCCCAGCAGTGGGACGTATTTGGGCTGATGATGAATATCTATAAATTTTATTTACATACTCTACGCAGAATTTAGGCAAAAATAAAACTACGGCCAATAGTCAAGAAATAAATTTTATTAAGAGAGAAATAAATTAAAGCGGTCGGAGCCGTCAGACGGCGGCGAGCAGCGAGTGCAGGCGGCGCGGGTCGAGCAGCGCGTGCGCATGCGCCGGCCAGCGGTGCGCCGCCAGCGCCAGCAGCGCCGTCACCGCGCACAGCGCCGCCGCCAGCGGGACCAGCGCCGCGCGCCGCCGCGCCCACGGCGAGCCCGCGTGGTGCGGCGCCAGCAGCTCGCGGTCCGCGCACGCCGCGCAGCCGCCCGCGCCCCCAGCCGCGCCCCCGCCGCCGCGCGCCGCCGCCCACGCCGCGCCCAGCAGCCGCAGCGCGCCCTCCGCCGCGCGCCAGTGCCGCAGGTGGAAGAACGCGTACGCCACCGCCTCGCTGTCGCCGCGCCGCAGCACGTGCTCCGGCGGCAGCGTCAGCGCGCGCAGCTCCAGCAGGTACTCGGGCACGTGCGGGTTGAACTCGATGGCGCGCCGGATCGCCTGCGCACACGGCATGCAGTACGTGGCGGGCCGCGGCGGCCGGGGGGCGGGGGCCGCGCGCACGCACACTCACCTCGAGCGCGGCCAGCTCGGCGGCCGAGCGCGCGCCGGCGGCGGCGGCCCCGCGCGCCCGCAGCAGCGCCGCCGTGTACAGCAGCGTGGCGGAGGGCGGCGCGCCCGCGTCCTCGCAGCGCGCCACCACGGCGGCCGCGTCCGCGTACAGGCGCTGCTCCAGCAGCACCTCGATGAGGTTCTCGTGCGGCGCGAGCGCGTGCAGCGCGGGCGGCGCGTCGCGCGTGAGCTCGCGGAACAGGCGCGCGGCGTCGCGCAGGCGGCCCAGGCGGCGCGCGCACATGGCGGCGCGGCGCTTGACGTGCGCGAGCACAGCGGCGTCCCGGCGCGCGGCGGCGGCGGCGGCGGCTCCGGCGGACGCGTGCGCGCGCCAGGACGCCTCGGCGGCTCGCCAGGCGCGGCGCAGCACTCGCTCGGCCTCCTGCACGGTGGGCGCCTCCTCCTCGGCGAGCAGCAGCAGCGCGGCGGCGCAGTCGGGGTCACGTGCGAGCGCGGCGCGGGCGGCGGCCACACGCGCGGCCGGCTCGCGCTCGCGCCACGCGCGGTTCATCTCGCGCTCGGCGGCTCCCTGCGACCGAGGGACGACGGCGTACAAAACGAGCTCTCGACCGACTTGCGCGGTCGACATCCAACACCAGATACCGATAAATATTAATATGATGCCGTTTACATGAAACGATAGCATTCTCCATTTGTATAAAATATATAATCTGCTGAAGCTATGGAATGATGAGGAGGAAGCTTACCGACAAACAGTATGATTAAGTGGAAAATAAATATTGAGAATAGTAGAAATTGAATGAATTCAAAAATAACTGGTGCTATTATACTTATATGACTTCATATGAAAATTAGTTTATTTGTTAGCTTTCTATTTTTCCATATTTTTGTATGAAGGTGATAATAAAAAAAAATTGACATGGACAAATATAGTTTCTGTTTTTTTTTATATCCTTGTTAATATCACTACATAGTATAAAACAAAGTCGCTTTCTCTGTCCCTATTTCCATATGCTTAAATCTATATCTATATCTATTTATATGCTTAAATCTTTGAAACTACGCAACGGAATTTGATGCGGTTTTTTTAATAGATAGAGTGATTGAAGAGGAAGGTTTATATGTATGATAACATCCATTAAATATCAGCATTGCACCCGTGCGAAGCCGGGGCGGGTCCCTAGTGTATTATATAATATTGAATCATAGCTTGAAAACACTGAGCAACAATATTTTGTCATTCAATCATGCCTCATTTTCATGGGACATCAATGAGCCACAAAATTAAAAATTAATGTTTTTTGTTTTAATTAATGCCTTCTAAGAACATAAATTAAATGAAATGAAATAATATTTATTGAATCTATAAAATGTCAAATACATCATTTAGATTCAGTCATTTCAAATTTTACCACCCTGTTCGGAAGGCAGTCATCACTAGAGAAGAACGGGCAAGAAACTCTAGTGTTGCTCTTTTCCAATCAAGAGATAGCTTACAATATTGCTACAAAGATTCAATTTCCCGAATTAGAGCAGCTCATTGGTACAATATCAGAATGTTGTGTTGCATATTAGAACAGCATAGTCATCTTAAATGGAGAGAGTAGTTGTGTTGCATATTAGAACAGCATAGTCATCTTAAATAAGCAAATCAAACAGTACCCGTTCACGAGTATGACGCATGTGCCACCCATCGGCCTCCTCAACCATTTCATAGGGAAGTGACCGACCTGGCACACGACGCCGCCGTAAGCACAAACGTTTCAGCGAGCATGACAAATCTAATTGCTTACAGGTTACTAAAACAATAATTAAGTATGTACAGCCATGTCCATTAAAGTAGACCCAGTCAAACCTGGGATTACAGTAACATTTTAATTATGCCCAGGCTTCATTATCCTCCATATATTCTGATATTATATAGTAGTATTTGTTACATAGTTGTCTGTTAGTATTTTCTTTAAATTTATGATACTTTAAAGCCTTAAGCCATATTAATTAGTGTATATAAAAAAATTACAAAAAGTATAAAAACATCCTAAACTAAGTGAGGCAAACATTAATGTTGGTATAAGTATATTTGTTAACGCTCAAATACAGGCATATTTGATGATTTGATGAAGAAAATATTTAAAAATAACATTATGCATTCAAGTTAAGAGTGAGAAAAATGTTAGCAACTAGAATAGCTAATATAAATTAATCAGGGCAAGCGGATACAACATGCACTAAGAGATTACTGTTGGGACTTTGCACCATGACATCCAGGGAGCAAAATATAGTTGTAAATTGTAAAGCTACTTTTGTATATTGATTGAACTTCTGTTTGTTTATAAATAACATACATTTTTATTTTTTTACTAAAACCCCTAATTATGGAACATCTACTTATACATAGTCTCCATATTCATATTCTTGTCCTTTAAATAACTAGACTAGTTTTTATAATAAATATGAAGGAGTGTTTTTCTGTTGTTTTATGCACTGATTCTTTAATTTAGTAATTTCCTAAATGTATAGCTTCTTCTTCTTCTTGCCCTGTTCCTAGTTTATTTGGGGTGGGCCTAGTATGTTTCTCTTTCATATCTTCAGTCACACACTCAATCCACCTTTTCTTTAACCTTCCTCAGCTCGTCCATCCATCCATTTAATATTCATCACCTTTTTTCCTACATATGATTCATCATCATGATATTATGCCCATACCACAACAGACAGGTTTCCTTGCATCTTTTCTATCACAGGAGCAATTTTCAGACATTCTCTTACATATTCATTCCTCACTCTGTCCATTCGTGTTACACCACACTTCCAACGCAACATTCACAACTCTGCTGCATACAGTCTTGTCCATCTTCTTTGTAGCCCAACACTCCCATATAGTGCAACAGGTCTTGTTATGGACTTATATATTCTGCCATAAATGTATAACTATTATTTAAAGTCACTTAAAGAAAAATGTAATAAAATGCAATAATATCAATTTTAGCTATTTTAACTAGAGGCATTTATCATTAAATTTCATATCTTTATTGAGACTAAATGTGTACTGCGTGACATACTGAAGACGACACAATGAGAAACTCACTTCGCCGGCGCCACCGAACCAAGCCTGGTGGTCCTGAGCCGAGAGATTCATGTCGTAATACGTGAGGGGAGCGCGGCGCGCAGCGCTCCATAAACGGCCGTATTCAGCACCGCGTAATAATGCCATTGGATTTCGCCATACTTTGCATTCGCCAGTCGCCGCTTCGGCTTCGTTGCCTCCTAGCCACGGGCCTAGGTGTGCTAGAGACACTTGCTCAATGAATGATGTTCCGTACTTGCGGTAATACCACCATTCGAAGATGAGAATCAATCCTGATATCAACGAAGACGTGCCCGTTAAAGCCACATAAAACTTAGGCGTCAGTGCGCCAAGGAAAGCACCGGAGTCCCACATAATACACTCTGGTGCTCCGAGTGCTGTATTATGCTAAACTATACGCTCATAAATCACAAACCGACAAAATAATTGCATTATTTACATTCAATTCCCAAGCCGCTAGTATTGATTAGTTTAAGATGTCAGTTGTCACTTGTCACCTGTTGTTACAGATACAGACACATTTATAGACTAAGGACAAGACTATGCAGCCCGAACTGATGTAAGCAGTAAGACATTAAAATGTTTATGCTTTTCTATATTATAATAAAGAGGAAAGATTTGTATTTTTGGATGTTTGTTACGAATAAACTCAAAAATTTGAATGATTTTTGGTATGGAGATAGATGGGACTCACCGAAGTAACAAAGGATACTTTTTATCCCGGAAAATGTAGTATTCCCGTGGGATTGGGGATAAAACGCTATAATTATTTTACGCTTTGACGCCTAAACTATTCGACTGATTTTTATGATTCTTGGTATGATCATAAATGAAATTCTATGAAGATGAAAAACATTTTATCCCGGGAATATGTAGGGTTCCTGTGGGATGAGCATACATAGTAACACGACAGTAACACTACCTGTGTTATGCTTTCAAGCTTAAACCATTTGACCGATTTGAATGAATTTTGGTATGGAGATACGTAGGGCCTAGCGAAGTAACACAAGATATTTTTTATCCCGGAAAATGTAGTATTCCCGTGGTATTCGGTATAAAACTCTATATTTTTCTTACGTTTTCACGCCTAAACCATTCGGTTAATTTATATGACTTTTGGTACGATCATAAATGAGATCCTATTATGTAGCATGAACATCATTTTATCCTGGGACTATGTAGGGTTCCTGTGGGATGAGTATATATTGTAACACGAAAATGACGCTGCCTGTGTTATGCTTTCACGCCTAACCATTCGACCGATTTGAATGATTTTTGGTATGGAGATACATAGGGCCTAGCGAAGTAACATAGGATATTTTTTATCCCGGAAAATGTAGTATTCCCGTGGGAATGGGTGTTCCAGGATCTACTGAACCGATTTGAATGATTTTAGGTATGGAGATAGGTAGGACCCACCGAAGTAACATAGGACACTTTTATTCCGGAAAATGTAGTATTCCCGTGGGAACGGGTATTTCTAGATCTACTGAACCGATTTGAATGACTTTTCGTATGGAGATAGGTAGGGCCCACCGAAGTAACATAGAATTACTTTTATCCCGGAAAAAGTAGTATTCCCGCGGGAATCATTATTCTCTGGATCTACTGAACCGATTGAAATGATCTTTGGTACGGAGATAGGTAGGACTCACCAAAGTAACATAGGATACTTTCATCCCGGAAAATGTAGTTTTTCCGTAGAAGTAGCTATTCTCGAGATCTACTGAACCAATGTGAATGATTTTTGGCATAGAGATAGGTAAGACCCACCGAATTTAAATGGGATACTTTGACCTGTAAATGTATTCCCGTGGTAATGGTTACATCTTATAATTGCAAGAGTAACTCTGTAAGTCTGTATGTCTGTTACGCTTTCACGCCTAAACCATTCGACTAAGTTATATTATTTTTGGTATGAACATAAATAGGACCCCGTGAAGTAACAATTAAATATTCCTGTGGAATAAACATGTTATAAATTCGAAAATAGCTCTTTCAAAGTAAAACTTTTTTTAGACACTTAGGAGACGAATTAAAGATTCATTTATTATGTTTCTGCACTTAACCCTAAAGTCTACGCAGACGGAGTCCCGGGCAAAACCTATCGTATATAGAATAGTCCGAAATAATAGAGCTAAATTTAACAATGTGGATTTAACTCCAAAAAATTATATCATTTATGTTATGTTGCTACAATTTATACCATTATGACAAATATGAGATTAAATTGAATAATGACAATTAAAAAAATCAATTTTAATTTGATATAAAAAAATATATTTCATGTTGCTGCGGGAGTTTCTTGCTGTTTCTTCTCCACAGAAAAAATAGTGTGAAAGTTCAAAAGAACTTGTAGGTAAAAGTCTATTTGACTAAAGATTATTTTGTTAACTGTTTTTTTAATATATTTCTATTAGTGGAGCGCCGTAAGGTTTATACCTCGGAATCCAGGGCCAGTCAATGAATCTTAATATAAACCTTGAAAATATGTTTTTAATAGTATATAGAAAAATGTTAAAAAAAAAATTTTTCGCGCTCTCAATTTTTTTTTTATTATTATAAACATTTATTAATTTTTTGGAGTTTTAATTGATTTATATTAGTGAAAAGTCATATTTTAAAAATAACAACTATTACAAACTTGAAAACTTGATCTTGGATCTTTAGGGACTGCAGGTATACCGATGAATATAAATAAATACACTACTGGAAAAAATTAAAGGATCAAAAAATAAATCCAAATTTTTGGGCCGTAACTTCGAGAAAAATGGTCGTACAGGAAATTTAAAAAAAGAAAATTGTAGCTCCAAGTCTCTAGTTTTTGGATTAACACATTAAAAAATTGTAGCATCAGTGGTTTTTGAGTGATCTTAGGAAAAGCAGCAACAAAACGATTTAAAAATTTTTAATGCTTCTTTTTTTACATACGGGCGTGGAGAAAAATGTTCTTGCTTAACCCTTATAAAGATCGGATACTTTGTTTATTCAGATTTAATTTCTATCTTTTAACACCTCGATATGTTTAGTTCTCGCCGAGATATCAGTCTACAAATGGAAAAGGATCCTTTTGTCTTTAATTATCGATATCTCAGCAACAAATAATTGTACACTAAGTTTAAGGTGCGTTTCAAGAATTTGAATAAATATCCTTTAACCACCAGCTATTACTTTTTCGAAAAAACAAGAATTCTTCTTGTTACATGAATTTGAAAATGCATCAAAAAATGAGCTTTAGATGGTGTTTTGGAAAATCGAGCGCTGGATCGAAAATATTGTGAAAACCAATAATGTTAAGTGTGCGTTTTACAGTTCAATATGTCCACAAAAATCCTACAAAGTGCCAAATTAATCCATCCAGCCATTTTTTTGTTTCACTCGATCGAATTTTTGAAAAAATAAGGGATCACGTTTTTGCTCTGCAAAGCTCATAATTTAAGAAATGAGAAATATTCTTTTTTAAGAGCTTTTTTCACATTTTGTTGTATAGATTTATTGTTTTGGGGCAACTTGAGGAAATTCAAGTCACCAACGCCAATATTGCCCTTTGTTGCTATTGCGTGTGATTAAGGAATTTTCGAGCAACAATATTCGCATTGACGAAATATTGAATTAATTGGGCGTTTGTACTAAAACTTAAAA
Organism: Cephonodes hylas; assembly: GCA_030295005.1. Lineage (NCBI taxonomy): Eukaryota > Metazoa > Arthropoda > Insecta > Lepidoptera > Sphingidae > Cephonodes > Cephonodes hylas. The sequence continues at coordinate 13,338,037 of AP025367.1, read as the reverse complement.
GAGTATTTTTGCAAGTTCAAACATGGCTTGGAATGCGGAATATTGACACCGCAAACAATGACGCAACGACCAGCTCCAGAATCTTTATTAAAAATTATTTTTTGCTCATGCAAAACAGGATGTGGAGCATCTTGTGGGTGCAGGAAAAGTGGATTAAACTGCACTGCAGCTTGCTTAGAATGCAATAGTGAAAGCTGTGAAATGTACACGATGTAACAATGTGAATAGTTAATGATAATTTTTTTTTTGTAACTTATTTTTTACGATAATCTAGTAAATTAACATTGAAGTTACTCTGCACATATAATTTATTACAAATAAAACTAAATTTTTCACTATAAAAAAATTTTCTCTCTTCCGTCTCTCATTTTTCAGTGAATTGTTGTTAAAAATTGTTGTAAATCGAGATCGGTCAATTTTTTTTTTTTAACTTTTTTATTTGAGGTTTTAATAATGTAGTCTCATACTTGATATACAGATTCATTGACTGGCCCTGGGTTCCGAGGTTTGACCATTTTTATGTCTTACGGCACTCTACTATATGGAAATTTTAAGATCCTCTGCATTCATACAAAGCCAATACATATTTCAGTTCAGTTCAGTTATTGGTTTGTGGCAATACCTACCAATTTGTAAGTCCTCAAATGACAGCCTATTTGATGTATAATTTGACATTGACATCTGTTTCTCAATTGTTCGCTATTCGCACGCTTTACGTAACGCTCAAAAATTTTGCTAAGTTAAATAAAAGCTGAAAAATGTTCCCCTTGGGCAGGAAGAGCATGGAGATTGCAGCGTCGTACGTCCCGACGGCGGCTGGATTCGGCGGCGCTGGCTTCCTCACACTGCTGTACTTCACTGACTGGAAGGTTTTCGTTGCCAACATCCCTTTCTACCGTGGCAAGTTCAAGGGACTTGAAGAAGAAAAGTGAAACGACCCTTCACTTCTGTTCGCTAGTCTACAATGTTATTGGTCACTTTTGTGTGCGTATTTATTATAAGTTATAGCAGTGAGTAATACTGTCTTTTATTTCTATACATTCCTATCATATAACCAATCATCAATTTCACTTGGGCGTCCTCTATAAGAGGTAGTATTCATAATGAATATATATACACCCATAACTATGAAAAATGAGAGATATTATTGTTGGGGATTTGGAACCAAGACTGAAGATTTATTTCTCAATCATGTGCTACAACCTTACAGGCATCATGACTTCCGGTTCTACATTATGGATTTTAATTAAATAAAAGCTCAGTATGTATAACAAGTTATCCTACAACTTATTAAGAATTGAATTAAATTAACTCGTTAAAGTTGGATAAACACTAACTTGCAAACCAAGATGCTGCCGGTTTCATCTCATCATTTTTATTTATTATATCTAATCCTTGTTTAATAGAAATTTCTAGTAGGGAATGACAGAAGTACTTTAACTAATGAAAAGGCTATATTAACATAAGTTATGAAGCAGTGATGGCCTTGAGGTTTAATGTAGTCTGCCAACCCGCACTGGGCCAGCGTGGTGGACTATGGCCTCAACCCTCTTAGTGGTAGTGGAGATCCGTGCCCAGCAGTGGGTCGTTTATGGGTTGATGAAGAATTAACACAACGCAATATATTTTGAAGAAACTATAAAAGCATAATTTACAAAATGTAATCAGCACAGAATTTATGTAGAAGCTAATGTTCTTCTTCATACTACAATTAAAAAGATTTTGAAAGTATAAAATATTGATAAAATATTTATATGTTGTATGATTAAAACATTTGCCATTACCATGGCATATGCCATGGAATATCAAAAATTAACACATGAAATCTTAGATTTGTTTTAGTTTATTGTACATACTTATTAATAGTTTCACCTACTAAATCATGTAGTATAGCAACCATAGTTGTCATATTCACCTGCAATAAGATGCAATCATACTAAAAAGAAATGCTTCAATATGCAAAAATTGTGATTGTCACTGAGATATAATTGGTGTAACATATATTTTGAATTATCTCCAGCTATCACCATTCCATCTGGATAGCATTATTAAAAACACATTATTCAGTTTAATATGATGACTTTTAATGCCAATGTATATATTACCCATGTTGATGACATATTTCCTCATAACTTTAATATTCACCTCTTTAACCATGGTAGAAGTCCCATCGTTGAATGCGGAAAATAGAAGAATCTTAGTCTGACGTAAAATACTGCCGGGAAGTGCCTAGCAGTAATAAACATTTATAAATGTGCTTGTGCATTGGACCTATATATCAATAATGAAAAATTTTTGCACCTAGGGTTTTAACACCAATTCATCTAGTTCTAACTTGCAAAAAAGAAACATATTTTTTATGCTTCGCATATGACGGACAATAATTATTAGGCGTTATGATAACACCTATTAAGGTCCCACCATGGTATCCCCTTCCTATGGTAAGAGGTGATTCATAGAGTCCCTTGGGATCTCTGGGCCCGATGCGGGGAGCGTGTACTAATTGAAAGTGACTTCGATAGATCTCTATGGCGCGCAGAGGAACACCGGCATGTTTCGGCCAGTTATTTTACGTGCATTGCCGCGCACTGCGCCGACTGTATAATCTGACTTCACTCACCAAGGTGGTGGGCGAAATTTTATTCTCAAATAAAATAACAGTTATACATGTACATACAGGCTTTATTTGTAAAATTCTGTGAAATTTAAAAAAGTGCAAATAATGTGTCTAACAACGTGTTGGTCACTACACATAAGACGTACCTGTATACAATGTCTACTTACAGTTGCTTCTCTTACAACACGACACATACCGAGCGAGCCGCCACACGTCACGCACGCACACCACCACACCGCACTCAACGTGTGCGTGTGTGTGTGTGTGTGCGTGTGTGTGTGCGAGGCTCACATGGCTCGAGGTGACAACGGTGTCGGGTATTGGACATGGGATTGAACAGAACTTGGCAGAGACACAACTGTATGAGCAACTATTAAATCTAATTATTCAACTAGTAATATCAAACATTCATAAGCTTATTTGCTATTAAATATATGTATTAGAATAAACATTAAACTATAGTACAGAACTAATCAAGGCTCCAATCTTGTAACATGATTATTATAGGTAAATACATTTGTTTTTACATTTAATTTATGTTTAGGCCTTCTTGTAACAGATAAAGAACTCGTTGCCAGTAGTGAGAACGGACAAGAGACCACAAGCTTGGCGACCGTGCCGTAATTGTCATAAGATAAATCACAATAAGTAGGTCCGTAGTTCAGTACTGTATATATTTTATTTGTAGATTACACATTATTATGCTCCCAATTAATAAATACGTATTAACGTTTCGACAATTCGGAATTGAAGTAGGACATGGGATACAGTAAGTGAACACAGTAGTGTGTCGGACGGGCGAGGGCACTTACACTTGTACATGAGTCCTGTACGTTGTACCGCGAGGCGCGCGGCCGGCTCGGCGGTCGGTACCGAGTACCGACACATACACACTGGGCAACTACTCGCGCGGACAGCCTCGGGCTCACAATGATACCTCATCGGCAAACCTCTAATATGATAATGATCAGACCCCGCCTTGGACGCGCTGGATACTAGATGTTCTAATGTAAACGTGGAATGCAACGGACACCTCCATGGCATGACACCGATGTTATTGAAGCGCGCACAACTCCATGCGCCGAGCCTGTCCCGCACGACGTCTCACTTTGCATTAAAAGCAAGATGTATTAACTACTGAACATACTTTGATTACGATTATCCATTGCTGTAAAGTTTTAAACGTATGTTGTGTAATTTATTCAATTCACAATTATTTATTAATTCAACTAGACATAAAAAAGACAACTTTTCGACAGTGCAGCTAAGGGCGCTAGTACTTGAGGGAGCATTGCTGTGCGGGCTTTCTATTTCTAACTCCGGGCCGACTGACTGACTGCCGCCGCCGCGCCGCTAGCGCTTCCACTCTGTACGGTTCACGGCCAACTGTTTAGCGTTATAACTACATACATATCTACGTATTATATTTCCTCTGAATGCAAATTTATAGGAAAGCTATCGGCTATATCGATTGTGGAATACATAAACCATCCGTTGTCGATGAGACGCCACCGTCTGCCGGCTCATTGTCAGCACGCGGCGCCATGTTACTCGCCGCGTGTGCAGACGTCGGGGCGAGGGGCGAAGGGGTGGTGGAGGGGGGGGGAGCTAGTAGCGCAGCTCGCGGTCGCCACTCGCGCCGCCGTCTTCGTCGTCGTCCGGCACCCCTCCTGCACTCCCCGCGCCGGCCCCTCTCGCCGCCACAGGGTCATCACGCTCGCGCGCGCCACTGGACTTGTCGCCTGCCGGAACACAGGATCATATCACATTAGATCCGACCGAATTCGTGTTTTTATTGTAATATGTTTTGACACAACTCACCCGGACAAGTGGGCGAACCCTTGGCGCGCGAGCCGGGCACTTCGACGCCGTGAGGGTCCACGCACCAGCAGACGCCGAGCGCCGCATGGCACTGGCGCGGCCGATAGAACCCGCGCGCGTCGCACGCCGGCACGTACGCACCTGCACACACCAGCAAAGTGCAACAGTTCTACACCGCGCCGTGAGTGTGGCACACGAGGCGGAGCGGCGACTCACCGGGGTGCGGGTCGGGGTGCGCGCGCGCCAGCGCAGTGCAGGGGCGCGCGGCGCGGCGCAGGCACGCGCACCACGCGGCGCGGGACACGCCCCCGCCCCCCGCGCCGCCCCCGCCGCCCCCGCCGCACGACGACAGGAACGGCCGCAGGCAGCGCTCGCGCTCGTCGTGCCCTGCCCGCACCAAACACACAATGAACACTTCACAAGGACATTTTCGTTACCTATTGTCATCGATGAAAATCGTCATTATGTATGTTTGGCCCGATGCTGTGTCGCTCTAGCAACTATTCGTCGGTGAATGCGAGTTGACAAAATTACTGCAGTTTCTCTCGCGTCACTCGGTAACTGTGCCATATAAAAATAATTGTCGTTAGCTGCTTCATTATATCCAATTATTGGGTTTTTAATGGTCCTCCTAACACAATCGCCATTCGCCCTGAAAGTGGTCGCGCGAACGGTACGTTCCCGGCTCTCACTGGGTGATGTCCACAACTAGTGCAGGAGGTGCAGGCTAGGGCCGGTCGCGGGCTGCACGGCGGCGCTACTCACGGAGAGAGTACAGGTTGGCGGGCGACAGGGAGCCGTCCCCGTCGGTGTCCAGGTGAACGAACATCCAGCGGATCTCCGGCTTGCAATCTTCTGGGAAACCTGCAAACGAACATTAAATGTGTTAAATCATAATATTATGTTAAGTTTTTGTCAAAAACTGTCACGAGACGAACGCTAAGATTAATGATTAAGTACTCGTTTGTCGCGGATGCAGAGTTTTCAATACCGTCTAAAGCAAAATTACCAAATGTAGCGTCTGTCTTTTGAAACGTTATAAAAATATTATCTGTAGAAAAACATTGGAAAGAATGACGCTTCAATTCAATGACCCGCAATGTGTTACTGGGACTCAACTTTTCGTTTTTAAAGCATTTTGGAACACAGGTTATCATAATTGCCGATGCGCACACAATGGTAGGTATATTTCACACAAGCTTACCGTCTTCTGGAGGTGCCATCTCTCCCGCCTCATCCATCAGTACGGAGAACCAGTCGAGCAGTCTGTTGGCCATTTTGTCGAGCGCGCAGCCTTCCGCACCTGGAGCACAAGAGACGTGAGCGGTCGGTCCGGCTGCGTGCGAGGGCGCGTCGAGGCGCCACGCTCACCTGCCGCCGGCCGCCGCCGCGACGCGCGCTCCGGCACCACCTCGTTGTGCGCCGGGTCCGGCCGCCGGCGCCGCCACTCCTGCAACCACACGCACGGTCACAATACGGCCACCTCGACCCTGCGCCCGGCGCTCACACTCCACTCACAACGTCGTAGTGCTGGTACTCGTAGTGCGTCTGCGGCGCGCGCAGGCGGCCGCGGTGGGGGCGGCGGGGCGCGGGCGCGGGCGCGGGCGGGGGTGCGGCCGCCTCGGCGCACGGACAGAAGCCGCGGCACGCGAGCGTGACGGGGCGGCGCGCGCGGTGCACGCAGTTGTGCAGGTCGAGGCGGCACAGCGAGGAGTAGGTGCGGTTGTCGGAGCCGCACAGGAACTGCCCGCGCGCGCGCGAGCCGCAGCCCACGCAGCGGTCGGCGCGCGGCTGGTCGGGCGGCGGGTCGCGCGCGCCGCTCTCGTAGAACACGTCCTCCTCGTCGTCGTCGCGCGCCGGCGCCTCCCACGCACTCGTCGCCGCCGTCACGATCACGTCGCTGTGCATCACACATACACATCTCAATCATTTACCCCGGTATCAGGCCAAATTGCTGGAAACTGCGCATTAGAAAATTCAAGGTCCCGTATTCGATCATACCGATTGAACATGATTTTAATCGATCAATATTTTAAGTAAAATCATGCCAATAAACAATTAAATGTATCTTTACAATATCATAAACATAGAAGTATAGATAAACTCAAGAAGTACTTCTCAGATTTGAATGATTTTTAGGATTTACCCTATATTCCTTCCTCAAATCTCCCGTCTGATTCCCTTCCTTCCTTTCCTTAGATCCATTTTCTCTTCAATTCGCCATTTATTTAAGGAATGTGACGCGGGAATTTTAAATCATTGTCTCAGAATGCAGGGCAATGGAAGAAATGAAAAAAAACTGAAGCAACTGGATGAGTTTAAACACATATCCGACTTCTGTGATCACAAGGGATAGTAAATGTGAAGGCGACATTGAAAGAAAGATAAAGTTTACGTCATGCTTAATTCACGATACACCCAGGAGTTTTTGAATCTTGGGTAGACAGAAGGAGCATGAATGTAGAATTAGTGGTGAAAAATTAGAGGTGAAATTGTTAGATAAAATGAGGAATACTTAGTGTGGTAAGGGAAAAATGTTGATTTAGAGATTGTAATCGCCATCACCGAGAGGGAAATTCTAAAATGGGTTGGCCATATTGAATTATTTGCAGAATTTCGAAAGAGATTTACTGTGCAGAAATCGTCTTTAACGCACCTATAAACATTTCATAGGTGATTTAAAAAAAAAAAGGGTTTAAGTCCTTGAAGCGGGGTGCATCCATGAACCCAGGAAGTGAAAGAAGTGTATTTGGAGCGTGGGGCGGCAGAGCGCCGTTTACGGTACTGACCCTCGCCGTAGAATCTCCTTCTTGGAGGCGCAGAGAGCGGTGAAGGCGTCGCGCAGCACGCACACCTCGCGCTTCTTGCACACCAGCGAGCGACACAGCGAGTCTGCAACACACACGCCACCGTCACACACTGCAGCCTGCCCACACACGACACCACACTCGTACCGTACTCACTGTGCGGCTCGTACACGTAGCGGCGAGGCGCGCGCGCGCCGACACCAGGCGCCGCCTCCTGCAAAACGCGAGCGTCTCGTCAAATGTTCCGTCGCACACTCACTACACCACACAAGCGACTTTGATTTAGTGTCAGATGAAGGACTCAGCAAGTTCAAAGCCTCCCGGAGGCCCTCATGAAACAATAGGGATGGCTACCAGATGTACGATTAAATTATCTTAAATGTTTGTACTCCCGCCGTACCTTCACAACTACGACACTTTGAAAGCACCTTCCACAACCTTAACCGCATACTGTGAATTTTCCTAAATCGTTATGGTTGTCGATAAACTTGACTTAATTATTAGGTACATCTTATTTGGTTGTTTGTCTCTTCTCTTCTTCTTGCCCTGTTCCCAGTTTATTTGGGGTCGGCGCAGTATGTTTTCGACTTCCATACATCTCTATCACCCGTCATGTCATCATTCACCCCTTTTCTTTCATATCTTCAGTCACGGATTCCATCCACCTTTTCTTTGGCCTTCCTCGGCTCGTCCATCCATCCACTTTAATATTCATCACCTTTTTTATACATATGATTCATCCCTTCTAATAATATGCCCATACCACGACAGACGGTTTCCTTTTATCTTTTCTATCACAGGAGCTACTTTCAGGCATCCACTTACGTATCCACTCCTAACTCTATCACTCCGTGTTATACCACACATCCATCGCAACATTCGCATTTCTGCTGCATGCAGTTGTCTTTGATCCGTCTTCTTCGTTGCCCAACACTCCGATCCATACAGTACGACAGGTCTTATTATGGACTTATATATGGTGCCCTTCAATTTGAGGGGCATTCTAGGGTCACTTATTGTGGCTGAGATCTGTCGCCATTTCATCCATCCTGAGTTGATTCTCTGCCTTACGTCCCGATCTATGTCTCGGTCGCTTTGCAAAAATGACCCGAGGTAGCGAAATTCGAAACAGATTGGTACCGGTATTCCACCCAGTGTAACGGACACAGAACTTGATAGGCCACCATAGTCGCAAAACATATATGTATTGTGTTTTGGTTTTGCTCACTTTAAGGCCAACATTTTCAAGTCTATGCTGCCACACCTCCAATCTGTTCTGCACCTCGTGGCCACTTTCTGACACCAGCACGATGTCGTCAGCGATCAGCATGCACCAGGGTGCCTCTTCCTGTATACCTGCCGTAACTGTATTCATAATCAACAAAAAGAGGTAAGGACTATGAGCCGACTCTTGATGCACACCAACAGCGACATCGTAACTGGCCGTGAGACCAACCGCAGTCCGGACTTGTGTACTGCATTTACAGTACATGGCCCGAATCAACTGGAGGTACTTCTCAGGTTGTACTTGTTTGGTTATTTGTATCATAGTTCTAATAAACACGTCCAGCTAGGCACGGGCCTTCGCAAAACCTGAGAGTCCACCATGCTGGCGGTTTGGCGAACTACGGATCTAAATATTATCTAAGAACTCTGCAGATTTCTTGACTATGATTTCCTTCAACATTTATTTACTGACACTATGCATCAATCAGAAATGCCGTAGTGTTTTTTTAATAGTAGTCGTATCATTATTCATTATAGTTGTGAGGGCTATGTTTTGTAATACATATATAAATGAATATATCATTGACTGATCCGTTCAGCAGAATGCAATATTGAATATGGTGATCGGTGAAAAAATGTGTATAAAAAATGCACAAACCTATAATATAGCAATGAAAAGTATATAATTAAAACTTATCAATGCAAAAGTCTAATATTGTACAAATCGGCACCCCCATTCCATTATTTCCCCAAATGACGGGGTTAGGCGACCAGGCGCGTGCATACCAGTGTCTGAAAAGACTGATACAATTATTTCCAAAGTTATTATAATTTGTATTTGTAGTGACCCAACGTCCGACCCTGCCTCGTATCAACGCCACACATGAGGTCATCTTGTTGAATTGTGATGAGTGTTATTTACGTGAGCTCTACAAGAACAGTTGCTTTGAATTTGTATGGCGCGGTGTGGTTGTGAGCGCAGGGACAACTGATCAAGGTCTAGTATCGGCACCCGATACTACACTCCGCGGTATGTTGATGGAACAGACTATATCATGACAATGTAAATGTAGACGTACCTTTCGACAGCACAAAAACAATTAAGTTTATTTTTACAGTTCAATCCAGATTACATTAACATTAGAGTCAAGAAGTAGCAACAAGATGTGATTTTTTATTATCATTAGTGAAAATCACTTTTATTTAAATAAGTATACGAACATCCAATTTTTTTTCGTGTTTTAATTGTATCTTTCAAGTCTAACTTATGCTCCCAAGAAAATGTATTGCAAATATCTGAAACTAAAAATTTCTTAATTTAATTATTCCAGGTACAATTTCTTAATTGTATCCATCATTGTTTTTTTTTTCCACACAAGACCATAATGTTTCAGAGATTTTTTTGCGAAATTAAAATCATACTTCATCGTACATAAAGTAATAAAGGAGTACCTAAGTTACGTTTCGACTCAGCGTCTCTCTAATGCAACGTATCTTAGCAGCATGTATTTAATAGCTTAAGATCCCACCACGAAATTACTACATACATACATTATGACGTGAGTCAAACACACATTTTACATTCGTGTATGAATAGGAGAATACACTGATATACCGAAGCCAGTCAAAATATCCCCGCAAGTAATTTTAATTAAATTAATGAAAATTAATTTTCGAAATAAAATTTCATGCACTTCGTTTTTAAATAAAATATAATCCACGTCATAGCTATGCATGTAAAGAATTCTAAAATCCATAGGTGCCGTAGCACACTCAGCCGCAACTACCTCGCAGCCAGGTGCAAACAGGTAACATTTTGGAGATTTTTTACACTCATAACGTACTCGGATGATTTTGGTATCAAATTAAAGCAATTTTTTTTTAATATGATGATATATGTCTGCCTGTGAAACAATAGCCGCAAATAAGCGGTGCCATCTGTTAAAAACGCGAGATAACCGGGATAAAGTGTTCTCAGCCGGCACGTTTAATAATATAAAAAAAAAATAAGTCGGATTCCTTCAAAATAAAAATTGCACGTTATCAAGTATATGTTTTTCTTTTATTAAAAGATGTTGTTTGTTCAATTCAGTCATTTTTTTTTTGCATTGCATATATTATAAATTTAACAGAATTTTGAGCCCCGAAAATGATTCTAAAATGAATTTGTGTCAACCTTAGCTCAGTTATCTTGTTACTTATCAAAATTTACGCAAAAATCTTAAAATGTTCTTCACTAACTTTTTAGATGACAATATTCCCTAAAATAATTGGTAATTTACATATTTGTGCGATGGGTCTTTCATCAATTCTAAGGAGTCCGAAAAATACTGCTTTTGCCCATATGACGCTAAAACTTATTCATCTCTACCATTTGAGAGGGTTTTTAGGCCGTAGTCCACCACGCTGGCCTAGTGCGGGTTGGCCGACTACACACCTAAGAAATTCCTAAGAACTTTATTTATTTACACTTTTTACCATTCATATTGCAAAGGTGGACTTAATGTCTGAGGCATTCTCTACCAGTCAAACCTTGGGTGTTGCAGAGATGATACGTGTGTAGGTGCGCAAATAAATAATTTATAAACATACACAGATATACACACAATACATAGTGATATACTGTGGTAACGGCAAAAGGTAATAAATATAATGTAATAGTAGCTATAAAAGTAAGTATATAAATATAATATGAATACATATATACATTAAAAAAATACTACTATATTGATGAAAGACCCATCGTACAAATATGTAAATTATCAATTATTTTAGGGAATATTGTCATCTAAAAAGTTATTTAAGAACATTTTAAGATTTTTGCGTAAATTTTGATAAGTAACAAGATAACTATAAGCCGATGGTGAGTACGAAGTGAGTTGGTAATATAGACAACATTCGGGCGGTAAAACGGCCGCGTCGTGCACAGCCGCACGTGAACTTGTATCGATTTATCGTGTGTAAGTGGAACATTAAGCCGCGCGAGCGAGCGCGATGTCGCCGTGCGGCCGAGTGGCGCGGCCGTGTGGCGCGAGTGGGCTCACCACGTCGTCGTCGAACTCGAAGTCCTGGTCGGTGCGGCGAGCCGTGGCGCCCGCGAGCGCCACCAGCGCCGCCGCCGTCGCAGCCCACACGTACCAGCGCATGGCGCCGCTCCTGACCGGTGCAGGGGCGCGCCGACACAGCGCGACTGCGGCTCGGTGTCGCAGCGTGCACCGCAGGCGCGGGGGGGACATCGGCAGCGGGACGCTGGTCTCCGCAGGACGTGAACCGTGCAGCCTCGCGCGCCGCGCACTGCCGCCGCCGCCCGGCGCGCGCCCGAGCCTTCCGCCCCGCGCGCCGCCCGCTCACACCCGGCAAACTTGTATTGCAAAGCCGCTTTCGTTTTCGACCCGCGGCTTCTTATCCATCGTTTTATCCCTTTGGACTCTGTGTTTCCAACAGGCGGCGATCGGAACGATTCCGTATTGGATTCAAATAAGTGCGAAGCGGACAATTTCCACGAACCCAATGTGTATAGTTCTGAACGCAAATTTCAGAGTTTCATAGCTTCAGTTAAGCGCTACGAGTACTTCAAAAGCAAACACAATAACTGATTTTAAATACGTATCTACAAAACTGACATTTAATAAATAATAAGTATATACACCCAACAGTCACACACATAGTCCTGACCCCACACTAAGATACGAGTCTTGTGTCGTGGGTATCAGAAACTACGAGAGACTTTTCGGTCTCACAAACACCCAGACCCGAAACAAATATTTGTGGATCACACAAACATTTGTCTCAGTGCGGGGATCGAACCCGCGGCCGCTCGTTTCGCAAGCTGGTGTCTAGCCAACTGCGCCACAGGGTTGCCATCTGTAATATTGATCTGCGTCCTAATAGAAAAACAATAAATAATATGAATACGTATTGTATATGCAAGCCATATGATGTATCGTGCATCGATACGTACCCGTACGCGGATATTCCCGGGGCGGTAAGCAGAGGTTCATTTCCACGGCCACGTATCGTGACTGTAATTCGCGCGATGAAATCGTGTCGCCCCGCGGCGCTTTGCCGGGGCACAGGAACGCAAATTAACCGTAAATTTTCACCACCTTCCGCACACTTTCTCGTAGCCGTCCCAAAATATATTTTTTGTTGTCAGAGGGTCATTTTTCTGCCAACTTGTCCGGTTGGCTTATAAAATGGCACGGGTACGCGACCCCGGCCCCTCGAGCCACCATTGCTGCATTCACTGTCCTTTCCGCAGCTTTGGTGTCCCCTCCCTCACCCACCACTGGTGGTAGGGTTTAATATTGAGTATTTATTTACTCAATGTTGAACCCGAGCGGATTGGTACCACCGTCCAGTCTATTTCTACCGCAAAGCAGGAATGCGTTCCGGCGGAAGGACTGGATAGCCGTTCCTTCTATGTCCCTCCCCGTACCTTCTTGAGTGCTGGTGGGTTGAAACGGCACTACTCCGGGTGGATCCAGTGTCTGGGGTGGCATGCGGCCTTGGGGGTTGAGGCGGGGTACAGGGAGACCCGGTGGGAACGGTTTCCGTCGGCCGCCTGCCGGTCAGTAGGGGACCTGAACCCGAGGATCCGCTGACTTTTAACTCCCGCCTCGGGAAGCTGTCCCGCCAACCGGCGAAAATCCCGTCGTGCAGTCGTCGTGCCAGAGTGGGAGACTGGGGTGGATCCCGGCGACTGTACGCGGGGGGGCACCGGGGGCCCTTCCGTGCCTCGCGGAGGCCACTCATTCGGCCGTGTGCTGCCTCACATTGGATTTCACTTTATATTCTTCCACCATCGTTAAGGATTTGCCATAGACCCACCGCACCCATCCTCACCTCCCTCCCACCAATCTCTTTGAAATGACCCGAGAAAATAGAAGTAGCAGGCAAACTACGGCGGATAAACTATCCACAATTTCAGTGGACTTCTGCAATGTCAGGGGTCTACACAGCAACCTCGACGCCGTCCATCACCACCTCGAGACGGCGCGGCCTGCCCTGCTCTTTTTAACGGAGACACAAATATCTACCCCTGACGATGTATCGTACCTTAACTACCCCGGCTACGTATTGGAACATACATTCGTACGTAAAGCCGGGGTGTGCGTCTTCGTCAGGGGTGATATATGTTGTCGCCGCCTTCGGGGCCTCGAGCATCGGGACCTGTCAATATTATGGCTTCGCGTAGACTACGGGGGTCGAACCCGTGTATACGCGTGCCTTTACAGGTCCCATGCCAGTGATTCGGGGTCTTCTCTGTTGTTTGAGAACGTCCAAGTGGGGACTAGTTGCATACTCGAGCAGTGCCCGTCCGCGGAGGTGGTGGTCCTGGGTGACTTCAACGCCCACCACAAAGAGTGGTTGGGGTCCAGGATCACTGATCTCCCGGGCCGGTCTGCCTACGAGTTGGCCCTGGCATATGGTTTCTCACAGCTGGTAACACAGCCTACCCGTGTTCCGGATGTTGAGAGCCATGAGCCTTCTCTGTTGGATCTTCTGCTGACTACTCATCCTGACGGATACAGGGTGGTGATCGAAGCCCCTCTAGGGTCATCTGATCACTGCCTTGTTCGTTCATGGGCCCCTGTTGTGCGTCCCAGTCGTCCTTCAGCTACTGGGACTCGCAGAGTCTGGCGTTATAGGTCAGCAGATTGGGATGGACTGCGCGAGTTCTACGCATCCTTCCCATGGAAGCGGCTCTGCTTCTCTTCCGACGATCCTGACGCCTGTGCGGACTGCGTAAGGGATACAATAATCCTGGGGATGGATACTTTCATCCCCAGTTCCAAAATACCCGTGGGGCGCCGCAGCCGACCTTGGTACAACCACGCTTGTGCCGATGCTGCGCGCCTCAAGCAGTCCGCATTTAAGGCTTGGCAGGAAGCCCGAAAACGTCGGGATCCTAAAACAAAGGAGGAGAAGCGAAAATTCAATGCCGCTTCTAGATCTAGCAAGAGGGCTATCGCTAGGGCCAAGGCGGAACACGTTCGACGAATTGGCGAGCGACTCGAAAGTTATCCTTCTGGAAGTCGAGCTTTCTGGTCGCTCGCCAAGGCTGTCGAAGGTAATTTTTGCCAGCCTAGTCTCCCGCCACTGCGTAGGGATGATCACAGTCTGGCCCATAGTGCAAAGGAGAAGGCCGATCTCTTGGCCCAATCCTTTGCCTCGAACTCGACCCTGGATGACGGGGGAGCCACTCCACCAGTTATACCCAGGTGTGAGAGTCTCCTGTCTGACATCAGATTTAATCATCGTGTTGTCAGACGGGAGCTCAGGCTTCTCGACATCCGAAAGTCGAGTGGGCCGGATTGTATCCCCGCGGTGGTTCTTAAGACGTGCGCCCCTGAGTTGACCCCCGTGCTCACGCGCCTGTACCGCCTTTCCTACAAAACCAACAGGGTCCCAGCTTCTTGGAAGGTCGCACGTGTCCACCCTATCCCTAAAAAAGGTGACCGGTCGGACCCTTCCAACTATAGGCCGATAGCGGTCACATCCCTTCTCTCCAAGGTCATGGAGCGAGTAATTAATACTCAGATCCTGAGGTACCTTGAGGATCGCCAGCTGATTAACGATCGTCAATATGGCTTTCGACACGGTCGGTCAGCTGGCGATCTTCTTGTGTACCTCACGCATCGCTGGGCGGAGGCCTTGGAGAGTGGGGGTGAAGCTATTGCCGTCGGCCTAGACATTGCGAAGGCGTTCGACCGAGTGTGGCACGGCGCCCTTCTGGCGAAGCTTCCAGCATATGGGATCCCCGAGGGACTCTGCAAGTGGATCGCCAGCTTTTTGGATGGTCGAAGCATCAAGGTTGTCGTTGACGGCTGTTGCTCCGAGACCATGACCATTAATGCTGGCGTTCCTCAAGGTTCGGTGCTATCGCCGACACTCTTCATCCTGCATATCAATGACATGCTTTCTATCGAAAGCATGCATTGCTATGCAGATGATAGTACGAGTGACGCGCGATACATCGGCCAACAGAATGTCCCTCGGAGTACCGTTGGGGAAAGACGGTCACAACTTGTGTCTGAAGTCGAGAGCTCTCTGGGGCGGGCTTTCGAATGGGGAGAAAAGAACCTGGTTCAATTCAACCCTACGAAGACACAAGTTTGCGCGTTCACTGCGAAGAAGGATCCATTCGTCATGGCGCCACAGTTCCAAGGAGTATCTCTCCAGATCTCCGAGAGTATTGGGATCCTCGGCGTTGAAATTTCGAGCTTAGTCCAGTTTAGGAGTCATTTGGAGGACAAAGCCAAATTGGCTAGTAAGAAGTTGGGTATCCTGAACAGAGCCAAGCGGTACTTCACGTCGGGTCATAGGTTGTCGCTCTACAAGGCGCAAATCCGGCCCCACGTGGAGTACTGCTCGCATCTCTGGGCAGGTGCCCCAAAATACCAACTCGACCCACTTGACTCCTTACAGCGACGGGCCGTTCGCATCGTCGATGATCCCGATCTCACGGAGAATCTACAGCCGTTAGGACTGCGGAGGGACTTTGGGTCTCTTTGTGTGTTCTACCGGCTGTTCCATGGGGAATGCTCCGAGGAACTGTTTGGGTTGGTTCCGGCATCGCCATTCTACCATCGCACCACCCGTCACCGCAGTAGAGTTCATCCATATCACCTGGAGACGTACCGTACGCGTACGGTGCGTTTCCAGAGGTCATTTTTACCACGCACGTGCAAGCTCTGGAATGAACTCCCTGCCTCGGTGTTCCCCGAGCGCTATGACATGGCCTTCTTCAAACGAGGCTTAAAAAGAGCATTTTCCTCACGGTAGGCAGCGGCGTGGCTGTGCCCCTGGCATTGCCAAGTCCATGAGCGACGGTGACCGCTTACCATCAGGCGGGCCGTCAGCTCGTCTGCCTGCTAAGGCAAATAAAAAAAAAAAAAAAAAAAAAAAAAAATATTTTGCGTTAAAAAAAATTTGGCTTTTGATTGAACGATCCAACCGCAGCGCTGTTAACGCGTCAACTCCTATGGGAAGTGTGGTTTACCAAAAATTATATAAAAATGATGTAACTAACATAATTCAAAATGCATGAAACAACTGCTAAACTCTAAACAATCACAATTAAGGAATTCGTTAGTTACTAATGACGTTTAAAGGAAGTATTCCAGTAGCTTATTTAAATAAGCTCTCTTATTTTGCACACCAGCGGACGAAATTCTAGGCTTTTCTAACTAAACTCTTGGAAGTTGGAACTTGTTTTGACCGTTAATTTATCAGGTATTGCTAATATGGAAACTACGGGAAGATTGTATAAATTGGTTGGCGAAACTCATCGGGGTTAACTCCCATTTTTCAATTACAACACTTTTGATAATCACGACTGAATCCTTGAAGGTTCGAGCAGAGATGTATTTCAATTACGGGATTATACAAGTATAATCACGTTACCAGCGAATATATAGTATGACCATATGTAGAGATTCTGTGGATACGTTGCTTGACGTGAAACGTTTTGAATTAAGTATTTACAAAGCGAGCGAGGTCGCGGCGTACGTCCCCGGGAGCGCGTCGCAGCCCGCACCTACTGTACACGGGTAGTGTGACGTACGGCCCCAGGCGGCAGCCGCACTCGCGCGGTTCACTCTTCACTATCGAACACATGCTGCTAAATTGTTGTTGTCATCTAGGTATATAATATGTAGCAAGTTTCACATTCAGTCAGTTTTCGTTCCCAACGTTTCGTTGTTACTAAGCCATAGACCTAATTATCGCATTGTGTTCAAAATTAATTTCATAAAGTTTATCTCATCAGTGAAATTAAGGAATTGGCAGGCCGGTCTACTGCCCTACTGTGAAGTGGGGTGATAATTGACACGTTGCCGTATTGATATTTGACCGGGCCTGTCACCGTCACTGACCTTCCCTAATCACTACTCGATAGCTTGTGTACTGTATGTATGAACACCTTACAACTTTAACTCCACTTCAAATGATTTAGCGAGTCGGGATACAGATTGAACTTTACAAAAAAAAAAAAAACAAGTGCATAGATACATACAGACGGGCTCCCTTACAGATAAATTTCATTTCTCCACCAAATCTGAAATCGTAAGTGATATAAACAATATTTTCCACACTTGCGATTAACACAAAGTGCAGTTAGTAGGTATACCGAATAGCTCACACGTTTGAGTTGGTGTACCGTGTACCTATGATTTTATAGTTTTGCCACGATAAAGTGATAACACCCTGCTTGATAATAAAAACGTTAGGTACTTTCCGTACATACATCTCACGCTGGACTGCTAAAATACTTTATCACATTCGCTTTAAAGACCTAATGTTGTAAGGAAAAGGGTACACGTAGGCTGACAAACTATTGCACAGTTCTTGGTACGGAAAAGAAATTGTAAGCTTTCTTACCGATCCAGACTTAGGTGATTCTGACGTAAACTAAAGGAAGAAGTAATAACAGTCCAAGTCCAGCGTCAAACACCCCCGCGAAGTGCATAATATTATATAACGTAACTGTGGCGGAGGGGAGGACAGGGGGGTGTCTTTACAAGACGAGCGGCCGCCGGCGCCACGCACATCGACCGCGCGCTCGCGTCCGCACACGGACACAACAGGCACATTCCTCACTTACATACATCTTACTCCAAATCAACATGGTATTTCTTCTTCAACAACCCATAAACGCCCACTGCTGAGCAAGGGTCTTCTTTACCATTGAGAGGCTTTAGACTAGAGATGGGCCGAGTACTCGGTTGATACTCGGTAAACGGCGTACTCGGCGGGTTTTTTGATACTCGTACTCGGCCGAATAACTCGGTTTGAATGCCGAGTATACTCTGTTTAAGAAATGCAATATATTTCGGTAGATATAATTTAAACAACAGTCATCATCATCATCATTAGCCAATGGAAGTCGACTGCTGGACATAGGCCTCCCCCAATGACTTCCACCGGGAACGGTCGGAAGCCTCTTGCAGCCAGCGACGTCCCGCGACCTTGACAAGGTCGTGAACAGGGTGGTAAAATTTAAAATGACTGAATTTAAGTGATGTATTAAACATTTTATAGATTCAATAAATATTATTTTATTTCTTTTCGTAAACAACTGTGTTAATCAAAAATTATTTAGTAATTTAGGAAATCTTTGAAAATCTCAATTAATAAAATCAAAATTATAGTACGTAATAAAAATAATAAATATTTCGAATTGGATAAAGCTAAGTTATGATGCAGTGATGGCCTCGAGGTTTGGGCGCGCGGTCAAAAATCTCGACGGTCGCGGGTTCGAACCCCAGGCACACATCTCTGACTTTTCGGAGTTATGTGTGTATTCACATTGAATTATCACTTCTTTTAACGGTGAAGGAAAAAGATCGTGATAAAACCTGCACACCTGCACTGAGACGGCTTGTTAAATCCAGACAAGTCAAGTCAAGATCGAGTGACAGAACTGGCGAGCAGCAGCGTGTGTTACATTAGGTACAGAAACCATTTGAAGCCACTTTGACCCCCTTATAACTCAAAAGACCAATCAGATCTTAGGCTGCAATATATTATCCTAAGTCATACGAAGAAATGAAAATATTTTGTTGTTATAAAAAAATCCAGGACAGACCATAGAACTTGGCACTCATCAACAGATCTCACTTATTTTGTCGTTGAAGTCAACAACCAAGACATACGTCATAACATTGAACGTAACTCTCATTTTTTTGATAGGACTATTGCGATAAATGCATGAACACAGAATGTATAGTATTCAGCCCGTGATCGGAAACTTAGGCAAGCAATTATGTTATTTGGTTTTTATGGATAACGTCATAATAATTATGTATGTTGTTTTTATTGACGCCGATGGGCAATCCGCGGATGTCTTACTTGCGGCCCGTGGATGTTCTAAAAATAAGTTAAACATACCTAGTATGTTCTTTGTAGTTTATTTTAGGATTCTGTGGTAAATATCGCAATTGCGACCTGCCTTTATTTATTAAGCCCTCTTCTAGCCCTTGAGTTTGAGTTTTATTCAATTTTCCTTCTTTAGTTGAGGTGGTATGTTGGCCGTTTGACCGTGTAGGTGTTTTATGTGATTCCGTCGCTGGGTGTATGTTCTCACCACGCGCACGCACATGGAGGCAGGAGAGAAGGGATATACCGTGAGATCGCAATATTTTCACGTTTGACATATCCATTGAAAATAATCAACGCGTCTTAGCAACATTAACTTTATTCACGTATAAATATAAATAACTATACACATACATTGAGTTAAATTCACAACTGGAGCGCAGCTTATACATCTGCACCGGGAACTGAACCCACGTTTCACGACACAGTCCCGTTTCACACTTGTACGTGTTTCACACATTGAAATAGTACTCGATTTAAATTATTCACAGTTTTGCCAGTTGCACATGACTCGAGCCGTGGCGATGCGTTTAGGAAAATCGTGCAATTGTGTGCCCCCCCCCCCCCTCTATCTGGCGAAGTCCTCGCCAGCACGCCGGTCCACTTACAGGTTCGATATGAAGTGCCACTTGTCCACTGAAACAAAGAGAGAAAGGTGAGCGGTGCGGGCGCGCGCGGCGACACTACGCACTAGTCACTACGCACCTGAGCCGGGCAGCGGCTGCGGCACGCCCCGCGCCGGCGCCGCGCTCACCACCGCGCTCGCCGCCGCGCGGTCCACCAGCCCCACGCTCCCCTCCACGCTCACGTTCATCCTGCACACACACACACATGTAGCGCACGTCGCGTCCGTCGTCGCTAGTCCGCCCGCCACCCGCGACCCCGGGCTACTCACTTGTTGATGTCGGTGGCGTCCGCCGCCTCGCCCGTCACCAGCCCGCGCCAGAACTCGTGCACCTGCACACGGACGCATCGGAATCACCATTTGTACGGATTGAAATCGAATTGGGCGCGGATGTCGGCGCGAAGGCTCACCTCGTCGACGACCTTGTAAGCGTACTCTGCGTTTTTGGCCTCGCCGTCGAAGGCGAACTTGTTGGGCGGCTTGCCGTCGGGCACCTTGTAGAGGCGGAACCACTCGACGGTGGCGCGCAGCAGGCCGGGCAGCAGCGCCTCCACGTCGGCGACGTCGTTGAGTCGGGGCGCCAGCGGGTCGCGCGCGTCCACGGCGATGAGCTTCCAGTCGGTCTCGTCCTCGTCGATGAGCGCCAGCGCGCCCAGCAGCTTGACCTGCAGCACGTCGCCGCGCGCCGCCACGCGCTCGCCGATCTCGATCACGTCGACGGGGTCGTTGTCGCCGCGCGCGCCCGTGGCCGGCTCCACGTGCTGCGGGTTCTCCCACGTCTGCGGCAGCGCGCCGTAGTTCCAGATGTAGCCGCGGTGCGGGAACACGTTGCTCACGAACCGCAGCGCGCCCTTCTTCACGTCCTGCTTGATGGGATTCAGCGGCTCGCTCAGGCTGATCTCCATCTTGGCGTTGGTCCAGCGCGGCACCTCCACCACCATGTTGACGAGCTTGCGCGCGCGGTCGGCCCACAGCGGGATGTCGTGCAGCGGCGATATCGGCCCGCTCTCGTCCTCTGCGCATGCAAACTATACGTCACGGGTGCACGTATCACAGAGTTCGTGAACAATAAACTTGTACAAACTGCGGAACATTATAGCTCATCTAGTCCGCCACGCTGGCCTTGAGTAAGTAAATGATCTTAACAACAGTCATTTTTCCGTCTCCACACTATGCAAATTTACATGAGATCGATACAACTTTCTTTTTTCTGCATTTCTTTACTGTAGTTTTAAAAATATATACAAAACAAAATTATTATATCATTATTAATCTCATGACGTGCATGATTGCACAAAGGAAGACAAACACAAATCTATACGGAATGAGGGTGGTAATGACAAAGGATATATTCTTTTTAATAATATTTAATTCAAGAACATAAATCAAAATATTTTAATTAAATAAATAAATTAAGATATTTGCACGTAATGTTAAAAACGTATCTATGGTTCTGTAAAGAGTTAATAATTATCATGAGCAACAATTATTCATAAATAAATCCACTAACAGTCACATACATAGTTCTGCCCCGACACTACGATACAAGTACTGTGTTGTGGGTATCGGAAACTATATGAGATTTTTCTAGCATTAAAATCCAAAAATTCGTATTTAACCCTTAAATCTTTATATAACAAATAAAAATTTTCCTCATAAATGAGATTAAACTGACGCCACAATAAGCAATTAAAAACTAAATATTACTCATTTCAGGCAAATACTTTTGGGCTTCCATGGAAGTGCAAACACTGTTCATGGAGTATGTAGCTAAAGCATGTTGTTTGTTAAATATGAATGAAATGGTAATAAATAATCTTGCAATAGCTCTATAGTATCTTGCCACATTGTTTGGTACAATCCTACTCCACAGGGTTAGTCCTTAGCCGACTCCGGGGGCCTTGCTTGGATGGGCAGACTACACACCCCAGCCACTGCTAATAATAATTTTCTTTATCCAGCCAATAATTTATCATTCTTCATTGTTCAGGACTGTTTTGAAAAAATATTTTAAGGCCCCAACAATTTAATGCATTTACATAGTTTTTGTTAATAAATTCTTGTTTTACTAAGAGAGGATACCATCTTCCACTCTAACTAAATGGACAACATATGGTACTTAATCATATTACTATGCACCTAGCTGCATTATGACAGAAACCAATTGTGGGAAAATTAGATAAAAATAGATTTAAGTTAATGACAATCATTTAATGTTAACTAGCAATTCACAAACATACTTATACTATCGTAAAACTGTAACAGAGGAAGAGGTGCATTTGTACGCCCATATTTCGCCAAATATGTATGAGTCCTATGTAATAACTGGCGAACCTCATGTCGTGTTTTGGCCACATTTCCGGACTCCTTGCTTTCACTGAGAAATTTCTATTAAAATGTTAACACCGATCTGGGAATCGAACTCGCGACCTCTATATCGCGCGGCTGATAATTGAGTCATGAGACCATTGGGAAATAAGTCTGCATCCACATTTTTGGAAACAATATACTAAAGAGTCAATTTATCACTCTTTTTTGTTGAAACTAAGTCTAAATAAATTATACTAACATAGGAAATACAATTATTTGGATAATGTTCTAACTTAAAAACACCAATGTGAATGTAGCTCACATGTTAAACTGTAATGGGTAATAGTCAAATACTAGGTATAATGTAAAGCAAAACTCTTGGAGATGTATGAGATCCAACACAATTCTTACTACTGGTGTTATTATTACAACAAAATCTACACAGAAAGTCAAGGTCAGCGAGCATACAGAATGCGACGCAGTGCGGTCTTACGTCACTGATATTTGACCGAGCGCCTTATCCATATCAGTTAGCTGTAAACTTGTCTTTAACAGTAATAACAACGCCTTATCATTTCCGCACCTTTTATAATTAATAATTATACTTATTATGTAACACAACCACAAACTTCTAATATTCTATCAAAATGCAACTATTACATATATTGACAGGTTCCAAGGCCTTTTGGCTAGACAGCTGCTTGTGAAGGAAGTCCACAAATATTTGTTTAGTGTGGCACCAAAAACTTATTCAGGATTTCTGATACTTGCGACACAGGAAATGTGTGTGACATTTAGGTGTATTTATATTTAATTAACTCACAGGCCTATAATAATAGTCATTGATCAAAACAAGCTCCATGTAATATTTAATTATTTGCTAATTTTATTAATTTCATACAATATTTGCAAACAACTTTCATTTACATTGCTGCCATATTGTTGCAATGTCATCCACATACTTGTACTGCAATAATTAATTTGTGATTACTTACTGGTATACTTATAATTAGTATTGGTTTTGATTACTGCAAGGATTAACAGCTTGGTCAAAGGAAAATTGTAGCAGTCAAAGATTCACACCACCAGCACACACCTCTGACTTTTTAAAGGTATGACTATATCCAAACTGAATTATCATGTCCTCTCACTGTGAAGGTAAGCATTGTGAAAACAAATCAGGCTATTGTGATTGGCTCAGACCTTGCAAAACTCAATTGTATAGAAGACTTGAAGTCAGCAGTGAAATATTAGCACTAATATAGACTGCAAAAAGGTAAGCTAGCATATAATAAAGCCAGTGCATATATAATAGAATTATTTTAAAGTATTGTTTATATATATACAAAAAATCATTTGAATTAATTGTAGTACAGAACACAAGCACTCTTTAAAGTGGTGTAACTAACTTTTACTTGGAACTTAGAAGTTGGGTAAGGTGGTCCTTCACATTTTTAAAAAATGTAATTGAAAACAAGAAGTCTGAAAGCGCTAACAAAATTTAAAAATAAACTATATATTGCTGCAAGGTAAAGCAGTAATAACAGACCAATCTATTCCAACAAACTGAAGTGTTGTGAACTAATACAACAAAACTACATTGTGACTAGTCCACTGCTGGTATGTGGCAGTTTTGTGCTGCATTTCACTTTCTAATGGACCCACTCAAGGTGACCATTGTATCGAACACTTCCTAGCTTTGTTATACTTATCTTATCGACTTATTAAAAATGACAAGAAGTATTTGGACGGCACTGCTCGCTAAACATTGTTTTTTTAAATAAAACCTACCTGTTAATCGCCACAAATTTACTACACAAATACACTGCTTATTGGCAAGATTTAGGTGATAGTCCCTTCCCGTTCCCTCGGTTTGACTAGCTCTACGGGTCGAAGTTCAGGTTTATTGTACACATTTTAAAACCGAAGCAGGTGACACGCGGCGCGTATTTTTAACGGCGCCGTGGGTCCCACGATCATAGCGCATTTAAAAAGATATACTCACTGAAATAGACCCGGTAATCCGGTGCGTATGGTGATCCCTTCTCCTCTGCGATATACATGTTGTTTGTTACGTTAGGACGAAAGATTTGGTTTGTATTCAAAGTAGAACTATTCCGTATGCGTACACTAGCGACAGCCACGCGCGACTCCCTCACTATCGACCGGCAAACCGGAACCCATACACGAGCCGCGAAACGTGACATTGACATTTTTCTTGTAGAATCCGCAATCCTGTGTTGCCCAAGTTTGTTCGGTGCGGCACTCTATACAAAAATAATCCAATCAATAATAATAATAATAAATTTGGAAATTTTACATAAAATGGTACTTGATCACTGACAAAATTATTATTTACTAATTTTACGTAATAAAATATAAAACATACCTACAATAATATAAATGAAGAAACTACGTTATGTTATTTTTTCTTATAGCAATACAAATACATTTCACATCATTGCGTGAACTCAAGGCTCACTGAAGATAGCCCCGCAACAATCTTTTTTTTCTAAAATTTCGACTATTTTGCTAATTAATCGTTTGTTTTTGATTGTTCACCGTTAGTTATTGTTTGTTCTTTATTTATTAATTAAAAAAAAATATTTTAAATTCTTCCTTCAAGTTAGCCCCGCTATTGCAGTTTTTAATATTATACTGTTAAAAATTACTTATGTCGATTGGTTTTTGATTGTTCGTCCATAAATAATGTTTGTTTTATTGCGAAATTGCTGAATTCTGGGTAATTAATCATTTTAATTAGTAAAATACATTTAAGCAAAATGTGTTCACAGCGCATGCGTCAACTACAAGTTTAAATTTTAAACGCGGTTTTAATGGTTGTAAAAAAAACAATTAGGTGCAATTACGTATAAATCCTACAAAAGCAACTAATTTGTATACAGTACAATTCAAAAAATAAAATAATGTGCTCACTCATAAATAGTGTTTGAGAAGCATTTGAAAAAATAATTATTCACGAGCATTATCAATAAAGAATACTTTTTTGAATAAAAATAATCAATGTAAAAAAGTAATTCTTAGTATAATTAAATTGATAAAATGCCTTTTAGGTTATATGATTACTATCATGTGATTATTTTTTATAATTTTTTTTACAGATTTAAAATTATATTATTAAAAACCATTTTCAATAAAACAACTATAGGAATTTTAACACATTAAGTATTTTGCCCGCTTAATGAGTAATAATTAACATTTATTATTAGTAATGATTTACATATTATATGGGTTACATCTGGTAGAGTGTAACGATGCCCATAAATGAAATATTTGTTAAAATAACATTTATTAAGAGCCAGTTATTCAAAGATTAAATTAAAACTTGTTTGGAGAATGAATCTATAATTAGAAAATCTACAAATGTTTAAACCATAAAGTTCGCATGATAATTAGTCACGATTAATTATGATTGAATAAATAGCTCGAAAATAAGCTTGAATTCGATATAATACAGGTTAAATAATAAAATAGAATTTAATTAAAAATTTATTAAATAAAAAAAATATTTTTCATACAATCAAATCATAACATCTTTATTGCGAGAATTTTAGTTTTTTTTCCTTAAATTTTAATTCGTATCACGTAGTAATTATTACAAGAGTATCAGCCTTATAGTATCTTGTGGTCTTAGTAGTACCTACTTTGACGAAAGCATTCTTGGGACATGCTTATTCTGTAAAATGTTAAATTTTATTATGTTTAATATTCATCTCATAAAAATAATTTCAATATGCGTATAATGACTCTGAATGAATGACTGA